>JAHTLZ010003518.1:28515742-28546998 GCA_023846285.1 Phrynocephalus versicolor | reverse complement strand
GATAGATAGATAGATAGATAGATAGATAGATAGATAGATAGATAGATAGATAGATAGATAGATAGATAGATAGATAGATAGATAGATAGATAGATTGATTGATTGATTGATTGGTTGGTTGGTTGATTGGTTGATTGATTGATTGATTTAAGTGGCATGTTACTACAGTGATGCAGTGCTAAAGTTAAAAATAATTAAAAAATTATTTCAGATGGAGGGCAGTGCCCAGAATCTGCCACCACCCAAAAAGACAATATTTAATATGACAGGGGTGTTCACATTGCTCCCAGTGGTCCATAAATAATTGATTTCAGAATTGAGGTATTTTTAAAAGCCCCTGTTGTTAGTCAGTTTTTTTTAAAAGCTCATTTTGTACCCTCAAAACATTGGTTTCGCCCATGTGTCATGCTATGAATTGATTTAAATACATAACTACGATGTTATAAGTCATAACTCCAGTGACCAAGCTCTAAGTTGCAGGCTGGCTAGAATACGTGTGAGGGATTATCCTATCTACCACAGTATAACCACACCTCTTGCACTTAGCATTCACCACCACCACCACCACCATGACTTATGTTCACCTTTTCCAGGGTTTTCTAGGTCAGGGTACTCAGAGATGGTTACCATTCCCTTCTTCTGGGGGGCCCCTGGGATCATGCAGCTTGTCGAAGGCCACACAGACTGCCTCTTTTGGGATGCACAGTGGGAAATTGAACTCTCAGTCTCTGTCTATGGGAAACAAAATATTTGAGAGTCCCTAAGCACATCCAATTTTGCCTGATTTTGAAAGCTAAGCAGGGCCGGCCCTGGCTAGTACTTGGATGGGAGACCACCAGGGAATCCCAAGTGCTGTAGGTGGTAGGAACTGGCAAGCCACTCCAGTATTCCTGCCAGGAAAACTCTGTGGACATGGGGTCACGAAGAGTCGGTCACAACTGTAACAACACAACACACACACAGAGAGAGGATGCTATCCATGTGACAATGGTAGTAAAACATATTACAAAGGCTGATCAGGGATTTACTCATGATCCAGCTTTGTAGCAGAGCAATGGCAGGTTCCCCTGCAGGTCCTGCAGGGGGGGTGGAATCCTCTAATAACAGTGACCACATGGCAGGTGGCATGCAGGGGGCTGGCCTGCTCACCAAAGGTCATCACTGCCTGCCTGCTGAATGGCAAGTGTGACCAATGGAGCAGGTGGGATAACTAGTCTGCAAAAAGGGATAGAAAATAAAACAACCAACATTATAATGCCATTGTACAAAATGACAGTAAGGCCACGTCTGTAGTATTGTGTTCAGTTCTGGTCACCACATCTCAAAAAAGACATAGTGGATCTGGAAAAGGTGCAGAAGAGAGCAACTAAAATGATCACTGGCCTGCGGGACCTCCCTTATGAGGAAAGGATAAATCTTTGGGGCTCTTTAGTCTGGCAAAAAGGCACCTGACGGGGATATGATTGAGACGTACAAAATAATGCAGGGCATGAGTAAAGTGGATAGAGGGACACTCTCCTCCCTGTCACAAAATACCAGAACTAGGGGACATCCACTAAAACTGAGGGTTGGGAGAGTGAGAAGAGACAAAACAAAATACTTATTTACCCTGCATGTTGTTAGTCTGTGGAACTCTCTGCCGCAGGATGTGGTGATGGCATCTGGCCTGGATGCCTTCAAAAGGGGATTGGACAGATTCCTGGCGGAAAAGTCCATCACAGGTTACAAAACCATGATGGAGATGTGTAATCTCCAGGCTTAAAAAGACGGTGCTTTAAAGGCCAGATGCAGGGGAATGGTATCAGGAGACAGATATCTAATCTCATGAGCTCCCAGAGGCATTTGGCAGGTAGCTGGATTAGATGGACCTTAGGCCTGATCCAGCATAGCTCTTTTTATGACTAGCTAGGGTGGGGTTGGGAGGCAGGCCCAGTCAGAGCCTATAAAAGCTTGAGGCAGTGCTTGTCTGTTCACATTGGTGTTTTTTCATCTCCCCTTCCCCTACTTCCAATTTGCTTGACATAGTGTGTTTTTCATTTTATTTCAATTATTTGTCACTACAGTAGTGTGTTTCAGAGTTATTACCTAACTGTCACAACTCAATGGGCAGTTTGGGCGCTCTGGGATAGATCCACTTTGTTTGGAGATACCAGGTGTGTCCTGGTTGCTGTGGAATCCCACCAAGGGAGCCAGGGTTGAGGGACGAAAATCTCCCAGTACAGGTGATGTGGCTTGCCCCACTCTTGGGTGGAAAGGAACAATGGAGTGGCTTAGGTCTTTTTGGCCTCCATACATCAGCCATTTTGAGCAGTCTTGCAGGAAGGTCCTATTTGAGATGTCAGAGTAAAATCGGGTGGCATGAGCCCCGCTCCCCTGAGATGGATCCAGCCCAATGCTTGGCAGTTTAACTGTTGCTGTTGCAGCCTTTTTATTCTTTGTGTGTGTCAGTCCTTTGTGGGGAACCTGTTCATCTAGCAATAGGTTCACAACAGGTTATAATTAAAGCCAAGCAAATGTCAAGGAGGGAAGACATTCTGATTCAGATTCTGTTCAGGCTATTGAGACACCAGGTCACTGGGCAGCCATCTTCCAGTAAACAAGCATTATTTCAAGTTACAGGCCGTCAAGATTATGAACAGTGACAGCAGTATTTTTGAAATAAAGTAGAAAGCCACATACATAACAGAGATGTCTTTGTTGGAGGGTGCAGCTTTTGGAGACAAATAGAAAACGTACAGTGCTCAGATCTTTGCCTCAAGAGAAATGTGGTTTTTATCTTATGCCACCATACAATAGTTGCTGTCATAGAGGGTGAAGCAATTTACAGATGCTGTGCTGCTTGAGCAACTTATCAAAGCTTGCTTAAAAGAAGCAAACAGAAAAGAAGCATTTGCTTTCTAACCTCAGGAATGATAGTGGGCTTGTTACATTTTTATGTTTACTGCTAATTGGGATTTTTTAAGGGTTATTGACATCACTGTGTATTGTTGAAAAATGACAGGGAATGCAATACACACTGAGACAGATTTTAGACACTGTTGATTTATGGAGATCTGTCTTTAAGAAAGATTCAAACACAGAATATACTAATTTTTTTCTGGACCTCATCTCCAGACCCTGAAAATGAACCCCTGATTAGGGGTGGTATATGACCCATGTTCCTTTGTTTGAAGAACAGGGGTGTGACTTAAGAAGCAGCTTCTTACAACTGCCCACAATGCCTCCAACAAGATTCATGTCCTGGCTGAAAAATCACCTAGCCATGGACTTTAAGAACAACATCTAACTAAGGACTTCAAAAGCAAACTCCTGTTAAAGCACATCTTTTACCATGTCTGAACTTCTGGGACCTACTTTGAAGAAGGGTGATTTACTGCACTAGAAAGCTTGCAATGTTCTTTTTTAATTTTTAATAGTGGCCTATAAAGGTATCGCCTGTAACCTATTTTCGGAATTGTGATTAGATAGGGGAGACAGAATATCTTCTAGTGCCTATGGTTAGATTTTCCACAGAAGCCTCATCAGAAATTTTAATCAAGGCAGCTTTTCACATATCAAATAATTAATATGCCTTTGTAATTTTTCCTCTGTGTGTGCTTTGTGGAGCTGCCCTTCAAGACAGCAGTAAAAAGAAGGATGGTTTCCAGTTGGCAAAGGTGTCAGACAATGGTGTTTTTTACACACCAGTTTAATCTACTTGTAGGACATATCACACACACACAAACAAATTTAATTCGATTCAAGTGAAGGGATAATAAAAATCATTGAAATAAGGACAACGTAAGATAGTCAGATAACAACATATTGTTGTCAGGAAACAACAATGGCTTGAAATAATTGCTGATGAAGAAAAAAGAAGAAAGTGCCAAAACAGGATTACAATTCAACATGAAGAAGGGGAAATTACTTCATGTAAACGTTGACAACGATCAGATGAAATTGTAATTGGATTCAGTTATCATCCATATGGAAATGGCAGCAAAAAGTTAGGATAAGATTTGGAAGGGCAAGTGTGAAAGAATAACAAGAATTCCTGAATTGTAAGGATGTGTTTCAGAGAACAAAGCCAAGACAATCAATCTATACTAGTGTATGACCACCTGTGGATGTTAGTTAAAACTGGAAAGCAGAAAAAGCTTACAAGTAGGAAAAAATCATTCATTTGAAGTGCTGGAGTAAAATGTATTGATACAATGGAAACACTTATACTCGAGTATAAGTCGACCCGAGTAAAAGTCGAGGCCCCTAATTTAACCCCCCAAAACTGGGGAAACATATTGACTCAAGTGTAAGTCTAGGGTGGGAAATGCAGCAGGGCTTGACAGCTCCTCCTTTGTGAGCTGGGGAAGTGGTGTGTGATGTTTAAAATGACTTTTAGTCACCAAGTGCTTGGGTCAGTGGCTAAAAGTCATTTTAAACATTGCACGCCACTCTCCCATGATGCTGAGGGGGGTCATGAGAAGCGGCACACAATGTTTAAAATGACTTTTAGCCACCAACCCAAACTTGCCTCAGTGGCTAAAAGTATTGACCCGAATATAAGCCGAGGGCCCCCTTTTTCAGCCCAAAATTAGGGCTGAAAAATTAGGCTTATATTTGAGTATATACAGTAAGTTCTATAACAAATCAAGCCACAAGACTCAGGGGGTGCTAAAATTATAAAGAGGCTATCACACTTCACGTATCATGGGAATAAAGTAGGATTGCCATTCTGCAGGAACATTACCCATGGTTTCACTTATCCACTGCCTGAAAAATAAATAAATAAATAAACAATCCCAGAAATAGTCATTCTCAAGGTGTATTAACAGGACTGACCACTCGATGGAATCAGAGACTATGCTTTATATAGGTGTTGGAATGGAAATGCACTGGCGAGGAAAGCAGCTTCTGCAGAAATGGAGAACCCACATTTGTGGTGGGAGAAACATTTGCTAGTTTCAGGGAAGACTCCCTTGTGAATAGGATGGCAGGAGTCCTTTGACAAGACTGGGCCAGTGGTCCCTCTCTCAACCATACACAGACACCAGAGATACTGGAAGGAAGTACTTTATGTCGCCACTATTTCCATCACCCACAGACAGGCTCTGCTGTACTTTATAAGACAATGATGCTTGGAGTAGTATTTTTTTTTTTAAAAAAAAATGAAAGTCTAATGAGATAGATGAACTCAATTAAGAAAGCCCATTTAGTTTGTAAAGCCTGTGCAGGACTATTAATTATAGGACCATTTGGAGGTCATGAAATCATAGGACCACCAAGATTTGGAAATACAGTGGTACCCCGACTTAAGAGCAGCTCGACTTAAGAGCAATTCAACTTAAGAGCAGAAAACTGTTGGCATTTTAACTGCCACCTTACAAATTTTAGATATGGTCTGCTCGACTTACGTTTTTTTCATTTTTAAAAATATTTTTAATTTAATTTTTTATTTTTTTCAATAGGTACCCCGACTTAAGAGTAGTTTGAATTAAGAGCATGCATTCAGAATGGATTAAATTCATAAGTCGAGGTACCACTGTAATGTGGTGCCACAGTATCAGTACCAGGAAGCTGGTAGTCAGGGTATTGCAAGCCAAATACTAGCAGAAGACAAAGCAATTGATCTCAATTGATCTGACCTATAAACAGGTAGACTGTGGGCTACTGGTAGCCCACGAAGGGTTCAAAAGTAGCCCTCCGGCTATCTATAAAAAAAAGTGAGGGGATAAGTTCTCCACCCCTCCCTCCCCCATCACAAGGACCACCACTGCCCCAGCAAAGTTCTGGGTCTGCCAGCCCACTGTCTCAGCCGAGTGGGGCAGTTCAGAGGCCATGGTGCATTGAAATCTGTTCCCTCCAGAACAGATTAATTGGTTTTCAATGCATTCCTATGGGAAACCACTGCTCTACTTACAAAAGTTTTTACTTATGAGCATGTGCTCAGAACAAATAAAATTCGTAAGTAGAGGTTTAGTGTAGTAGCCCACAGGCACTTTGGGCCAGAAAAAGTAGACCTTGGCCTGTTCAAAGTTGAACAGCCCTGGTGTAATGTATCGTATTCCTGAGTGCATGAAACATTTGCAACTAGAAAAATGGAGGACTCGCAACTCTTTCCTCAGACTGATGAAGCTGTTTGGATGAGCAGCAAAACGTTTCAGTCTCAAGAAAAGAAGTCCATTTGCCATGACTCAACTTCTAGATAAACTCACCTGGATGACTGAGAATCATCACAGACATCTGCAACTAGTACTGCTATGGTTAAAAGATTTCCAGTTGTTCTGGCATCACACAGAGGTGGGACAGAGGATTTGCAGGTTCTGGTCTCCAAGGAACTATGAGATGAACCAGCTGAAATGCCACTGATTAGTGTGGTAAGTTATACTACATGAGACCCACTGAATCAGTGAGGGTTTAATGAGTCAACTCATCCATTGATTCATATGGGTTTACTCTAGTTATAGTGGAGCAAATCACAACTAGATTAAGGCAATCCTTTAAACTACAGAGTGGTAGTGAAGAGAAAAGTAAGGAGGAAGAAAGCTTCATACACATCCATGGAGGAAAGGCAAGCTATAAATATAACTAATGAGTGAATGAATAACTAATTGACATGAATCAGAAAATACATGGTTTTTCTGTGTATAAAACTATATTTTTGTCTAAAAATTGAGGGTTGTCTTATACACGGAAGTAAACTGAAGTGAGAACTGTGCAGTGGCGAAACTGCAATTCTGGGTTGCAAAATGGGAGTCTTCTTATACATGAGGGCATCGTATAAATGGAAAAAATGCAGGATATGAATCCCCAAATTTCATGGAGATGAGTGTTGGCCCAGAAAAAGGGAATCTCCTAGTGGGAGATTTTAATGAAAAGGGGAAATGCTTTCCCCTCATATAGAAAAAAAAATTCCCAAGAAGAATGCAGGAGTAAGAGTGGGCTGAATGGGCAAAGAATTAATAAATTGACATTTGCCGGCCTCCTTACATAAAGATATTTTGCCAAAATGTTTAGTATCTACCAAGTGTAGCTGGGTCTCTCAGAGGTATTGATGGACTAGAATGTCTAGATCCCCCAAAGTACTCGACAAAAAATGTGGCTTGTTCAGAACCTAGCCCACAACTAGGGTCTTTGTCGCCCAGGCCAAGTATGGATTTTGTGCCCCCCTCCCACCCAGCAATAATACAAATACTAGTTTTCATTTTGGTGCCCCTCTCCCAGTGCAGCACTTGGGACACTTGCCCCACCAATGATAACACCCCCCAGTAAGATTAGGAAGAACTTCATGACGGTTAGAGGTGTTCGGCAGTGGAATATGCTGCCACAGAAGGTGGTGGAGTCTCCTTCTTTGGAGGTTTTTAAGCAGAGGCTGGATGGCCATCTGTCAGAAATATTGTGATGGGGGTTCCTACATGGCAGGGGGTTTGGACTGGATGGCCCTTGAGGTCTCTTCCAACACTATGATTCTATGAATTCTTAAAAGCCACTGGGACAAATGTGTGGAGGACTTTATAAGAAATCATTCTAACATTCTCAAATACTTTGGGACACCTGCCAAAACTTGCGGGTGGTGGTGCTTTTATTTATTTATTTATTTATTTATTTATTTATTTATTTATTTATTTATTTATTTGGCAAGGGGTTGTATTTTGTGCCAGAATAAAAAAATGTTGGAAATCAGAAGGGGTATGTGAGAATTTTCAAATCCAATGCCCAAAGGACTAAAAATAATTGAAGACTTTACAGCATAAATGCACCCTCATTATCGAATATGTATCAGCAGAGAAGAGAGAGGGCTTGTTCTAAATTTGGTGGTACTTGCAAGTGCTTAAAAACAAAACACAGCAGGTAGTCAGGTAGTGCCTCGGTATTTGTTTCTGTGGGATGTGGTCATTGTGCCGTATCCTTTCTATTGCATCGAATTTTACTCAAGGTCATTATTCTTATTAATCACAGGCGAATTTCTATAAAGAGTGGTGCATTCATTACCACTTGCAAATAGCAATTGGTGGGAAATTAAATCTGCCCCTCAGCCTATTAACTAAATGAACATGCTGGCAGAGGGCCTAATGACCTGCTTCATCACAAACGTAGGCTTTTTCATTAATAGTGAGCAATCCTGAAGCATATGGAAAGGACTGGTGCGATTTAGAGAGGGCTTAGCTGCCCACTGAAAAGAGGAGTCATTGACACGAAGTGTCAGTCTGGAATACCGTGAGGTTCTTGCTGCGGGTGTGAAAAATCTCTCAAATCTGTTCCATTTCTCAAAATTACACATGCATTTTCTAGTAGCTTTGTTTCGGGCTAGGCTGGAAGACTTTGTTGTGGTACATTCTTTCTGACCGTGTGGATTCATAGGTGCGTTTTACCTAATATCAATGTTTGTACAGTGGACCCTTGTATAACAAACAGCTTGTATAACATAAAATTTGTACAACATAAATAATTCCAGAGATAGTGGAAATTTGCTTAACGTAATCGCCTATGGGGAGAATCCGTACAACATAAAATGGAATCACTCCGTTTTCAATGCATTCCTATGGGAATTTGTATAAAGGAAAATTTGCTTAGCATAATTTCATTTGGAACGAATCAATTCCTTTATACAAGGTACCACTGTATATGTGTTTGACCTAAATGATGCATTTCCCCCCACTGGCTGAATTGTACTTATGCACATCCCCTGACCCATTAGCCACATTTTAGTTGTTTGCATTTAGAAATGCAAACATTTGTTTCTCCTCAATATCTTATAATGTGTGGAACATCAAGGTGGGTGCTTTTTCTTCTTAAAGCAAAATGCAAAAGCATGGCGTCATGGAAACTCTTGAATCTTCCAAGAGCAGCAGCGGTGGCAGCGGCAGCACCACCAGCAGCAACAACAATAGGTTCCTAACTGCTTCACCTTATTTCTGCCACTATCTGCCAAAGGCACCTAGTTTCCCTCACCTTGCTGGCTTTTAGATGAAGCTGAATGGCCCTGATGACCTGATGGGCCTGTAATGTTGCTAGCAAGTAGAGTTTGTTGTGGGTTTCATCATGTGGTTCTATCTTTTCTCACCAGCCAATCCTCTCTCTTCAGATTTAAATAAAAGAGGTTTACGAGTAAGAGAGGCATGCCCAAACTTTGGCCCTCCAGATGTTTGGGGCCACAACTCCCAGAATTCCAAGCCTGTATTTCCAATGGCAAAGGACTGTGGGAGTTGTGGTCCAAAACATCTGGAGGGCCGACGTTTGGACATGCCTGGAGTAAGAGAAGCCAGATCTTACCATATCCTCTTGATTTTATATGATTTTTGAATGGGATCTTTCCCAATCACCATCAAATCATCCTCCACACTGATACACCTGGCAGCCCATCTCTTCCCAGGCGGACCACAATATCTTACTGGTACATCATCCATTCCTAGGCCCCATCTCTCTGCATATAGATTACAATTTTCAGCCTGCTATCCTGATTCCCTAGGATAGAATTGGTATGTTCTGACAAAGGCAGATGAAATGTTTCATTTCCAAAACAGAAATTAGCATTCCGTTTTGTTACTTGATGGAATGCTTGCTTGTGTTTCATTTTGTTTCCTAACCTTACAAGATGATGCCATTTTTTGTTTTGTGCCCATCTCTAATCTGGACCCTTAAAAAGGATACTCCAAACTTACTGGTAGTAATTTATGGAGAAGGATGGGCAATGCAGTGGCAATTCTAATGAAGCTGCTAGTGAGTAAATCTGCCATGACTGCACAGTTTTTCCCTTCAGTTAAGATGTTTATCTGGATTCTCTGTAGCCAGAAGAGAAAAAATTGATTGCACATACTAGTGGCAACAAAGTGGACAAAGCTCTTATCAGTGAATGCAGCACAGAAGCTAAATTCTTAGCTGTGCTTCCAGTTTAGATATAAATGCAAAATCCAACCTCATTTTAGATGCAGCAATAAAGAAAAGACAAGCAACAAAAGGGAAAGGGAGAGGAGCATTTCTACATGCTGTCATTTACCATCTTGCTGCAAAATAGCAAAGAGATTGATCCCCCAAAAATGCTGAATTTAGATAAAAGTGACAGAATCTGATCATTTCCAAATGCTGATAAAAGCATTTTTAAAAAAAATCCCTTCAAATTAATAATAAGAGGAGGGCTTTTATTCCTCGAAAAGAGAAGTCTTGTTTAAGATGGTTATAGTTTTAAATGGAATGCGCCTTCCTGCACATTCCTCATATACATTGCCTGATGGATTCTCTCAGCTTCTTAAAAATGCCGCTGATGGTTTTTCCAAGAAGGGAGATGGAGCAGATGCCTTTGGCCCATAGAACTGACCATCTTTTGTGAATTCTGATTACCTTTGGTTGTCACTGTAACACGGAAGCTATGTGAAGAACTCTTGCGCAGCTGGGATATTTAAATAATTTAAAATGTAAAATTATGCAGCCATATGAGCTTTGGGCACATGGTGGCATGTGTCCTTCCCATAAAAACGAGCACAATGCCAGGAAGCAACTGGTTGTGTGGGACAGCTATTCTCAGACAAACAGGTCCATCTCATTTGAGGCACCCCTGCAGGGCGCCCCTCTCTTTTGGTGTTTTTAGTGGAGTTGAAGGGTAGTTCCTAAAAATGGGGGGGAAATGACTTCAAATACATTTGCAATTAGGTATATTAATCAAACTCCCCCCTATACAATCTTTGGTTACAAATATTTGGTAGGTTTTCTACATGTATTAAACTGAGCCACTTCAGCTGGAAAATTTGTGATCCTTACTTCACCCAAACAAGAAAGTCACATCTCTAAAAGCAGCTTGTTTCTTTACTTAGACGGGAGAATATAGCAAGAAAAATGAGCAATTTAAAAAAAAAACTGAGTATTGTTTGGTAAGACTAGGAAGTCCTGCAGTTCATAGCAAAGTACAGACTTTTTAAAAGATGTTGCAAATGCAGAGCCAATTTTTTAAATATATGCAACCAAATTTTTAAAGGGACTGTTTGGGAACACAGAATCAAATTCATGAAAGAAAGAAAAGTTCCTTGATTCCAAACCAGAAAAGGCATTGATGAATTAACATAGAAGTGGTTAATCCAACATAGGCCATGGTCTTACCAGAGTCTTCTTCATATATAAATTCCCTGCGTTTTTTTTTTCCGGGTGGTCACGTGGTTTTTAATGTGCAGTTAGTGTCTTCTCTTCTGCCTCGTATTTTCATATTCTGGTTCAGTCTCTACCTGTCTACTGCGCATTTTGTCCTTCTTTCCGGCTCTAGTTTCCAAGCCTCTGTGGTGATAAAGGGGAACAACTGATTTTACTGCATATTTTTAGGGTCCTGTCATGGTTGCAGAAGCAAATAAAGAAGCATTTTCGAACAAAGTTTCTAAATCCAGCCCCTGGCGGTGGTTTAGGAAACTTTACTGAAACTGCTGTTCCAGGGGTGTGGTTGGCTGGGACCAGAATTTACTTCTCTTCCTGGTTAGCATGCAATCTTTTACTGTGCAGTTCGCTGCCAGGAAACTACGCAGAAAACGCTGGTAGGATTGCGGCCAAAAGAGACTATAAATGGGGAGTTTTGCATTCAGTTTACTCGATATCAGTTAACCTTCTGCTATTTTGCTTCTTTTTCTTTTGATTTTTATTTAAAAATCTCAGGTTAAGACTGTTGCAACAGTTGCACTGATACAAATACACAAGGTATTTTGAGTCTAATCTGTCATAAGCATGTGCTTGGATGAAACACCGATTTTAAATTCAATTCTTATAGTTTCCAGTATTTAACATACCAAGTAATATCTTGGTTTAAGAGTAAGTTGCTTTAGGAGCATTTTGGAAGACAAGCAAACATTTCTCCTAAGTTTTGTCTTGATCAACAAGAAATGTCTTGATATGCAAGCACTGGAGCAGATCACATGATCACAAGTGAGCCAGTGGTGGCTGTCTCTCCCTCCCTCCCCCTGCTGGATTGTGGGTGATTGTCTGGAACATTCCATCTCAGGCAACCTCCAAAGCAAAGGGAGGAGAGAGGAATAGAGGACTCCTTTGCACCAGCCAGGAACATTCAGGTTAGGGTTTTATTTATATTTATATTTATTTTTCTAATGAATTTGTTTTCAACATTATTTCTTATTTTTTCCAAATCATTTCTAGTCAGGGGGAGCTAGTCAAGTGTGTATAGGGCTACAAATTGCACTTTATTGTTGTCACATGAAAAAACACAGAGAAAAATCCAGTTTTTAGTCCCAAGCAGGGCAGAATGTGCAGCCAGTTACCTAATCCATAGTGTGGACATGGACTTCTAGCCAACTTCTTTTGTGAGTTTTCACATTTTGTGTGTATACTATGTGGTTTATGGGAACCCAGAACGAATCATCTGAGTTTCCATTATTTCTTATGGGGAAATTTGCTTTGATATAAGAGGGTTTTGGTTCACAAGCATGACCAGAATGGATTGTGCTTGTAAACCAAGGTATTACTGTACTGTGAAGGGTAAAAAAAGCAAATGTTGTACTATAAAACTTTTTAACTTAATTATTTTCTGTATGTCAGCTTCTTTGTTTGCATACATTAAGCCCAGCACTGGAGCAAGCAAGCTCAGCCTCTAACTCAATGCAACTGGATTTTGGTGCTGACTGTGTGGCTTAGAGGTGGGCACGAAACAGAAAACCCATGGTTTGGGTTCATCTGTTTTGAGCCTACCCTTGGTTCAGTTCAGTTTGGGTTCATATGATTTTTTTAAAAAAAATATTGTATGAAGCCGAACCGAGCCAAACCGGTTCAGGTCGATTTACCGGGGGGGGTGGCAGTGGTGGCAGCAGTGGCGGTGGGTGATCCTGGCCCCAGTGGCAGGGGCTTTTTGAGGCGCTGGCTTGGGGCCAGTGCCTCTTTCTTCAAGTTCCGACTGCGTGGCCCCTGGGGCCGGGTTGACGCTGGTTTTATTCCCCCCCCTTCATTTTAGAGTGCCGACGACGCAGCCCCTGGGGCTGGGTTGGTGTTCCTTTTTTTTAAAAAAAAAAGTCCCCAGCTGGGGGCTTTTTGAGGCACTGGCTTGGGTCCAGCACCTATACAGGCCTATCTCTCCCCTCCAGGACTGGGAGGACTGCGGCGAGGACAAGGTAGGAGGGTCAACAAAAAATGAAGCGAACGAAATGAAAATTTCCATTTTGTTTAGTTTTTCTTTGATGGATTGGTTTGTTATTCATTTCATTGGCTAACAAAATGAACAATGAATAACAAAACGAATTAAAAGTTCATTTTCTGCCCATCTCTACTTCTTATAAGTCTTTTGTAAGCAGTAAATGTAGCCCAATAAATGTGTCAAGATGTTGGGGGAGGCATTACAAAGAGCTGAGAGTACTCAGTGTGTCTGCTCTGACTGTGTCTCTAGTTCCATCAAGCTTAGCACCAGTGGAGCGGTTGTTCAGTGAGGCTGGAATTGTAATGAGAACTCACCATGCTACACCTGAGGGGAGGGGGCAGTTGTACAGAGAAAATTGTGTTCCTTAAATGCTATCTTGATAAGTTTGAATAATTTCAGCAAGTTTATTTTTGTGAAATGTCTTGAGTTTTAGCACCAGGCTGGGAACCAATCTTATCACATCATACTGAGAAAATCAGTTTTGATATAGTTGAGGAAGAGCACTGTTTTGTGTCAAGAAATGGTTTGGATTTTGATACTAGTATGTTTTGAGACAAACTTGTGGAGACAGTCAGATTCTCAAGAGAAGGGAGGATGGGTCCAGAAATGGGTGGTTCACAAGCCTCACACCTCCCCCTACCCACCCTCCTTTGTTCGGGGGGGGGTATTTTTAATAGGGTTTTAAGGCTTGGACTTGGGGATTGAGATGTGGACCCGGAAACTTGGGACTTGACTCAAGGTGGTACTAAAGACTTGGACCTGGACTTGAGACTTGGACTCAAAGAGGACAGTTGTGCAGGCCCTCGTGACCTTGAGGACTGATTACTGCAACACACTTTACATGGGGTTGCCCTTGACCCTTGTCCGGAGACTCCAACGGGTGCAGAATGTGGCGTCCAGACTGGTGGTGGGTGCTCGTAGATATGATGACATCACCCCAGTTCTGGCACACCTGCATTGGTTGACCGTGGCTCTCCGGATAAGGTTCAAGGTCCTGGTTTTGGTTTACAAAACCCTCCATGGCTTGGGTCCTGAATACCTGTCGGAGTGTATCTCCCAGAGGTCAACTGGGGCTAGGCCCACTAGAATGTCGTAGGAATGCTCACTTAGGGTGGCCACACCCAGAGAGGCATGGAGGTTGGTTACGTGCAACCGCGCCTTCTCTGTGGTGGGCCCCTTGTGGTGGAACCATCTTCCGAGAGAGCTGCACCTTGCACTGTCCCTTCCCGCCTTCAAAAAGGCTTTGAAAACCATGCTTTTTAGGGAGGCATTTGGCGACCTTTAATTTAATTTTTCCCCTGCCCTTTGATGCCTCTTGCTGAGGGTTTCCCCCTCTATTTTTGGTTTATATTGTTGTTTTTAACTTGTTGTAAACCGCCCAGAGTTCCTGCTGGAAGATGGGTGGTATAGAAATAAAACAAATAATAATAATAATAAATAAGACTTACCAACACCTCCCCCCACCCCCAGGTAGCAGTTCATATTAAGAGCAAAACATCAGAATTTACTATCCAAAGTACTAAAATTCTGGCCAACACCAAAAGAACATGATATAGCACAAATGCATGTTGTTATAGATTTTAAAAGAAAGTATAAAATAGCAGAATATTTCTACGAGTCAAAGGACACAATGGATATTTGCAACCCAGAGCCTGTGCTATAGTTTCATTCACCAAAGACTTGGACATCTAATTGTGATATAAATCCAGTCTTGGGATTTCCTTATCAATTAACAGAATTATTAGCAACCAATCACCATCACCTCCATTTAACAATCTTTCAAAGGAAGAAATAATCCCCCTGGAGCTCCTCACAATCTCTCTGTTTTTGCTACCCTGCTGTCGGCAAATCTGGCTACCTTGCTATTTACTCCTACTTCTAGATCATTTATGAAGAGGTTGAAAAGCAGGGGTCCCAGTGCTAAACCTTGGGGGACCCCACTCTTTACCTCCCTCCACTTGGAGAAGTGTCCATTTATTACTATTCTCTGTTTCCTGTCCTTTAGCCATTTGCTGATCCAGGACAAGACCTGTCTCATGATTCCTTGACTGGCAAATTTATTCAAGAGCGTTGGGGAGGAACCTTGACAAAAGCCTTCTGAAAGTCCAGAACATTACATATATACATTTGAGGGAGCAGGAGGGTTGGGGGGCCCTAGGGGCTATATTTGAGACTGGAGAGGACTGCATATGACTCATAGGCTGTACTTTGCATTGCACAGCTCTGGATTGCCATCCACCCCAAATCTAGGAATGCCTAATGTCTTACACCAAAGAAGAGGGTACCCCTAAAGATGCAATTATTCAGCAAGACCCTATCATGATGGGAGAAATATTTGTTCCACCATATATTTCGGAGGACACCAACAGTCCCAGTCAGCATAGCTAATCCGTGTAGATAATGAGTGTTGAAGCACACATACACCGGAGGGACACCCATCCATGGCCCATCCGCATTCGGAAATACAGTGGTAGGTCCACTTGGTTGAGAACTCATATATTAACAACCCTTACATGTCTGCAGACTCTGGCTAGCTTTTAAAGGAACTCAGTTCTCAATAAGCAAAGGGAATCCATTTCTTTTCCCTCAGTCACATTCTGTTCTCCACCACACAAATTTCAGCTGACAGCAAGTAAACTCTGAATGTTACAACGATCCACCAGGGAAATCAATAAAACACACATGCAATAAGCATAGTGGTTTGGAGAAGCTGAAAGTCACTAGATAAGGAAGGGTTTGTGTGGGTGTGCACTGAAAGAGACCACAGAAATAAGAGCATCCCATCCTCTCTCTGCCTGGGTTGGAGGGGTGGGTTGAATCCCTGAGCCTGCCAAAATTTTAACAAGGAACCTGAGTGGCAAAGAGTGGTAGCAGAGGGACTCTTTTAGGTGTGCGCTTCTGTGAGAAGGGTACAGATGTGTCCGAATGAGGACCAGCAGTAAGCCCACATTTTGAGATGAGGATTTAAAATAATTTCAGAAGGGGAGAAATTCTGCAAAGGGGATGCTTATCTAAAACAGAGAGGGGGGGAGAGAAGGGCTGTGGTAGAGAACTCAATGCTGCCACCCAGAGCTTCTCCTTGGTTAATATAATGTGACATCTTCCTGAGCTTGGGCAGGGAGGGGGAGTCGGGCGGTATTCATGCAGATGGTCTTTCTGCATATAAAGCAGCCCGAGACAGCATGATGGATCACAGCTGAACACGTTTCAGCCCAGACATAATTGCTTGCTGAGGTTCTGTGCCAAAGCCCGAGCACCAACTCTCCGCCTCGACTGTATTACAGTGCTTAACTCCTAAAAGCCACCGTGCATACTTTGCCTGTGTCTATCTGTGTCTATCATTCGTTCCAAGGTTGGAAAAGGGTGACTCCCTTTATGAGCAACACTGCTAACAGCAATAGGTCGGGGTTGCAGGGAGGGAGGCATTGCACTCGACAAGATATTGGAATGCCCCAAGGTTGGGCAGGGAAGGCGATAATGGGCTGCCTGCAAGATTCTGGAAACGATTGCTTATTTGCATTAAGGCCATTTTCTACAGAGCTCGGTGGCATTTGCTTCATTAGCCTCATGGCATGTGCTGCAGTGACTTGTATTTAAAAACAAGAAGCACGCTGTGGTATGTTTACCGACACCATTAATTATATTCAATTTTCAGGCTGAATGGATAATTGAATATTGAATCCTCAGAGTGTGTGTGTGTGTGTGTGTGTGTGTGTGTGTTTGGGGGGAGGCACACCCATTATTTATGGCAAACATCCGCAAGCCGGAGCCCTTTGGACTGCAACTTCCATCATCCCCATCCAGTACATCCCTTTTAGCTTAGAAATAAGAGGTTCATAGGGCAACACTTTGGAAAATTATGCATGGGACAGAAATACTACAGTAGACGGACCGAAGTTTTGTCTCTTTGTCTCATAATCCTGGCGCTCAGGAAAAAGAATTGAAGACAGATATGAGAGTGCTTCTCTCCCTAATGGATAACACAGGCACAACAATTTTCCAATTTCCCTCACATTTGATTTTTGTAATCCTCAAAATGATTCAGTCCCCAGTAGGAAGGAATTGCAAACTTGTAAACACATTCTTCACAAAACAAATTAGAACAGAATTATTCTCCACTTGCTCCAGCCTATGTCGGAAAGCACAGTCATTCCCAGAATGAAGAGCAACAAGTTGTATTTGCTGTACCTGTGTACAAGACAAAGAACCTTTCAGAAAGACGTGGCAGCCTCTATTCAGCAGTGAGTGAATTAGATTGATTCGTACAGGCTTTCGGACTCAGGCTGCAGAAAGGTAAAGATTCTAGCCTTGAGCCTGGATGGAAACTCTGGGTGTGTTCAGACAGGTATTTAACTCACTGTTCGGAAGGTTGCATAAATAGATTTCTCTGCTTCTTTTGGCACATCACAAAATTAGAGATGGGCACCTACCACCCTTCATCAGATCTGGCCCACAGGCATTGCACGGGTGCACTGGAGGCACCCACTCAGAGCAGAAGGTGGGGCAGGGGTTCTGGGATCACCCACAGGAGGAGGTAGGATGTAAAATCCAGAGTACCCATGTAGTAACTCTGGTCCCAATACAGTGAATCATGCCAAACTGATGAACTGCATAGAGTATTAGGTGATTTGTGAGAGAAAATGTTGAAGCCATGATAGTTCAGCTGAAGTTCAGAAGTTTGGCAGAGAGTTCAGAAACAACATATCTCTGAATGCCTGATGCTGGGATCAGAAATGGAGAAGTTTACTGATTCTTCTTTTGACCTGTTTGTAGGGTTTCTAATCAGACCTGGTTCACTGCTGCCATATACACAGTGCTAGATTTAAATGCAAGTTTTTGCAGCAAAGATTATGGGACCACAAGTAAAATACATGCTGGGTAGAGGATTCTGGAAGCGGCAGTAACTTTTAGTTCTGTCCAAGAGGCTGTCATACAACCCTACATGTGTCACTAGTCTGATAAGAAGATTCTTAAATGACATGTAAAATGTGAAAAAGGAGGGTCTTTTAAATAAAAGAAATATTTAAAATTGCAGGTTGCTGGTCCTTGTGCAAGAGGATTGTAAGATGCCCTATATAATGTTGGTTTTTGTTTTATAAAGGAGCAATCCAAGAAGCTACATACTCCTCAGTCCCACAGTTGTCCTACTAGAAAGATGGCATCAGGGTGGAATTCATGAATGCTTGCAAACTTCAAGCTTTAATTCATAAGAACATAACATAAGAACATAACAACAGCCTTGCTGGGAAAAGCCATAGTCCATCCAGTCCAGCATTCTGTCTCATACAGTGGCTCACCATTTGCTTCAGGGTATTCCCAAGCTGATGTCTTCACCTGCTTATGATTCACCACAAATGGCATTGAGAGATATCCTGCCTATTTCTCCAACCCAGAGGTCGTCCTTAGGCATCCATAGTGATAGCCATTGATATCCTTTGTTCTCCATGAACTTGTCCAATCTTTTCTTAAAGCTGTCAAGGCTGACAACTGTCACCACTTCTTCTGGCAGGGAATTCCACAGACCAGTGATCCTCTGGGTGAAAAAGTACTTTCTCTTTTTTGTTTGAGATCTAGCACCCAAAAGTTTCATGGAGTGCCTCCTAGTTCTAGTGTTGTGCGATAGGGAAAACAGTTTTTCCTTATCTACTTTGTCCACACCGTGTATGATTTTATAAACTTCAGTCAGGTCACCTTTTAGGCACCGTCGTTCAAGAGTGAAGAGGCCCAGCTGTTGCAGCCTCAGATGGTAAGGAAGGTGTTCCAGTCCCCTAATCATTCTGGTTGCCCTCCTCTGCACTTTTTCCATTTCCATAATATCCTTCTGGAGGTATGGGGACCAGAACTGTATACAGATGGGGCCTCACCATAGATTTATAAAGAGACAAAATGCGACTTGCTGACTTATTTCCTATACCCTTCCTACTGATCCCTAGCATTGAGTTTGCTTTTTTCACTGCTGTGGCACACTGGGTTGACACCTTCATTGAGCTGTCTACCAGGACACCAAGGTCCCTTTCCTTGTTTGTTGCAGAGAGTTTAGACCCCATCAGTTTACAAATGTGATTTTTTTTTTGCTCCAACATGCATCACTCTGCACTTGCTAAGGTTGAAGCTCCTTTGCCTCTGGTTTGCCCACTCCCCTCTATGTCAAGAGATCCCTCTGGAGCTCCTCACAATCTCTCTCCATTTTTACTACCCTGTATAATTTAGTGTTGTTGTCAAATTTGGCTACCTTGCCATTTACTTCTACTTCTAGATCATTTATGTACATTCATAATTCACAATAGTAAATTTGGCTAACAGAGTAGGTGAAACGTAGATTTTTTTAAAAAAAAAAAAACCTTCAAGTCCAGTATTTGCATCGGTTGTGTGACTTTTCTTGAAGAAAAAAATGGGTTTCCTTAGATCAGGATACTCTCTCTTCCCACCCACCACCCACCCCAGCTCCAAAATGTATACAAAATATTTTCTCTCCAGGTTTTCCTTCCTCTCTTATGCTGGAATAAATATAGTATTATACTGTAGGTCTCTTCTTCACTACTAGGTTTCTATAGCGAGTATGCTGTTTATTGGCTTCAAGATATAGAGTCCACTGTTCAGGGAATGACAGTGTTCCAGGTAGAAGGAAGAATTGCCTGTATACCCTGTTGTGGAGGTATTTCCCTCATCAGGCAGGACTACATAGAAACAGCTCATATATTGTGCTGGTTTATTTCTCCTAACATCTCTAGATGGAGTAAGAGTTCTACACAAAGTTTCTCTAGGTATGTCATGGGCTTTCCATGGGTCTTCTCTGTTGCTCCTCCCAGACTCTGGAACTTCCTCCCACAGGAGCCAGTCTGACCCCATCTTTACTGTCCTTCCACAAGCAGGCAAAGGCCTTTCTCTTCAGGCAGGGTTTTCCTTAGTAGTTGACTACCTGGGATGCCCTAAGCACATCTGATCTCGCCTGATTTCGGAAGCTAAGCAGGGTTCGCCCTGGTTAGTACTTGGATGGGAGACCACCAGGGAATACCAGGTGCTGTAGGTGCCTGGAGTAGGAACTGGCAAGCCACTCCAGTATTCCTGCCAAGAAAACTCCATGGATGTGGAGTCACGAAGAATCGGTCACAACTGTAATATGACACAACACACACACACACCTGGGATAGGTCTTTAAAGGGAGTGTTATGGCTTTTCTTTTCTTTTCTTTTTTTGCTTTGAATCTGGTTTTGGTGATGATTTTGTTCACTAGTTTTATTATGGCATTCAATTCTTTTTAACAACCTCATTGTTTATTGTTTTTAGTCTTTTAAATATTGTCTTTTAATGATGTAGGGTGCCTTGGATCCTTTTTCAGGAGACGGGTGGGGTAAAGCATTTTTAAATAAGAAATAAAAACAAATAAATTCCCTGGATTCATGTCCACACTAAGCTTTGAAGAGTCATGTCTCAGGAAACCAATCTTCTTTGTTAGCTCTTTCAAATGCAGAGAAATCTTTTTCTCTGCTGGAGAATTGCTATTTTATTTTTAGTACAGTATATATAAAAGGCTCAAAGAGTGTGCTAATTAGAAACATTTGATCTGAAAATTCTGAACTGGAAATGAAATGTTCATAGAAGGCACTGTAGTGATAAGCCACCAGCCCTAGTTCAAATCTCAGAACAAAATCAACCACACTTTTAGGAAGATTTAAAAAAAAACAAAGGGAGAGAACAAGCCTTGGAACAAGCCTTGTGTTGTCTCAGTGGTGGAAAAATGTCAAAAGCATCAGCAATGAACAAGGCATTAGACTATCTTAAATTAACTACCGGTAGATGTTTTATGACTGACTGATGAAGCTGTTTAGATGAACAGTGAAACGTTTCTATCTCTCAAGAAAAAGAAGTCCAGTTGCCATGACTCTACTTCCAGATAAACTCACCTGGATGACTGAGCAATGAACAAACACACAAATACACACATGCATGCACAACACAGAGTCATACACAAATGTCAAGATCCTCACATGAAAACAATGGGCACCAAAGTGATTCACTTACCGATTTAAGGTTCTAGCCTAATTTTTTTACACTACAAACCTACGGAGGAATGAATGTCTGCTTCTCACTTCTAAGCATGTCACAAAAGCCCTAAAAAAGGATGACATTTATCCATGTCATCTCTGAATTCATTGATATTCCTCCCTATTATCCTGTCCATGTTCTGTTCTTTTATCATATATATTAACAGTTCTGTTGTCAAAGACTGCAGGTAATTGTGCTTGGTATCAAATCTTCTCTCTCTCTCTCTCTCTCTCTCTCTCTCTCTCTCTGTGTGTGTGTGTGTGTGTGTGTGTGTGTGTGTGTGTGTTCCAGGAAAAGACTGTTAGAAGAAGGGGAAAAATAATTTCTTCTAAGAGTGTCAGTGAGACCCATCTTGTGATCTGTGGGTCCCACACATAAGCAACTATTGATTAAATGCTCTAAGATTAGAATGTAGACAATGGTGCTGGGTAATTTGAACAGCATCTGAGCTAGGAGCACATTCACTCTGATGAACAGAAAACCCCAGCACAAGTAGAAACATGGGATCACGCACCTTGCCCGAACATTAATATTGTGCAAGAAGCAGCTTGCAGTGAGAAAGCCTGGCTTAAAATTGGTTCAAAGGGGAGCCAGACTTGTCCATTCAGAAGCATCATCAGTGACAAAACTGCTGTCCCTTGTGTGAATATTTGATTGCACACACAGCTCTTGAGTTCAATGGCCACTTTGACCTTAAAAAGTGCCTCTATGTAGAGTGTGCTGATATCTAACTCTCTAGCTGATCAACATCTACTTTCTCTTGTTGCTTGGTATCAGCGAACTGAACTGTACTGATTAAAACTGGACATCAAGGACATTTGCTGAGCTGTAGAATCCCCAACCATGATTTCAAGTTTGTGTTTTATCTGTGGTCTCTGCTTCTTTGTATTTATTATATATTGCATCTCTCTCCATGCAAGTGTGGGTGTGTTTACACACACAAAAAAGAAAAAGACTGAGACCGCAGTCATACCTGGGTTTTCTTCGTATTTAAATTTCCTTCGTATTTTTTTCGGGACTGGTCACATGGTTTATAATGAACAGTTGGTGTCCTCTCCTCTGTGTTGTACCTTCCTATTCTGGTTCTGTCCTAACCTGTGTACTGCTCATTTTGTCCTACTTTCCGGCTCCAGTTTTCAAGGCTCCATCTTTTAAGCCGGGGAGAAAGGGGAGAAACTAAATTTACTGTGTGTTTTCAGTGTCCTGTTGTTGCAACAGAAGCAAACAAGTAAGATTTTTGAGCAAAGTTTCTAAATCCAGCCCCTGGCGGTGGTTTAGGAAACTTCGCTGAAACTGCTGTTTGATGGACATGGTTGGCCGGGAGCAGAATTTACTTCTCTTCCTGGTTACCACACGATCTTTTACTGCATAGTTCACTGACAGGAAACTATGCAGAAAACACAGATATGAGGGCAATCTGAGATGGAAACGGGATCTGTTCCCATTCATCCACTTTGGCCTTAATATGATGAACTCAACTGGACTGAATGTTTCGCTGCTCAAGGGAGACAGCCAATGAAACAGTCAACTCAAAGCATAAGGTTACCTGGCAATAGGATACATGCCCTCTTCCTGCTCCTTTAAAGAATGTGGGTAGGAGGGGAACACAATATTCCTCCAATGATGCCTGTTGCATCTTAAACATGCACATCACTTTGAGTAGGTCAGCCTTGATCAGGGTCACCAGGCTGATAGACAGACCAACAAACATTTTTTGCAATCCTGAACAATAAAAATAAAAACAACTCCCCCCCCCAAAAAAAACCCTCTGCAATTTGGATTGATAGTTCATAAGATGGGAAAATATGAAGGGGCAGGGTTTAATTAGGCAGCATTGTGTCTGAGTGCCAGTCTATTTGTTCATGATATTTAAAGAGCCTAGTTAGCAAGGCAATTGGCCAGGACATGTCAGTAATAAATAAAAGGAAACAAACAGATGTCTGGAGCAGACACATTTTTTTTTCAGGGCAGCTTGACTCATGTGGGTGCATACACTGCAGAGCAAAGGGGGGAGGACTGGGGAGAGGGGGAGCAATCCCGGCCACCTGATTACTAAATTCTGGATGAAATCCAGACAGTTACTAATTTTCCATGCCCTGATGTTTCACTGGCTAATTACGTGCTCATTTCTGACACTTAAGGAGTGAAAGGAATTGTCTAATTATTATTATTATTTAAAAAATATATATTAAAAAAAACAGGAAGACACATGTTGAGACGTCTGGGGGAAGCGGCAAGAGTTCGGCACTGCGGTTGTGGGAAGCCCCCTCGTCTGACGGCGGTCTGGCAACAACGGAGTGGAGACAGCACTTGCGTTGCTCCCGCACACCTGCAGAGGAAGATGAACACAAGGTTCAGTAGCTTACCAAATAAACATTGGTTTCTATAAAAGGCAAGCTCATTTCTCAGACAACACATGAGAAGGATTACTGGGGGACGATCGTAACAAGAGCGGGAGAAACCTTTTCCTGGCACAGCTAAAAGCATGGGTAATTTGCATAATGGAAAACAGTGTGTCAAAGGTGTGTGGAAATTCCTGGCTGATCCATTGGCGAGAGATAGTCTGTGATTCTGACCCCACCAATTCTTTTTGAAACATGCAGGTATGTCAAGTTGCTGCTAAGGTAATATAGTGTCACCTACTGTTCTCTTGCAGGGGAGAGGTAACCCTTCATCTTTCCTCCAAGGGCTGGGGAAGTACCTGAGTTTTGAGCAACACAGCTCCTCACGTAATGTCTTAATGCGAATAATCATCAATTGAATTCGGATTTATGGGGACTCTTTTGGGGGCTTTCCAAGTAGGGAATATTCAAAAGTGGTTTCCTGTTCTCTTTTTCTTGGCTGGGGGAGGCTCCCTGGGACTGTGCAACCTGCCCAAGGCTACACAGGCTGGCTCCAATTGCAGGAAGTACATGAGGAAAATGAACTCCCAACTGCTGGCTCTGCACCAGGTACCTAAACAACTACCTATCCAGCACTTAATAGCGTATTCCAGCCATAAATTTATGAGGTGGCTTCACGTGACCAACGTCAGCCTTTCCCCCATAACTGAGGTATTGATATAATCATCCTGAACCAACTTATAAGGTAGTCGCACAGATGGCTCAGATCAGATAGTCTATAAGAAGAGACCGTTGAGCAAATAAAATGTGTCACATTTAAAGCAACATATTCTTACTTCGTACTTCAGATGTTATCCTTTGGATATTACAAAGCTTCTTTTATCATGGGTTCATTTCACAGGGTTGCCCTGTCATCTTGAAAAATCTGTTGTCAGTGTGGAGAGAGATCTATGCTATAAAAACAATACCATAGTGTTTTGTTTTGTTTTACTTGTTGGGGTGGGAATGCCATCTTTTGTCATAGGTTTTTCCAGTTGGCGCTTGTTTTAAAACCTTCTTCACTACATGGCCCCAGGCAATCTGCGAATATGAAGAGACAACTGTTAAATAACATATTTCAGATTTCCAAAACTCCTTCAACGTTCGAAACGTGGATACAGTGCTTCAGTACTTACATTTCAAAACACCAGGAAATGGCCTAATGTTGCTGCACCATATCATGCCCACGTTGCCAGAAGGAAAAAGGATACCAAGGGTAGGATCCCAGCATGCTTAAAGGGTGCAACAGTAAGACCACTGTTTTTTTAAAAAAAACTCCTCATATTCCAAATGAGGAATAACTACTAACCTGTCTCTAATACTCCATGAGACCAAAATGCTGCAGGCTGCAACCGTTCTTCGTGATCTTTTTTACACAAGAGGTCTGCAAAGGCCCATCTTGAAGAAAGCAAGAGGACCTTACAATTTGGCTGGCACTGACCTAAGTGTCTGAGGTGGTTACTTCACGTCCTTCTTTGTTCCACAACTAGTTTTGTACCGTGACAGCATTGGTCGCAATCACATGGTTTTGTCCCTGTTTCAGTGTTCCCATGGTCATGATAACTGAAAACAACAGAATGAAATTCAACAGGGATAAACGCCAAGTACTGTACTGGGGTGGGTGGGTAGCCAAATACAGAATTACAAGATGGGGGAATACCAGGCTCAGTAATACTACAAGCCAAAAGGATCTTGGAATCATCGTAGAACACAAGCTGAATATGAACCAACAGCAGAATGTGGCTACGAAAAAGGCAAATGCTATTTTAAACTGTATTAATAGAAGTGTAATAATTCCACAACATACTAGTGGCCCTCTATTCAGCACTCTTGACACACTCATCTTGCATACCTCAGGAAAGGATTTTGACAAATTGGAAGACATTCCGAGGAGGGAAACAAGGACATTTAGGGGGCTGGAAACCCAGTCCTATGAGAAAAGACTGAAAGACCTGGGCATGTTTAGCCTACAGAAAACAAGACTGAGGGGTGATGTGATAGCAATTTTCAAATATTTGAAGGGCTGTCATGCAGAGGAAGGGAAGGATCTGTTCTCAATCACCCCAGCGCGCAGGACATGCAACAATGGGCTCAAGTTATAGGAAGCCCCAGATTTCAACTATCAAGAAAAAATTCCTTACTGTTCGAGCAGTATGACAGTGTAACCAATTACTTCAAGAGTTGGTGAATGCTCCAATATTGGGGACATTCAAGAGAAATCACCTGGCAGATATCCCATGATTTGTATTCCTGCCTTGAGCAGAAGGTTGGACTTGATGATTTTGTAAACTATGGTGTGGGGTGAACAGTGGCTTAAAAGCCTGGGCACAAATTTCCCTTCCTTTCCAGCTATTTTATGAAAGAGAAAGAATGTTATGTCTGCACATTGTCTGAACCCTTAAAAGGTAGGAAGTTGGGGAGAGGGCTGATGGCAGAGCTAAAAGGGTCTGCTCTGACCTATCCTGCCATTTGGAGTCTCTTTTGGTTAGCCAGGTTTGTACACTTTCAGGGCCCATTGACACAGACTCTCCTCAAGCCTGCTTCCATAAGTAGTTCTCAAGACAGTGCCTTTGTTTCCAGTCCTGAAACATCCTGAAGGCCTGCTGCACGGTGTTGACCCCTGGCATCTGGGGCAGTGAATATCTCGCAGCTCTATTGGGACATATGCGAAGTTTGAACTCTGAGACTGTGCAGTGCAGTGCTCCGAATGCTGCTGCTCCCTAGACTCTAGTCCCAGGAAGTCATGAAATGAACTGCATGCCCTTGGGCCACTCAATTACTCACTTACTCCAACCCTGCTCTACCACCCTTCTCATTCTGCGAATGAAAGTGGAGTCAGGAGAGCCAGCTTGAGCTCAATGGAGGAAAGGTGCAATAGAAATGGAAGGAAGGAAGGAAGGAAGGCTTCTTGAGAGCTAAAGGAAGCAACAATGCATATACGTATGCAAATATAAGGAACCTGCATAGGCATATAATGGCTGTGTGTGCTAAATGCATGATTTCCAACTATGTGGCAATAGGAGCTTTCTCCTACTCCATAACAATTTCTGCAGTCTCTTACACCCCTCTTTCTGCTAGCGAGTGTTAATATCATATCAATTCATACTCAGCACCCATTAAGCTGTCAGGTGGCGAGCTGTTTCAAATTGTCCTGTTTACTGGTTTTGACTAGAATGGGCATTAAATGAGCTTGGATGAGGTCCATCCTCTAATTGTTATTACCATATGAAAAGTACTTGGGGATATATAATTGTGGTGTCATAGATGCTAATGAGATCATACCCCTGCCTCAGTAATCATGCTATTATGTCACTAGTAATTTTCCTAGAGAGGAACAGACACCTGAAATTGACACTATTAAGAGGGATCTCTCTCTCTCTCTCTCTCTCTCTCTCTCTCTCTCTCTCTGTGTGTGTGTGTGTGTGTGTGTGAGGGAGTGTGTGTGAGGGTGTGTGAGGATGTTAAAAGAATATATCCCAGAGCCAGGACCAAGTAGTTTATTATCTAGTTTTTTTGAGTGGGGTCTTGGGATCCTTAGAATACTGTGAAACCCATGGAAACCTCATTTTATGGAGTGGTAAGAAGTGATGGGGACCATCAGTCTGTTTTTCAGTTCTATGACACTTTTGCCTGAGTTAACCCAAGAGTACATTCTGCCTTCTACGTACCTGCATTCACTTGCAAATGTAAGTGTGTCATGTTGTTTTTAATCCCAGGCCGTGGGATTAAAAGAACATGCTGTATTTCAGCATGTATTTAAAGTACAGTGGTACCTCTACTTATGAGTTTGATCTGTTCTGAATGCATGCTCATAAGTAGAACAATTCATACGTAGAGCAGCCATATGTAAAAAAATAAACAATTAATTTTTAAAAGTTTGTAAGTAGAGCAGACCGCATCTAACTTGAATTAGAGATGGCTTTTGAAATTAGGTACTCTTTGGAAGAATAGGTAAATATACCGTAGATGACATTTAGAATATATATAGTTAGCTAAAATGTATCATAAGTTGTTTAGTATTGAAGAATTAAAGATCAAGATTGAACATATTGTTGAGATTTTTGGATTAAAAATAGATGTAAGTAAGGATGGATAGAATATGGATGAAATAGTAAGGAAACTAAGTATGACAGCATGTTCCTTTAAGCTGGGAAAGGAAATATGAATTTTACTGGGCTGAAATGTTGGGGAAAATTGTGATTTAATTGGTAACACAACAGCCGCAATGTAAAGCCGTGTGGGCAGGGCCGGCACATCCATTAAGGCGAACTAGGCAGTTGCCTAGGGTGACAAAATGGACAGGGGGCGCCGGCCACCACCATCTGTCCCCCGCCCGTCGCTGTCCGCCCGCCGCCTGGCCCCCCACCCCTGCCCCACCACCGCTGCCGCCGCCACCCCAGCCGCCCGCCTGGCACCCCCCGCTGCCGCCTGGCACCCCGCCCCCTGCCCCACCCACCCCTGCCTGGGGCCCCTGCCCCTGCCCCACCCCCACCCCCCACTGCCACCCACCCCACCCAGCCTCCCACCCCTCACCTAGGGCGCAAAAAACCCTAGCACCGGCCCTGCGTGTGGGCCTGGGTGCTGGCTGATCTGACGAGTGCACGGAAACAGAGGGCAAGAGGGCTGAATTCCACCCCCTCGTCCCACCTGCAATGCAGGTGCGTTGGTGGTGCAGCCATGCTGCCCCGAGCAAGGCCACCCATGTGGCGGAGTGATCGCCTCTCACCCGGCTGGCCACAAGCAGCTGATCTGCACCAGGCCACTTGGGCAGCATGGGGTGAACGGGGTGATTCTGCTGTAAGTGAACCCGATGGCCAGCTAGGCCTCTCACCCAGCTCACCGCCTCTCACCATGGCTGCCTGTGCGGCAGAGCAGTTGCCTCTTGCCCAGTCAGCCACAGGCAGCTGGTCCCTGCCGGGCCGCTCAGGTGGCATAGGGAGGTTGGGTGATCCCACTGCAAGTGAACCCAGCAGCCGCTAGGCCTCTCGGCCGGTTGTGCCACCCCTCACCAAGGCCACCCGTGCGGCAGAGCAGTCACATCTTGCCCGGCTTGCTGCAGGTAACTGACTGCAGAGCCAGAGGTTGAGAGTTTGATTCTCCATGGTGCCTCCTTGGTAAAGGTTGGAGTCAATACTGCCCAGTGTTTTGTGTATTAAGAATGGCCAAATCACCAGATGGACAGGGTATAAGTTGAAGAAGAAGAAGAAGAAGAAGAAGAAGAAGAAGAAGAAGAAGAAGAAGAAGAAGAAGAAGAAGAAGAAGAAGAAGAAGAAGAAGAAGAAGAAGACAACGATGATAATGATGACGACAACGATGATGATATCTACTCCCAAATCCCCCTTCTGGGATTGAAGGACGATTTGAGATTATTGCAAGTTAATTTAGTTTGCAGACTGAATATGTAAATGCTGCCGAGGTATTCTTCTGGGGAACACAATCACTGTAGTCTAATTTGCGAGGACATCTAATTAGAACCATGCTTAGTGAGTAAAAAGGAAAATACTATAGGAATCAGATGATTAGAGTGGTTCCTTCCTATTGGAGAAGGAGGTGAGAGGCTATTTAGACACAATAAAGGGCCTTTTTACACGACCCCTAAGATCCGCTCGTCCCTTAAATTCAGACCAGAGATCTTGAGGGTTTGTCACTTTCCCTGCGTTCCCACCCCCTCCGCACTTCCTTGTTCTGTCTGTGTGAGGGGAGGGAGAAAAAAAGGGAGAAAAGAATGCACTCTTTCCTCTGCAGTGCCGGAGTGCCGGTGGAAGTTGCTCCAACCCCCGTCACTTCCTGGTTCCTCTTAAAGGGGTGGGAGGCAAAGAAATAACAACAAAAAGAAGCGAGGAGAGCCCGGCACTCTCCGCATCAAAATTTTTCACTCTCCCAGAGCAGGTACTTGAAAGGTGTGCTGGGTCGCACTTAGGTGGGCAGGGTTGCACTTAATTTTCTGTTAGCTCCAGAGCTGGTGGGGAAACATTTTTAAGCTCCAGAGCTGGGAGTTTACGGGTCGTGTATAAACGCCCATAGAAAGCTCCGGTGGCAATCAAGACAACTAGTAATTTTAAAATCAAGTATTATATAGTCTCCAGGATCAATACTATTTTGTTTGGGCCTGTCCACTAGACAGCCAAAGATTGCATAAAGTGAACAGGAAAACCTATCTGCTAAATTCCAACATTTGGGTGAGGGGCAAGCTTTCTTCATTGGGGGCAGAAATCAGTAGAGTTTTGACTTGCAGGTAATCAATCACACAGATGACATCAAGATGATACTCAAACCTCTAGAAAACAGCATATTTCTGAATACAAGTTGCTGAGGACAAATGAGGAATCTTATCACCTTCTTCCTTCAGAAGTGACCACTGGACTAGAGATTTCTTTGATCTGACCAGTGGAAGTGAACTTGTTTTGCAAAGAAACTACAGTAGTCTTCATATTTGGTCGGTGAAGCCATGTTGCTGCCTAGATCCATGCAACAGGCCCATTCTTGAAAAATTTCAGTACCGACAATGAGTTCAATCCAAGGTACTCAACTTACAGACCCACCAAGATGATACAGCATGTTATCCATTGCCCACCAAGAAAGCACACCATTGCGAACAAATTTATTGAAGGATAAATTTGTTACAAAAGGCCACAGCTTTGACTGGTCGAAACATAATCCTATTGGCACCGCCTAAATGAGTGGATCCCTGCATTAGTGATCTGCCCACCAGCCAATGCTTGATTTTCCAGACTAACCTTGGGTTAATAAGAGTTGTGTGTGGGGGGTGGCACATGACCACTATGGGACACCTGCTCTGAAACTTTGATGTTCCTCCTGACTCTGGCATGCCCTTATAAATCTCCTATTCCTTGACTGAAAGGGTGTGTGTGTACCCCTTGCCTGGCATAAGGCCTAATACATATCTCCCTCACTGAGGATCTACTCCCCACTAGAGATGGGCACGACTCAGCGAAATTTTCGTTTTCGTTTTCGTTTTTCGGTTCCGTTACGCAACGAAAATGAAAACGAATATTTTCCAGAAAACAAAACGAAAATGAAAACGAAACAAAAAATTTTGCCCTGTTTTTCGTTTTCTTTATGGCACACACATCCCAATGAAAAGAATGCTAACGAAAACGAAAAATTTTCATTTTCGTTTTGTTTTTTCGTTTCGTTTCGTGACGAAAACGAAAACGAAAAATGCGCAAAAACCCCAAAAAAACAAAAACGAACCGAAACAGACCCCCAAAACGAAAAACGAAAAAAAATTGAGTCGTGCCCATCTCTACTCCCCACTGTAACCAAAGAAGCAGTGAAGGGGAGGAAGCACTAGCAGAAATATGCCATAACAACACACAAACTCCCCCTTCCTTCTGCACAACAAAATTTGCACAAAGCTCTACAGGATAGGTTGGGTGAGTATCTGAAAGATGAGTCCCGTGGTGCAGTGGTTAAATGCCTGTACTGCAGGTAAAACTGTGCTCACGACCTGGGGTTCAATCCCTGGTAGCAGGCTCAAGGTTCGCTCAACCTCCCATCCTTCCGAGGTTGGTAAAATAAGTACCCAGCTTGCAGGGGAGGACAATGTGTAGCCTGCATGCTGTAATTAAAAACTGTAAACCACCCAGAGACTACTTGAAGTGGTATGGGGCGGTATATAAGCAGAACACTTTTGCTTTGCTTTTATGGGTGAGTAAACGTACACAGAACGTTGCCAGAGAGGAGGTGGAGAATCTTTCATATCCTGCCATGGAGGA
>JAHTLZ010003518.1:28501062-28515732 GCA_023846285.1 Phrynocephalus versicolor | reverse complement strand
GCTTCAATATGAATGAAAATTAGATTTGCCTGCTGTTGCCCTAGTAAAAGCCTAAATGTCTCTCGTTCTATGAGGAAGCATTAGAGTAGCTTCCTGCCTGTGAATAAATATCAAGCCTTCGTCCTAATGTTTAAATTATGAAGAGTCTTAACGTTTACTTCACACTTAGGAAAGGCTCCATTCAGTTCAAGGGGCCATAATCCCCCATTGCAGCCTAAATGCAGCATTAAGGCCCTCCCAAATCTCTCATTCCACAGAAGTCATATCTGTTCCTCAGCTTTGCCACATCTAGCTAATTGCCAATGAAAAGAACAATCACTCATAATGGCTGAAATCCAGTAGTCGCAGCTGGAATAGGCACACTGAATGAACGGAATTTACAGAGGAGTTGAATCACCAAGTCCCCATTGGTTCAATGGCCCTAATTTAATTGCAACCAATTGTTGGATTTTAGCCACTGTCTTTTAGACAACTGTATCTGTCACCATATCATCATAATTAGGATCATAAGCAATGACGTTTTTGATTATTAACTCCCCTTCATCTTGATGCTTCCCCAGGAAGAAAAAGACAGGTAATAGAAAGCATTCAATTACTTCTAATTAAATTTTACCAGTGCCATCATCAACCTGCACCACCTGAAATTATGCAAATAGGATGTTATCCCATGTGTACATTTTGATATGATACAGCAGTGGTTCTCTGCCTTGGGTCCACAGACATTCTTGGACTGCGACTCCCAGAAGCCCTTGCCAGCACTGTTTGTCCTGAAGTAGCTGCTTTCCCTCCCTGTTGTCATGAGACCTGTTAGCATCAAAAATCTCAGATGTGAAGGGGGAGCTGGTGTTACCACCCTCACTCTCACATTTGGTGCTATCACTCTCACTCTCTCATACTGGTCACTATAAGTTCCACTTGGCACCTCATGGTAATAAACTATCTGAGGATGTGAAAAAAATGAATTGTTGCTCTACATAAAGATAGCTAGCCTAGGCCAGTGGTGGTGAACCTTCAGCACTCCAGATGTTTTGGACCACAACTCCCACAGTCCTTTGTCATTAGCAATCTAGGCTCAGAATTATGGGAGTTGTGGTCCAAAACATCTGAAGGGCCAGTTCACCACCACTGCACAGATTGCCAAGACCCTGAAACTGAGCTGCAGCACAGTGGCCAAGACTATACAGCAGTTTAACAGGATAGGTTCCACTCAGAACAGGCCTCGCCAGGGTTGACCAAAGAAGTTGAGTGCCCGTGCTTAGCATCATATCTAGAGCTTGGCTTTGGGAAATAGACATAGGAGTGCTGCCAGCATTGCTGCAGAGGTTGAAGGGGTGGAGGACAGCCTATCAATGCTCAGACCATATGTCCCAAACTGCATCAAATTGTTCTACAGGGTATCGTCCCAGAAGGAAGCCTTTTCTAAAGATGATGCACAAGAAAGCCCGTGTATGGTTTGCTGCAGACAAGCAGACTAATGACGTGGATTTCTGAAAGCATGTCCTGTGGTCCAATGACACCAATATAAACTTTTTTGGTTTATATGGTGTCAAGTGTTTCTGGCGGCAACCAGGTAAGAAGTACAAAGACAAATGTGTTGTGCCTAGAGTCAAGCATGGTGATGGGAGTGTCATGGTCTAGGGCTGCATGAGTGCTGCTGGCACTGAGGAACTACAGTTCACTGAGGGAACCATGAATGCCAACATGTCCTGTGACACACTGAAGCACAGCATGATCCCCTTCCTTCAGAGAATGGGCTGCAGGGCAATATTCCAACATGATAATAACCCCAGACACACCTCCCAAATGACCGCTGCCTTGCTGAAGAAGCTGAGGGTCAAGGTGATGGACTGACCAAGCATGTCTCCAGACCTAAACCGTATTGAGCATCTGTGAGACATCCTTAAATGGAAGGCGGATGTGCACAGGGTCTCTAACATCCACCAGTTCTGTGATGTTATCATGGAGGAGTGGAAGAGGACTCCAGTGGCAACCTGTGAAGCTCTGGTGAACTGTATGCCCGAGAGGGTTAAGGCAGCACAGGAAAATAATGGTGGCCACACAAAATATTAACACTTTGTGCCCAGTTTGGACATTGTCACTTAGGGTGTACTCACTTTTGTTGCCAGAGGCTTAGACATTAAAGTGTTCTGCTTATATACCGCCCCATAGTACTTACAGCACTCTCTGGGTGGTTTACAATTTAATTTTGCAAGCTACACATGAATGGTGGGGTGTTGCATTATTTTGAGGGGACAGCACATTTACACTGTTATACAAGCTGTATACTCACTGCTTTACATTGTAGCCAAGTGTCATTTCTTCAGTGTTGTCAAAAGGAAGTATATACTAAAATATTTACAAAATGTGAGGGGGTGTACTCCCTTCTGTGATATACTGTACTGTAACTAAGGGACAGAACAGGAATTTGTTCCATTTGTTGTATCACCACGGAATCAAACACAGTGATTTTGGAATAGCACCATTTGAGGTACACTCTCTAAAGTAAACACGAAAGGGGTGAGCATCTTTTTGCTCGTGCCTGGCCTGCTGCTTATCAGTTTTGAGGAGAAGGGGAAAGAGGAGGAGAAAAAGCATTCCTGATTGTCCTGACTCAAGCTAGTTTTGTGCCTCTTCTGTCATCTGCTAATCTATGTGTGGCCGTTTGGGGGCACTTGAGCACCAGGGTCCTGAGATTCATCCTTGGTTGTAAGAACAGGAACATCCTCTGCAGAAAAATGTGTAACCGAAGCAAAAAAGAAAAAGAAAAAGAAAGCCTTTTTCCTTTTGCAAAACCTTATCATATATTTTAGATGTGATTTTAAGGTATTCTCACAAGATCTGCATAAACTTGGAGAGGCAAGGACATCAGAAATCATCTTCCAGCATTGAATTCATCAAGAACCAAGAAAAAAAATCCCCTCTCCCTTCCCTTCCCTCTCTCTTTCTCTGTGTTTTCCCCCTGTGACTAGGCTCCAGCTCAACTTCTCCTCAATAGCTGGTAAACTAACCAACCTTCGGAATTACAGGCAATATTCAAATAGACAATACAAAACAAAAGAGAGAAGAATGCGGCACCTTTAAGACTCAAGATTATATTTTAATGTAAGCTGTGGTGGACATAGAGCAACTGAATGAAATGCTCAATGAAATATATATACAATGGAACATAGGTTTCATACAAACCATTGGCTGTTGGATATAGGGTACATTTTCACGCAGTGATTTGGCTTGTGTTGCTTTAAGGACTCAGTTATGAACATTCCTCAGGAGATAGAAAACACATCAGATCTGGGTGAGGATGAGCAGGGGAGAGGGAAGAGAGAGGAGGGAGGGTGAAGACTGAGGGATCACTTAAGAGTGAGAGAACAGGGGAATTGTGGATACAGAAGTAACAGAAGGGAATTTGGGGCATACATTTTTACCTTAGAGCCTTGTGGTGAAGGGTGGGTTTCGTAGTGGTGAAGAAAATAACAGTGGCAGTACAGAAGTATTACATTCGGTGAAGAAACCTTCACCTATATTACAGTATACCCTTTTTATGGGTGTTAACCATGCATATGAATTTTATCTGCATATGAATGTGTTATGAACTACAGTATGTGTATGTTATTCTGTGAGGAAAATTAATGAAGCTTCTGTCAAAGATCATCTGTCCTGAACCATTTCTCTTTATCCCGCCAAACAATTTCCTTACACCACTAAAATTTAAGTACAACAGCACTCCATTCTCATAACATTACCAACTTTTAAGCAGCAAGCTTCGTTATCCACGATTAAAGGGATTAGTGTGTTGTTGTCAAAGGAAAAAATGGCAAGGGCATTTATTGGGCTTAACAAAAGCAAATGTGAGCATTTTTCCAGCAGTACATCATTGATGCCACCAAGAATTGCTGGATAGTGGGTTAAGAAGTATCTGTCTGTGGAGCCAGAGTTTGGGAGTTCCCTCCTGTGCTTTCTTGACAGACCTGGCCTTGATGATCCATAAGAATCCCTCCAGCTCTGCTATTCCAACATGAAGATAACGATGATGGTGACTTCCTCTTACTTCTGAGGTTGAAGAGATCAAGATGCCTCTGAGTCCCAGCTTGACACTCTGGCACTGGATCTCCAGTGATTGTCCTTCTAACTAAATTAAAAAGTTTATTAGCATACTCTTGTTTCCCTCCTCGGCTACAGCTGTTTCCCACACATCTCTTTGAAGTGCTTTTTAGGAAACGATGGTGTGTTCAAATGTGCTTCTCAATCTAAAACAAGCGGATGCTTATGGAAATATTCCTAAAGTCTCCCCAAAGGCACCTCAGCAAATACACGTTTAATGAGCTACTGTCTCTTTGTGCTCTTTCAAACTATAGCCAATCTGCAATAGAGCATAAAGACCCCTGGATCTGGTTGCTTTCGGCAAATGGTTTGCTTCCACAGCACCCGAGCTGTTCACATAATGAACAGCTGCTAACATCTTATTGCCCTAGGCAAGCCGTTCCAATCTTCATCCTTGAAAATAATAGCAGCAGCATTTATATAGCTTCCTTAAGCGTAAGTTTCATTCGGTCGTGCTCATGGCCAAAGTCAGAGGCATCTGAAAGCCTTTTGGTCCCACTTCTGAATTATCCTAGTTCAGGCATGTCCAAACTTCGGCCCTCCTGATGTTTTGGACCACAGTTCCCAGAATTCTAAGCTTAGATTGCCAATGGCAAAGGACTGTGGGAGTTGCGGTCCAAAACATCTGGAGGGCTGAAGTTTGGACATGCCTGTCCTAGTTGATACAGGACATCCAGCTCATCCCTTTTCTCAGTTCTAACTAGCTTGGAGTGCCTATCTTCTGGACTCCTTGTCTGAGATCCATCCACTCTATGGTTTGGTGCAAGGTGGCAAGCAGGTGGCATGTAGTCCTTTTCTCTCACTCTTGGAATAGGAAGACTCTGTGTCAAGGCTGGGGCTGAGAGGTAGTCTCGAATGGTACAACTGCCCCCTATGGCCTGTAGATGGCACAGGGGAAGTTTTTCAGTTTAAAAGGTGGAGAATAAGGAGAGGCACCTGTGGTCCACCAAGGTCAAAAGGTGGACTTATGCAGCCTCTTGACCTCTTGATGTTCTCCACCTCTGCTCTTCTCTGTGGCTGCAGAACTGTATTGCTTTCTGTATGGAATGTTTTTTTTTTGTATGTTTTGTGGACTTTTTAAATTTTTAATATGCGCTCATAAGAACATAAGAACAGCCTTGCTGGAACAAGCCACAGCCCATCCAGTCCGGCATTCTGTCTCACACAGTGGCTCACCATTTGCTTCAGGGTATTCCCAAGCAGATGTCTTCACCTGCTTACGATTCCCTGCAAATGGCATTGAGAGATATCCTGCCTACCTCTCCAACTCAGAGGTTGTCCTTAGGCATCCATAATGATAGCCATTGATACCCTTGTTCTCCACAAACTTGTCTATGAAAAGTCCCCCCAGGCCCAAATAAAGACGTGACACAATGATTTATGGGTTTAAATTGGGCCACAACTTTATTATACATTAGGACTCCTGTATCCACTGATTCATTATCCACTGATTCAGTTATCCACGGTTGGCAGAGGAAAATATTAAATAATTCAGCAGCCACAAAGCAAGCTGTAAAGCAAGCTGTTGTTATAAACAGCAGCTGTAAAGCAAGCTATTGTCACATACAGAAGCTGTAAAGCAAGCTACTGTCACAAATAGCAGCCATAAAGCACGTTACTGTCTCAAAACAGCAGTCATAAAGCAAGTTACTGTCAGGAAAGCTGTCAGGGGGTGGGTGAGCAGGCGTTCTCTCTTATCTACGGTTTTCATTATCCATGGGAAGGCCTGGAACCAATCCCCAGTGGATACCAGGGTCCTACTGTAGTTTGAACTTTTAATGATTAGTAAACTAAAACAAGAGTAATTTTCCTTAAACAGATGTGCCTTCCATAGTGCAATTTTTATTCTGTTAGTCAAATTGTTGGTCTCTCACCGTGATGTCAATTATCCTCTCCCTACAGTGGGATACAGATGGATCACATTCTTTTAACTTTCCAACCTGAATTTCTTTTTAATTGCCTGTGGACCTCATCCTGTGTTCTCTTAGGTTATGTGGTATATCTGCCATGTCCCTTTAAGGAACTTTATAATTTGACATCACTGGTATGAAATTCCTTGCACTACCTGCCATGGCAAAGGAGCTGTTAGGCATGCTCCTTGCCCCCCACCAAGCCAAAAATTTCAGCCTGGAGGCCCATCTTCATGTCATTCAAAAATATGTCCAGGCCCTGATCAGAAAGAGGCACTCCATCAGCCCTATATAATTTAGGGCATAAAATGTGATGCCTGGGTGTGTAGTAACAGTCCCTAAATCTTGCCTAAATGCTAAACTGACTTCTCTATTAAGGCATCTCCAAGCCCGATCCACACAACGAGGATCCTGGGCCTTAAAGTCTTTCACATCAGCAATCATCATCAATATGAGAACCTTTCCCTTTGCTCTCGTCAGGTCATTACCGCCCCAATGGATGAGCAAAACATCAATCGATGTCTCCCGGGCACAACGGAATGCAACTGCAGAGAAGACATCCCAGCTCATTTCTTGCCATCCTTTCCGTTCGACAAGGGCAAGGTCACTCAGTCCAAAGTGTTGGCCCCATGCTGAAAGCCGGGCATATTTAGCACCCAAAAATATAGCTGTGGCCACAAAGTACTACACACAAGTGGCCTCGGGTGAACAAACCTGTAAAAACAGAACAAGAACACTGGCCACACCTAACATTTTAGTAGCGGCTTTTCATATCTCTTATAATGATTGGTTGACTAGCACCCCAGTAGCCGTATGTCACCCCCCCCCAGTAACCCATAGCTGCTGAAGTTGATGCCACACCAATCCTAAAGGAGTGGGTACCAAAGTGCAGTTCTTGCACTCCTGCCCTGTTTAAGGCCCATGTAGTCACTGCCCAAAATTGGTAACGTGTGAGTGGTTCCGCATTGCTATGTTGGATTAGAGTTCCTTCCATGCCCCCCCACCTCCAAGGAATTTTTCAAAGAAAATATGGGGCACATCCCTATTTGACTACACCTCCCCAGTCTAATCTGCATGCCCCGTGCCCACTGGTCGGTTTTGGATCTACGTAACCTAATGACCACTTGGTCCTTTTCAACAGTCCCACCTGTCTTCTGCAAAAAGGAATGGGATTGGTCCTGCTTTGCAGCTGGTACAAGTTTTCCCATCCTAAAGGCTCCAAAAATGCTATTGAGGTAGGTGCTCTAAACAGGTAAACTTCGAAGGCAAACATGCAAATGTTCTCCCATATTGGATGCAATTTCAAGAGGATGTCTGGGGTAATCGGTGTCATGTCATCTCTTGTCCCCCCCCCTTTCTTTGCTACACCCTTCCAACATCTTTTGAAGGACAAAATCATCTGAGGGGTGGGCAAACTGCTTCCCCTTGGTGTAGTAGGCCAATGCAGACAGCTTACCTTGAATAGAATGATGCTGGTGCTGAATGCTTGAATGTGTGAATGCTTACAGTTACTACACACCTTCCCAGGATAATTAAACATTTGTATGTCAATGATGATAGCACTATAATTAAAGTGCCAAGGGTAAAATAGAGAAGTCCACATCAACCTGGGTCAAAACTCTTTGAAGTCATACTATTATAAATAGACCCCATCCCATCGTTTTGCACGAGATACAAAATTGATATTTATTAGAGATGGGCACAAACCAGTTCATCCCAGTTTGTTCTGGTTTGTAAAAGCAGCAGCACAGCTCACTTCCTTAGCCAAGCTAGCCACTCACTCAGGGCCATTTCGCTAGCTTCTGGCAGCTCCTCGGGTGACCTTCCACTTCCAGCTAAAGCATGGGTTTCTCTCCCCCCCCCTTTTTTAATTTTTTGTCTCAGGGCCTTTTCACACGACCCCTAAGACCCGCTGGTCCCTTAAATTCGGACCAGAGATCTTGGGGGTTCATTGCTGTTTGTGCGTCCCCACCCCTCCGCACTTCCTTCTCCTGTCTGCGTGAGGGGAGGGAGGGAAAAAAGGAAACAAACGAATACCGGCTTACCTCCCCATGCTGTGCTGGTGGAAGTTGAGCCTCCAGTAACTTCCTGGTTCCTCTTAAAGGGACGGGAGGCAAAAAGCAACAACAAAAAGAAGGGAGGAGAGCCGGGCAGATCCACATCACCATCAAAGAGCAAGTACTTGAAAGGTGCGCTGGGTCGCGCTTATGGGGGCGTGGTCGCACTTAATTTTCGGTATTCTCCGGAGCTGGTGGGGAAACATTTTAAAGCTCCGGAGCTGGGAGCCATTTGCCCCGGAGTTTAGGGGTCGTGTATAAACGCCCTCAGTGGGAAATCAGCCAAGAAGGGCGGGGTAGAGAAGCCTGAGCTGTAGCCAGGAGTGGAAGAGCAATGGAGGAGTTGAAAGAAGCTATCAAACTGGACCAGACAAGTGGCTGTTTGAGACAGAGGAGGCAGGGGAGGGGAGCGGATGCATCTGTGGTGCTGCCTTTACGAACCAGGGTGAATTTCTACTATTTATACTTATGAGGAAAAAACAAAAGTGAATTTTGTTTCCTTCTTTACACAAAACCATCCTTTCAGGTGAGAATGGCCCCCTAACAATGAACAGGACTGCTTCCCACCTTCTTGGTTGTGCTCACTCTTAAGTGAAGGAGGAGGTTTCTGAGGTGACGTGATAGACAGAGGAGGGAGGTTTTAAAATGGCCACCCCTTTGGGCAATTTCCTTCAAGAACTCTTTATCAACACAAAACAGTTGATGGTTTTTCTTTCCCTGGAGTGGTAGTGATACCATTTCAAGCCTCTCCCCCCCCCCCTTTGAGAGCTTCCTTTCCTTAGCAACCATCATTTGTTTCTGGGAGACAGTTTCTCCCAGAAGGGCACCTTGCAGGCCTCCTTCCTCCTCCCCCATTGCTGAATTATGAGCAGAATGTGGTGGGTGGTTTAAATGCAAAGTGACAGCTTGGAACAATTTAGGGCAGGAGGGAGACGGCATTGTACCAAAAGAGAACTGTAAAACTGGAGGGAGGGGGGTTGTCTTAATGGGAGATGAGATGCAGTTGCTGAAACTGATCGGGGCCAGAACGCTGAATGAAACGGCACAATGGGGTATTTAATGACAGCCCATGGACAGAATCTGAGCTTGCCATCTTAAACGGTAGACTTGCACCTTCATTGACTCATGGTGCCTATTTATAATGTTAGTCGAGTGTGAGGGATATATTAAGAAGAAAGAATGCCACCTTTTAAAGAATAAGCGTCATCACCTGACTACAGATGATTTCCCTTTCACTGTGCTTAACAAATGAAAGGCTCTTAAGTGATCTTTATGATAAGGAGGGCATTCATTTCATTAAGCATCTTCCACCCATGAATTTAAACCACTTACAATCATTGCCAGCTCTGTGTACATCCTTTTTTTTAATGAATGCCTACATTTATCACTGAACATTTTATCTCTTTTAGCCATCCAGTCTGCTTTATTAAGGCACATAACTGACTTATTAAATTTAGCAATGGGTGAAGTGATAAAGACAATGTGAAAAACCATCAAATCCTTCCAAAACAAATAAATGTGCTTAGGAAAATATAGGAAGGAAAACTTGGCTGTTCCACCAGTCCAGCATTCAGTTTCCAATAGTGGTTAGTAAATATGATAAACGCAACATATCACAAACATCTGGCATTGTGTCATCTAATACATTAAATCAGAGGAGGGAAAGGAGAAAAACTTGGAAAAGTGCCCATACTGACTTAGAGGTTGTAGAAAATGTACCAAAATCGTTTTCAAGCTCGTTGCTGGTCACAAATGTTTTGCTCCACTGTCACACGTCCACTTGTTTCGATTTTGAAGGCCTTAACACTTCTATAAACAAATTAAACCCAACCAGTTTCTTGAGGTTTGGGTGTTTGTATAAGCCAGGAGTGAGAGGAAGGGAAGAAAGCTGGTGGCACATAGCTTTGGAGCAACACAGGGAGTAAAGAACCAGTGTCACAAGTTCTTATGAGGATTCCTACTGCTGAAACAGCTGCAGCATGTCTTTTCTTTATGATATCAGAGCTTTCCTTAGAATGTGCAAAGGGTCAGCCCCTGTGACATCATAAGGACTGCCCACGATCTCAGATTTTGCTATCCTAATCAACACTTTATTTTGTGTCGGCGAATTATAAGTTCTGTGAAGAAGTTCTTCCTACATGTGTTAAACTTGTGTCCAATCAGCTTAGCTAGGTGGCCCCAAGTTCACATGGGGTGTGGGTGGAGCAATAGGGACAATGCTTCCTAGCTACACTCTGCAAAGTTATTTGGTTTGCATCTGTTGTGTGCAAAAGAAGGCCACAAGAAGAGAGGAGGCTTGATAACTCAGGCCAATGACTAATCTAGTACACTATCACGATTCCTACCTCACACCTTTGGAAGAACACTTTGTATTATAATGTGTATTTTATTTATTGGACTCTTTCACGTCCTTCATTGATTGACTGCAGCATAAAGAGACTCTTTTATGAACATGTGCAAAGGCAATTTCCATAATTGGCTACTAACCAAATATGTGGCTCTAAATCAGTATTTGACTATCAGCACAAATGGTGTTTATTATATTCATGTATGATCACCCATTATTCCTTTTCCCCACTTAGTAGCCAGAACCATTGTCACCACCGCAATAGGAATTATTAAAAAGAATATGTTATTTTCTATGTTATTTTCTACTCTAGTCTGAATGAATGCTAACCACAACTGCTGTTAAATCATTAAATGTTTGTTATTTTAACAAATGCACTGCTTTGTGTACATTTCTATTGAACTAGCAAAAAAAAACACCTAGAATAAATTATAAGTATTTTCCAGCATTTAGCAGCTGTAGTCCAGAAGTATGAAAATAAAAAACATTTCAAACAAAAGCATATACAGTATATAGTCTCCAAACCAGCTGCACTTACAACTAGATCATTGTAAGGTCATTACATATTTTTGGTACTTCATTGCAGTCAAGAACACTCTGTCATATCCTTGAAGAGAGAAGCGTAATAATAAGAAAAAGAAGAATGAAGATGTATTGACCTTCCAGCAAACTGTGTACCCCTTTATTTGCAAAAGATAATGCAGAGAAAATGTAGAATGACACACACACACAATCAAAGTGTATAGGATATATCAAAGCCATGTAGGCAAATGATGGAACTATATGCATCTATGTTTTTTAAATCAGTATTAGCTTATCCAAGCCTAGAACTGAAATATGGATAAGCTACCAATAGAAGAAACAGTCCCTTAACTGATGAAGGTATCTGATTGACCTTTTCTCAATTTCCATAATTTGGAAATCAGTTCATTTTGTTTCCACATTGGTCTTTGGGAGCTTAGCTCATCTTTGGCTGATACTTCACATCCATCTTATCGCTGTTTGCGGTCCCGCTTGGGACCGGTACGAAGTAATCTAACCGCACGTCCATTGTGGGACGAGGGGAGTTCATTCTGACCATGCCCCCTGAACTACGATTTAAGCGGGATGAGAGATTCCCCTCACTGGCCTCGGGAATCTGCTCGTCATGCTTCTCGTTCTGAGTCAGCTGCCCATAAGGTAAGGCTCGTCACGCAATGTGCCATTCTACATCTAGTGGCAGGAGTGCGAAGTGCCATTCGCCAGTATATTCCCTATGCAGTCAGCAATGCAGTGCAGAGAGATTAAAAGACAAATGCCTCAAAGTTTGCTCCTTAATGCATTGAAGGCAAGGCTTCGGAGAATCGAAACATCGAAAAATGGAAGGTTGGGCTGGGAAAAAAATGGAAAACAAAGGCATGGAATTTCACATCTCATCATGGAACAAGGACGTGCGGTAACAGTCATGCCAGTATCATCCATCACGCCCGTGTGTACACGGGAACAGGGACAGAACCGGAAGAAGACCATGTGACTGCAACCGACATCAACATGCAATGAACTTCCTCCCGGGACAAGAATGGACGTGAAGTAACCATCCTGGTTTGCAAGTGTGATTGCTCATTTATGAATGTCTAAATGAATCACATATTGGGACACTGACATGTTATGATATATGTAACATGTAGTTTGGCCCCCTATCTAACTTTCAGTGTACACCAATGTAGATTTCTTTTTAAAAAATAAGTAGTGTGGGAGCTGGTGGTCAAAGGAGGAGTGAAACTAGAGGTTGTAGTTTTCCATGCCGAATGTAGACAGCCTAAAAATAAATAAATCATAGTTAATAGTTGTTCTTTTTTTGGCTCCACCCGCTGCTTCCTTTGTTTGAGGAAGCTTCCAGCTGCTTCCTTTGTTGGAATAAAGGAGGCCCTTTGCAGTTTAAATTAGTAGAGGCCTCTAAAGCAGCTCTACTCCAACTGCAAACACTCTAGAAACTTACCAGAGCTCACTTCTTTCTGTTTGTTTCTCCCTCTCAGCAGCAGCTCTGCTTGGGAACACATCCAGGCTCAAAATGGCTGAGGCTGACCTCATGGAAAAAGAATTAGTGTGGCTCCACCCCCTGCTCAGAGAAAGGATGAGTCTGGCTCCTCCACCACCCCTGCTTCCTTTGTTTGAAAAAGCTTCCAGCTGCTTCCTTTGTTTGAATAAAACTTGAATCAACATTTGAATTAACATTTGCAGTACAGGTATCAAGTGTTAGAGTATGCAGATCAGTAGTCTGAGAATGTGGTATGTCAGTCACCAGGATCTGACTTACTATTGGTCTGTCTATACTAACATTCTTATATGCCCCTCCTCTCTGAAAGGTCTGTCAGTTAAACAGACAGGAAAATGAAAGTTTTAATATCTCCCCATGGCTGTTGAAATGGAGAGTCTTGCCATCATGCAAACCATCCAGCTTTAGGGGGTGGTGTAACAATCATAGGGATATTCTTCAATACAGACTATTGAATGTGGAATATTTATTTTCTATTTAAAGTTTAATAAGCTGTTTTTTGACTTTAATGTGACTCATTATTTGTTCTGTGGGGGGTAATTGGACTAAGCAATAGTAAGACCTCTAGCATCAAGATAATTTACGGGCAAAGAGATCAGTAATGAGATATGTGCTAGATCAGTGATGGCAAACCTTTTAGAGACCGAGTGCTCAAACAGCAATTCAACACCCACTAATTTTTCACAAAGTGCCAATACAGCAGTTTAACCTGAATACATGTGGCTGTGAAGGGGCAATATTGAGAAAGGGTTCTGAGTACCGCCTTTGGCACCCATGCCATAGGTTCACCAATACTGTGCTAGATGAACCTGCTTGCAATACCTCAGTGATCCTAACATCATCATATTTTGATTCTGAAATTATCAAAGTTGTATTTACTTTACAGTATTTGTTTTCGTAGATTTTCACGGGTATAGGTATGCATGTTAGGGTGGATTCGGGTTTCTTCCCGTGTAGAAATCTGGTTGTTTTGGCGACGTTTCGACGAGGTCTCACTCGTCATCTTCAGGCTGGTGTTCTGGCTTCTTTGTTCTTGAAGCAAAGCGTGATCTCAGTTGAAGTCCTTCTATAAATACTGCTGGGGGGGGTGTGGTTTGCTTGCTCTGTTGCTGATTGTAGGTTTGTTTGTTCTTTTGTGATCTGCTGTGTGGCTGAGGCGATTGTTAAGGGATTAACTGCTGGTGGGTTGGATGGCTGTTTAGAGACATCCTGTGTGGGTGAGGTGCTGGATGTGTGTCTATCAGCCTTTTGTTTCTTAACGACCTTGGTGATGGGCGTTCTGGCAGCATCCTGGGCTTTGGTGGAGTGGGGTCCTGTGTCTTGTGAATTCATTTTAGTCTGGCTACGTGTCTGTGGTCTCCCAATGTTTTTTTGGCGTGTGTAAGTGTGCTCCATGTGGTGACTGGAGTGGGGTGCAGCAGTAGATGGTGCAGTCGTGGTCTTGTTATTGGATGGTGGTTTCGTTTCATCTGTGGGAAGGGTCTGGGTTTGTGTTTGGTGTGGATGGAAGGTGGTGGCATCTTGTGTCCTCTTGGACCTGGTGTCGGTCTTTGTGACAGAGGCTCGTCTGTTGACCAGGGCTAGTTTCCAGATGTCAGGCAAGCGGGAGGTGTCATCACGTTTATTCATGTTGTTTGGGTGTTTCTCTATTTCAATGGCTTCCATGATTATTCGACTGTTGAAGTGTTCAGTTTTGGAGATGAGTTTGGTTCTTTCAAAATCAATTTCATGACCTGTTGTTTTTATGTGCTGGAAGAGAGAGGAAGATTTTTCTTCTTTTTTGACTGCGTTCTTGTGTTCTGCGATGCGTGCGCTTATTCTCCTGTTTGTCTGTCCGATGTATGTGGCTGGGCAGACTTTGCATGGTATTTCGTAGACTCCTTGGTTTTCTAGCTCAATCTTGCCTTTGGGGTTTCTTAAAATGTTGGCTATTTTTTGGTCGGTGCAAAAGGCTGTCTTGATATTGTGTTTGTGGAGAATTTTGCTGATTTTGTCTGTGGTGCCTTTGATGTAAGGGAGGAGGGCAGTGCCGTTGTTCTCTTCTGTTTCTTGGTTCTTGGGGGGTGTTTCCTTTTGGATTAGTTTGGTGATGGTGTTTTTTTGGAATCCGTTCGCAATTAAAACATTCGAGAGAGTGTGTAATTCAGTTTTCAGGTGGTCTTTGTCAGCGAGGCGTTTGGTTCTGGAGATGAGGGTTTTTGCTACGGAGTTGATCTGTGCAGG
>JAHTLZ010003518.1:28485389-28501052 GCA_023846285.1 Phrynocephalus versicolor | reverse complement strand
CCTGCACAGATCAACTCCGTAGCAAAAACCCTCATCTCCAGAACCAAACGCCTCGCTGACAAAGACCACCTAAAAACGGAATTACACACTCTCTCGAATGTTTTAATTGCAAACGGATTCCAAAAAAAACACCATCACCAAACTAATCCAAAAGGAAACACCCCCCAAGAACCAAGAAACAGAAGAGAACAACGGCACTGCCCTCCTCCCTTACATCAAAGGCACCACAGACAAAATCAGCAAAATTCTCCACAAACACAATATCAAGACAGCCTTTTGCACCGACCAAAAAATAGCCAACATTTTAAGAAACCCCAAAGACAAGATTGAGCTAGAAAATCAAGGAGTCTACGAAATACCATGCAAAGTCTGCCCAGCCACATACATCGGACAGACAAACAGGAGAATAAGCGCACGCATCGCAGAACACAAGAACGCAGTCAAAAAAGAAGAAAAATCTTCCTCTCTCTTCCAGCACATAAAAACAACAGGTCATGAAATTGATTTTGAAAGAACCAAACTCATCTCCAAAACTGAACACTTCAACAGTCGAATAATCATGGAAGCCATTGAAATAGAGAAACACCCAAACAACATGAATAAACGTGATGACACCTCCCGCTTGCCTGACATCTGGAAACTAGCCCTGGTCAACAGACGAGCCTCTGTCACAAAGACCGACACCAGGTCCAAGAGGACACAAGATGCCACCACCTTCCATCCACACCAAACACAAACCCAGACCCTTCCCACAGATGAAACGAAACCACCATCCAATAACAAGACCACGACTGCACCATCTACTGCTGCACCCCACTCCAGTCACCACATGGAGCACACTTACACACGCCAAAAAAACATTGGGAGACCACAGACACGTAGCCAGACTAAAATGAATTCACAAGACACAGGACCCCACTCCACCAAAGCCCAGGATGCTGCCAGAACGCCCATCACCAAGGTCGTTAAGAAACAAAAGGCTGATAGACACACATCCAGCACCTCACCCACACAGGATGTCTCTAAACAGCCATCTAACCCACCAGCAGTTAATCCCTTAACGATCGCCTCAGCCACACAGCAGATCACAAAAGAACAAACGAACCTACAATCAGCAACAGAACAAGCAAACCACACACCCCCAGCAGTATTTATAGAAGGACTTCAACTGAGATCACACTTTGCTTCAAGAACAAAGAAGCCAGAACACCAGCCTGAAGATGACGAGTGAGACCTCGTCGAAACGTCGCCAAAACAACCAGATTTCTACACGGGAAGAAACCCGAATCCACCCTAACATGCTTTACAGTATTTGTGTCCACTTCTGATGACAGAGATTGGTTTTGACCCGGAATAGGTATATCATGTTGTGGAACTTGTGGGCAGACTTCAGGTAGCTTTGCAGTCTTGGAACAATAAGGCTGGCAGGCAAGGCAGGAGGAACAGGGTAAGAACAACAGGGCAGGAACCGGGAACAAGGCCGCTGCCGCCGGAGGAGAAGAAGGGCCGGGAGCTCGGCGCTGGCTTCGCTGGTTAGACAATCAGCTCAGTCTTGTAAAAAATCTGGCTGCAGAATTCTGGTCCACAATGGAAGCATTTTAGTTAGGGAGCTGTACATTTATGGGACTCTAATGGTAAGCATAGGGTTGTTCAGAACTTGGAACGTCAGGTTAAAAATCAGTACAAGTTAAATGTTAGACATTGTTGCTATGAACATTAAAAAGTAGAGGCGTATAATTTGTGGACTATAATTCCACTGCCTCCTCCTCTCTTTGAAGAGACATTTCATTTACATCCCTGGAAGGAATCTCCTATCCCAGTCAAATTTGTGTTAAATTGCTGATTTCAGGGGTCTTTTTCATTATCTGGAACAGATTAATCCACTTTCCCATTACTTTCTATGGGAAAAGTTCGTTTGACTTAAGGCATGTTTGACTTATGTCTAGACCTCCGGAATGGATTAATGATGTAAGTCAAGGTTCCACTGTATCTGTATGTAATTTTTCATTTAATGTGGGGGCCCTTTTTTATCCTGGTTCAGCTGCACCATTTGCACTATTGCACCATATGGCCCATGGACCACGGTAAATTCGGCTATGGAGAAATTATGTGGTGTCCCATCTTCCCTTGATGCCCCAAATGCATGTGCTTATTGTGCTTAATGGTTAATCCAGCCCCAACTTTGCCATCCATCAAGGTTGTGGAGGAGGGCCACACCAGCTGAGAGATTCTGAGAGATGTAGGTAAAGCAAGTAACATTGCCAAACTCTGGGTTGGTGGATGGGTGCAAGAAAAGAATTCAGACCCTCAAATTGCCTCACAGCCCCACGGGCAGCATCAATGTGACAGGGCAAAGCTACATTTTAGACAAAACTGCCATTACTTCTTGCAGTTTCTATCTTGAGTCTAATGTCAGATGCAGATATCTTGAAAGAACTGCATGGGGGAGGGGTGAATTTTTGTGTCTGTGTGTGAATAGATGAGTGTGTCAGAGGGAAAAAAGAGAGAAAGAGAGAAGAGAGAGAAGGCATTATAAAAGTAGCTTCACTGGTTCAGAAATAGCTACCATGCATCCAATCAAAAGGTTTATGGAGCATATCTGCTCAGTGAACAGGGCACAAACATCTCTTTCCCAAATGTAAATAACTGCTGTTATTTTTAAAGCACTCGTATTTGAAAGTTGCCGACTACTCCCACTGAAAAACAAACTGCAAAGTGTTAGTAAAAGCTTTCATGTCTATTTCATGAAGTCTACACAGAAGTCTCCTGTGGGCGATTTCCCCACACAGTTTTATGGGATTGCTCTTCTTATTTCTTCTGTGTGGATCTTATTTGAACTTCTGGTTGTGTTTATTCTTATTGCTGAGGAAAGTAATTTGTGAGAGATATTGCTTTGTTTCTGTTTTTTTTTCCAAGTGGCATCGCTTTTCTTTTTTCTCCTCATGGTCTTTTAATGATAGAATGTCCTGTGCTGGGTGGGGTGGGGAGCCTTTGTTTTTCAACAAGTTATGGAAATAACTGTCTATAATATGTTTTATTATTTTCCTTAAAAAACTGTAAACCACCCAGAGTGGCTTTTATTCCAGATGGTGTGGTATATAAGTCAAATAAACAAATAAAATAATTGCTGGTCTTTCATGTCTTTCTATTTATCTGCTTTCCCTCATCTGTCCCATTAAAAGGTAGTGAGTGCGTTAAAATAAAATAAAACTCTTCAAAAACAACCCCTCTGGTTTATGAGTGTGGAGTATTTTGCTTCCATATCCAAATTTGAAATGCCAGGAAATGGCACAATATTGGTGCACAGTATCAAGCCTGCATTGCCATCTGGAAAAAGGCTGGCAAGTTTTACATAACAAAGGAAAATCTGAATGTTGACAACACCAGTGGCAGCAATCAAGATAGGCTATAACAGTGGTGGCAAAACTCACACAGTCCTTTGTCACTGGCAATACAGGCTTGGGATTCTGGGAGTTGTGGTCCAAAACACCTGGAGTACTGAAGGTTCGGCACCACTGGTCTGTCGGACACCGTCTTGTGCTCACTGTGATTCACAAAGTGACACCCAGCAAGATAAAATCCCAGAAGCTGATTTTTCCCTTTGAGGATGTGTCAAGAGCCTTGGGCTCAGAAATCCTGAGATCATGTTTACTGAAAGTGCTCAGGGCTGGCACAAATGCAAATGCTCTGTGCTTTTGTAATACAGAAATGCCCATATTTTTGTGTCTATAAGATGCCCCCATGTATATGACCACCCCCACTTTTCCAACCCAAAATTACCGTTTCGTAACTTCACGATTCTCTCCTCGGCTTAGTCCCATGTATAAGATGACCCTCAATTTTGAGTCTAACGGTTTTAGAAAAATATAGTCTTATACACAGAAAAATAATGTACTTTGAATGTGCCCTACAAAATTATATGCTAATTTGCTCTGCTGCACAATAACATCACTGCGCTGTTACGCAGTTATAATCCGGTGACTAACAGAGTTGCCCTCCAAGTAACAGTTAAATTTTATGGGTAACCCAACAGATCTTGTTTCATAAAACATACAGGTAATATGCAGGGAAATGTGGATGAGGAACTGGAAATCAAAAGGTCCATGGAATGTCATAAGGCACACAGAACAATAGTTTGTGGTTAGAAGAATACATCAGCCCCCCTCTACAGTAGGTTGTTATAAAGATTTTTGTACGAAACAGAATTGTGGTGACAATTACACTGTCTGGGCATTCATTTCACTGTTTTTTTTTTTTTTATCCCAGAGCTATAATTGTACTTAATAATGAACTTAAGGACCACCAGCAGTGAGCACTTGGACAGTATTACCCAGCCTGTTGTGTAGATGCTTGTGGGTTTTTTTTTGGGGGGGGCAGGTTGTGGGTGGGGGAGTGTTCAGGGATTATTTATGTGTGTGTGTGTGTTGAGGGGATTTTTAAAAATGTGTTCGGGGATTTTGTGTGCGTGTGCATGGATGTGTGTGTGTGTGTGTGTGTGCGCGCGCGCGCGAGTTTTGAATGACAATAAATTATTATTATTATGTTATTATTATGTAGCTAGGTAGAGCAGGAACAGATCCTCCACTTTTTCACCTGCCATCATATATTATAAAGCATATGCTTTGCCCTTACTACAGTATATATACCCACTAGAGGGCATGCTTTTATGGGGTGTTTTTACCTACCTAGGTGTGTCAAGGTCAAATGTATGGTCAAAAAGGGCCAAACTGTCAGGTCACAAAAGTACAAAAATCAGGAAAAATAACAGACTAAGCAAGGAGTAGAAGACAACACTGATAGAGGGGAGAAAACTCTGCCAGAGGGTGTTAAGGAGTTTTATAAGAATAGGGAAACTGTGCATGGTGTGATTATGGAATTGCTTATGCTTTAGAAATTAAGATACTAAAATAGATGTGAATTAATTGAGATATGTTTTTAAAAGCATGGTTGCTATAATTTTGGTGCATTCTTGATTGCTTAATGCTTCATTTCAAACGCCGCCATTAAGTTTTCATAGTTAAAAAGAGCACCACATATATATGTCTTGAATGTGCTTGTACAATAAAAAGAAAACAGATTTTTTTTAAAAAAAATAATGTGACAGATTCCTACTACCAAAGAATATTACAATATTATTCTCAAGTTTATACTGTTCTTAGGACAAGACCCTGAGAGGCGTACTGTGAGAGACAATATACAAAAAAGCAGGCAATTTCCTACTGTGCCTTTGGGTCTGGACTGCATGTGGTGGCGGCAGCTGGGTCCATGACAGTAAGTTTGGTCCCACTCTTCATTGGTTACCAGTTGCTGCTCAAGCCCAATTCAAAGTGCTTGTTTTGACATATAAAGCCCTAAGTGGCTTAGGGCCTAGATACCTGAAAGACCGCTTCCTTACATATGAACCCACCCGGTAATTAAGATCTAGTCAGGGGGCCCTCCTGAAAGAGCCATCCCTCAAAGAGGTTCCAGCCGCCGACCTTCTTTATAACCATTACTGGGTTGCCGTTGACCATTTCCTACATTTCAGAACATCTGCTTTCTTCCCCTTCCCCCCTCCAATTTTCTACCCTAGCCCTGGATCTGTGCCCCATTATGTGCTATTTTGTAAACCCATTTATTGCTATTTTTTTTAGTTAATTATTGCTGTCTGCATTTGATTGTTGTTACTTGATCGGGATTTGTTTATTTACTGTTGTTGATTATCTCTCCCCCCCCCCTTTCCCCTGGTCACCAGTCATCATGTTGGCAGGGACCGCTATACCTGTCGTGTCGGTCCATGGTCGGTACACTAGGAGTTGGGGGGTTAGTCAGTTAAGAAGAACTCGGGCCAGGCATCTCGCGCCTGTCCCCCGTTCTGACCCCTCAACTCACTGCCACGTGTCTCAGAGCCACTCCGCCAGCACCTCCGACCTGTCTTGGGTCCTGATGAATGCCAGGTCGGTCCATAACAAGATCCCCATCATTTATGATGCCATCGTTGATGGAAGGGTCGACCTGGCTTGCATCACCGAGGCCTGGGTGGAAGCAGAGGGGGGAGCTTCGCTCGCCCAGCTGTGTCCCCCTGGGTTTCTGGTTCAGGGCGTGGGCAGGTCGGAGGGTCGTAAGAGAGGTGGGGCAGCCATTGTATACAGGGATACTATTCAAGTCAGCAGGGCCTCGACGTTGGTGACTCCAGGGTTGGAATGTATTCATCTGTTGGTTGGGCAGCGGGACAGATTTGGCATTGTGCTTTGTTACCGTGCTCCCCGCAGCCCAGCACAATCCCTACCAGAGCTCACCGAGTTCATCGCGGCTGCACTTCTGAGATCCCCCCCATCTTTTGGTGGTAGGGGACCTCAATGTGCATGCTGGTGATGGCCTGTCTGGTGCAGCTTTGGAGTTCATGCAGTCCATGGCCTCCATGAACCTGACCCAGCATGTTTTATGCCCAACCCATTGATCTGGACATTCCCTGGATCTGGTATTTACCTCCGCATCAGAGGATTCATGTCTGAGGGTGCCGGACATTGTGTCCACTCCTGTGTCATGGTCAGACCACCACCTGCTGTCCTTCTCTGTATCAATCGCTGCCCCGCCCCATGGGGACCCCCAGCCATTTGTTTGGGCCTGCCCCCAAAGACTCCTGGATCCGATCGGTTCCGGGAAGTCCTCAGAGAGCCTCCTGGTGGACTGGCTGATGATCTGGTTGACACCATGGTGGATCAATGGTTTGATTAAACTTCCCGGGCTGTCGACCAGATCGCCCCTAGGTGCCTCCTCCACTGCAGAGCTCGCCGCTCGCTGTGGTACATGGCGGAGCTGCAAGAGATTAAGCAAGAGCGGAAGAGGCTGGAGTGCAGCTGGAGGAAGAACCGGACAGTGATTAAAAAGGCTGCAGTTATTTCCAGTCCAGGCGCTACGTCCGAGCGATCAGGGAGGCTAAAACATCTTACTACTCCCTGAGAATTAGTGAGCCCTCGAACCATCAAGCGAAATTGTTCCATGTGGTTCGCGACCTCACTAATCCTGGGCTGGTAGGGCCTCCTCCTACTGATTTCAGTAGTGAGAGTTTTGGAGCCTTTTTTCGATCTTAGATAGAGGCCATCCGTGCCGGTTTTGACTCCTGTTGCCCTAGTCTACTCTCGGCATCCCCTGACGCTGCACCCCCTCGGTCTCCTCGCATGGTTGAGTTTGGGCCTGTTTCCTTGCTTGAGGCGTCCAGGGCTATTGCCCATTGTCGGCCCACGTCCACCCCCTCTGACCCTTGCCCATCCTGGCTTATGAAAGCCATTGGTGGGAGCATGCCCGAATGGGCTTCTATCATCGCCACAGCCTCCTTCAGGGAAGGGATCTTTCCTTCTCACCTGAAGGAGACTGTGGTAAAGCCCATTCTGAAAACCTGGCTTAGCATTGGGAGATTTGACCAATGACTGCCCGATTGCTAACGTTCCCTTTATGGGCAAGGTAATTGAGAGGGTGGCCGCGGTCTGGCTTCAATCATTCTTGGAGGGAGAACGCATCCTTGATCCATTCCAGTCTGGGTTCAGGCTGGGTTGGGGGACTGAGACAGTCTTGGTCGCTCTGCAAGATGACCTCCTCCGGCGGGCTGACAGGGGTTGCTCTACCCTGTTGGTCCTTCTGGATTTGTCAGTGGCCTTTGATACCATCGACCACAGTATCCTGCTGGATCGGCTCTCTGATATTGGGAGCAGGGGCACTGTTCACAGTTGGCTCCGGTCCTTTCTCAGGAGCCGTCCCCAGCGGGTTCAGCATGGGTGGGAGTTGTCGGCTCCTTGGATACTCCCTTGTAGGGTTCCACAGGGGTCGTCCCTCTCTCCCATGCTGTTCAACATCTATGTAAGGCTGCTGGCAGAGGTCATAAGGAGATATGGAGTCTGTTGTCATCAGTATGTCAAGCCCTGCACACAGAGCACACACACAAACAGAGTTCAGTTCTTTGCCAAGATCTTTAGTGGAAAGCCAGGCAAGTTCAAGTCCTTTGCTAACAATCAAGTGCCAGATAAATAACAGAATCCAACTCCCAGCAATTAACAGTCCAAGTCAAACCCAAGGGAACAGATCAAGCCGTTGTCCAGGAAGCCGGTCCAAAATCAGGAAATAGAGCCAAGGTCACAGACAGAGAGCTCAAGGTGAGCTTACCAGCTTTATCCCAAAACAGGGAACACACCCTTACTTCTGGAAAGGCTTCTGCTAGTACTCAGGGCTTCCCGATCTGATTCCCCATCTAGCATCAAAGACCCTTTACCTAGCTCTTCTGGTAGTACGTCTTTGCAGAATCCTGCTCATGGCCCTTCTAGGAGAAGAAGATATGTTTTCAGCTGAGTCATCAGACCCAGCTGCCTGCTGATTTGAGCTGCAAGGCTCCTCCAGCAGCTCTTCACCATTTAACCCCTCAGAGTCAGGTTCTGTGACAGGCAGGGTCCTGACACAGTACGCTGATGACATGCAGCTCTATCTCTCCTTTTCCACCACAGCAGATGAGGCTGTCCAGACCCTCAACCAGTGCCTGGTCGCAGTCATGGAATGGACCACGGCCAACAGGCTCAAACTCAACCCTGACAAGACCGAGGTTATGTTCTTTGGGACTTCCCCATCTGGCTATGGAGGCCCTTTTCCCACCTTGGAGGGCGTTTCCCTCCGGCCATCGGACACTGTCCAGAATCTGGGCGTAGTCCTGGACCCGGCACTCACCATGGAAGCCCAGGTGGCCGCTGTGTCCAGGACTGCCTTTTTCATCTTCATCGAATTGCCCAGATTCATCCCTACCTAGATGGGGATTCCCTCAGGACTGTTGTGCAAGCACTGGTGATCTCGAGACTAGACTATTGCAATGCGCTCTACATGGGGTTGCCCTTGTCTCTCCTTCGGCAACTGCAGCGGGTTCAAAATGCGGTGGCCAGACTGGTGGCGGGTGTGCGTTGGTTCGACCACATCACCCCAGTCCTGGCTCGCCTGCATTGGTTGCCCATTGCGTCCCAAATCAGATTCAAGGTCTTGGTTTTGACTTATAAAACCCTCCACAGCCTAGGACCTGACTATCTGGCAGAGCAGATCGACCAGCAATCAACATCGGCCCAACCGACGAGGTTGTCGCGGGTGCACATGCTGCGGGTGGCCACGCCCAGGGAGGCTTGGAGAACATCCACCCATGTCCGAGCCTTCTCTTTGGCTGGCCCCACTATGTGGAAACATCTTCCCACAGAAGTGTGCCTAGCAGAGTCCCTGCCAGCCATCCAGAAGGCATTAAAAACTCTCCTTTTCCAGGAGGCGTTTGGTGACTAAAAGTGTTTCTCCCCCCCCCCCCGCCATCTGCTATTTCCCATTGTTTAGCTTTGTTACCTGTTTTTAATTGTTTTAATTGTTTTATTTAATTGTTATTATCACTATATTGTCTTGTAAACCACCCAGAGTTCCTTCGGGAAGACGGGCAGTATATAAGCCCAATAAATAAATAAATAAATAATAAATAAATTGCAGGTATAGGGCCTTTTTGGCAACTGTCCCCAGACTATGGAATGCCCTCCCGAGTGAAACCCGCCTGGCACCAATGTTGATGACATTTCGGCACCAGGTAAAAACCTTCCTGTTCCAGGAGTCTTAAAACTGATGATTGTGGGTCCTGATGGCAGTATTAGTGTTGTGCTTTAATTTATTGTATTTATTGTATTTATATGTTTTTATTGTTTTACTTTTATTGTAATTTTGATGTTTTAATTGCTTATTTTGATTGTGAGCTGCCCAAAACAGAAGAGGGAGGAGAGGAGAACCCAGGGCCACGACCATTAGAGTCCAAAGTTTTTTCCCAAAACATCAAACTTTTATTCACACCATAGGCAGGCACATTTTCTTTAACATCTGTTCCAACTGTATTAACATTAATAAACGAAGAACTCCTTAACATTTCCGTGGTTTCTGAGGGATTTTATATATCTCTTCCATTTAGAAAGGGATTGGTACTTATTTGGAGGGATGGGGACTCTTTGGCAGCATGGGTCCATAGCATATAGTCCCGCAACAATGGTGCTTCACCGCATTCAGTTGGGTCTCCCAACCCCATCCAGTTATCTATTTTGATATGGCTCCTCCTCCCCAGGCTACTGTCACTGTGTTAGTCCCTCTTATCAGACTTGCTGTCACAGTCACTAGTGTTGGAAGTGGTAGTCCGATGTCAATCGATGGTCTGACTTCACTTTCTGTCTGGGTCCCTCGATCTGTGTACCTCAGGACCTTTCCTCCCTCAGTCTGTACCTTGACATCTCGCCCACCCAGTTCTGTCTGAGTTCCTTCGTTCCTTTGCCCCTCCTTTAACCAAATTCCTCCTCCCATTCTCCTTTCCCATTCGTCTATAGTAACATCCATCAACCAATAGCTTTCCATTATGGAACCCTCCCAAACCAGCTGTATCACTCTGTCTCTAACCTCCTTCACCTCAACCCACTCTATTAACTCTTTCCCTATATCTCTTTCAGTTGTTTCTCTCATCTCTTCATGCTTTGCCATCATTTCCATCCCTGCAGGCGGCTCAACCTTACTCCTCTCACACTAGGTATGATTACAGAGTTACCCTCCAAGTGTGCCTTCAGTACCACAAACTGTACCTTTTGGCCTTGTGGTGCAATGGTTAAATGCCTGTACTGCAGCTAAAACTGTGCTCACAACCTGGGTTCAATCCCAGATAGCAGGCTCATGGTTGACTCAGCCTTCCATCCTTCCGAGGTTGGTAAAACGAGTACCCAGCTTGCTGGTGGGAGGTGGGGGGGTCAATGTTTACCCTGCATACTGTAATTAACCTGTAAACTGCCCAGAGACTGGTATGGGGTGGTATATTTTAAAAAACTGATGATATAAAAACTGAAGAAAAATCCATGTTGACACCACCCAAAAAGGATATATCAAACAACAAAAATAATTTTGATCAGTTTCCTGGCATGTGGTATTTTAAATTTCTTACTGGCTGTCTCAATTGTTCCCAGCCTTGGGTAACCCAGGTGTTCTTGGACTGCAACTCCCAGAAACCTAAACCAGAACAGCTGGTGGTGAAGACATATGGGAATTTAAGTCCAGGAACATCTGGGTTACCTAAAGTTGGGAACCACTGCTTAATAGATTGGCATTGGTACTGTATTCTAATCTGAATATTACTAAACTAAGGTACGAGACCTGCAGAACTCTGCCAATCTCTAGATATGGTTGTGTGCACTGACATTTCCATTTTGTTTCCATTTTTCTTCCAAAGCCCTTTTTGAAATTTTGTGACAAACAACTGTTTATTAAAATGGGTGAGATATAGGTGAACATATCAAGTCTTCGTTACTGGCAGCAGAATTTTTAAGATACCTGCATTTTCCATTATATGATGTATAAACCGACTTGCTTTGTTAAAATGTTCGCAATCCACCCCGGTTAATGATATTCACTGCAAATCTTTGTACTTCAGAGCACAAATAAATTGTCTTCCTAATAACATTTTGAATTACTTCATGAAGTGTTTATTGCGCTTCCTAAATAGATACCAGGCGTACTAAAATATTTTTAAATATTCCATACCAGAGCTATCCTTTGAGGAGTTTGCTGCTGTTTTCCTTGTGAATTAAATACTCTCTTTGTGAGATTGTTCCAAGGAGAATGGTTGAAGAGAACCGTGCATGTATTTGCATGTATTAATATACTAATAAACTCCCAAGAAGAAAATTTCCCTTCATCTGGGTGGAAATCAATCAGTTTAAATCAAAGCCTAATGAATTTAAAAGATTATTTTCATTTTATGGGAAGTCGTGAGAGAACAGCACCTTAGGAGCTCAAGGTAATTAAAAAGTACAAACAGGCATTTCAAATATGAGCTCCAGAGCATATTTTCTACTACAGAAGGTATCCACTCATCTAGGGAGTGACTATTGGCTGTATTTAGGGGAAATGAAAAAATAATTATGTACATGATACAAAACCTCTACTAAATGTTACAAGGCAAAGGTATGAGTACCTGTGAGTACAGAAACTGCAGCAGCCTCTCATTACTTTATTTGAACAGGATTCTTACCACCTGAGAATCCTTGAGAGCAGGGTTCAGAAATGGTCAGAATACCAGCTTCATAGCCACATGTGACGCAGTGGCCCTATGATGAGGCAGTTTTTACGGTGAGAGGCTACTGCTTCCCACATGTGAGGAAGGTATTATTGCTGCTGCCTTGTTTTCCTTCCCAGCTCCACTGGCTGCACTGTCTTCTCCATTTCCCAACCTTCTTTCCTTCCTTTGCCTTAGCCACAGCCCCTTCTTACCGCCGCCCATAACTTGTTCACACCCACCCACCACTCACTTTCTTTGCCCCTTCTTTTTTCCTACCTCAAGTTGTGCTGGAATCAATGGGACATGACAGAGGAATAGGGGTGAGTAGGAAGGGCTTCCCAGTCCCACAGCACAGCAGTGGCCTCAAAGGCAAGTGGCAACAGTGGCACATCTCTTCCCACCTCAGGCAGCAGCAGACCTTGAGTCATGGTTGCTCCTGGCAGCTGGACACCTAACAAGAAAAACACGGCATTCTCTTATATGCAGATTTATCATGTGCTGCTTAAATATTTCAGGATTTTGGGGGGAAGTCAGTATCAACAAGTTTTAAAGCGCTAGGGGTGGTGTGCTAATTCAATCTGTCTAAACATGTGCACTATATATTTCTTTTCTCTGGAAAATGGTTCTCTGATTTTTCAGTTTAATACAGACCAAACTAGAGAAAGACTAGCTGCAATAGTTGCCTGTTGACTAGTGCCAGAATTATCTTCAGCATATCTGCTCTCAGTCTTAACAGGTTTATGACTGGGCTTGTTGTGGTGGTGGTGGTGGTGGTGGTGGTTTTCAGGTTGCTGAAGGTTCTAAGGCTCAGAGTATCATCGGATTTGTTATACAGTTGCCTTGCATTGTACACTTTCTATGTTGCCACAGGCCATTCTGCAATCATGAGTACTTCTAGAAATGGGTCTATAGGACATGTCCTTTTACAGTGGTACCTTGTATAAGGGAATTAATTCATTCCAAATGAAATTATGTTATGCAAATTTTCCTTTATGCAAATGTCTCATAGGAATGCATTGAAAACAGAGTAATTCCTAATCATGACCATTTTTACAATGGACGGATTCACCCCATAGAGATTCTGTTAAGCAAATTTCCCCTATCTCCAGAATTTTTTATGCTGTACAGATGTTATGTTATAGAAACCGTTTGTTATACGAGGGTCCACTGTACTTGGAGTGCTAAGTTCTCAGGCCACCACTAATGCTGCTGAAAACCGCTTCAAGATATGTGGCCGTATAAAAAAAGATTTATGCAAAACATTTGAGACAGACGAAGATTTTTCCTGCTTAAAAGCACATTATATTTGAAAAGAAAGAGAAGAGTTGCCTGAGTTGGAATAGATGGTACTATAATACGTGGCTCAATAATCACTCAGAAATTACAGGAACAGATATGTGAGGAACAGCCTTTAGTTCAATGTAGTTGACTTTAATTCCAGATTGGCAGAATGAAGCTGTGATGCTCTGCCTCTTAAAAAGAACTACCCTGGGAAGTACTAGTAGGCCCAACCTGTGCCTGTTGGGGCAAACAGTTGTGTTTCTTTGAAGTCCGCTGGTGCTTCAGGACATTGTCATAAATGGCGTCAGCTGGATACCTCTGTGTAAAGCAGTCTGCCATATTCAAAAGGAGGCAGAACTGTGAGTGCAATGGAGTTGGTCCGGTGCCCTCTAAATGAGCCTCCTGCCCTTGGATGGAAGGATGCCATCTCATCACTAGCATTAGAACTATGGTTCGCCTGACCATCGAGCCAATGGAAATGAAGGTGGCGGTGGGGAGAGTCCTAGGGTCCTCCACAGGCACCAAGATGCTCCATGATGGCCTGGCCAACTTTTACAGCATAGCCCTAAATCTTATTGTGAGCCCAGGGGCATAGGGGCAAGGGGGCAGGGTGCTCTGGGCTCAGCAATTAGGGGGCGCCAAATTGCCTACCAACCCACTACCACTGCCCCCACCTGCCATCCAGATTATATTTTGCAATGGGGGTGTGCAAAAACTGGTGGTTGCCCCGCACTCTGGAAGCCCTAGCTATGCCTCTGTGTAAGCCTGAACTAGAGTAGAGGCAACTGTGATGGGGAAGTCTTTTAAAATGCATCGCCAACACTGAAACTTTCAAGCATTTGTATATAACGCTTTCAAATCTTAATCAATCACTCTTAATTAAGTATTGGTTTTTAAGTTTTCTATGTTGCCTTGGGTCTCCCAAAAGGTGGGATAAAAGTCAAGCAAATAAATAAAAAATAAACCCACTTTTGCACAGAGTCAACAATCCTGTAAATCTCATTGATTTAGTGAGTCTGCTCCAGTTGGGAATGCCAATACAAATTCCTGCCATAATTGTTTAGCACAGCCACATTCCCCTTGCCCCACCAGCCTGGAGGAATGAGGCGAGACAGAAGAGGTGGGTTGAAACATGGGCCACACTTTACTAAACTGATTAACCCAACATCCCCTTTCTAAAGGGGAGTTAATGTAGGGCAGGAGCATGATATGAGTCCAGGCCTGGCCTTGCCCCAGACCCAGACCATCCTGGTGCTTTTGCATTATTACTAGGTACCCTCACAACAATAACCACCCAAGGCTCCCAGCTCTAGGCGGTCATTATCCCTTGGGGAATGCTGCCTTCTCCTTCCTCCCAGTGCAAAGTCCTCCAGGTCTTCAACCTTGGGAGGTGGGCTGACTTACACCCCTAACCAGGTGCCACATCTTTCAACTCATGCTTTCTGCCACTACCTGTCACAGCACTGGGGTCATTCCATGTGCCCCATGACCTCAACAAAGGGTGAAACATTGGTCTCAAGGCCCCACTAGGACCACTTTATGCAAACCCTGAGAAGTCACCTTCCAAAATTGAAACTTGTTTAGGCTCCCGTCCTTATTTATTTATTTTATTTATTTCTATACTGCAACATCTGGCACAAGTGCCACTCTGGGTTTTTTTACAAAGTTTTAGGATAAATACAGCAAACATGATATCAAGCATAAAATCCAGCATAAAGCAAACATAATAAACCATAGCTAAAATCAAAATCAAACTTACAAACAATGATAAACTTCAAGATGCTCTAAAAGAGAGAACAAAGGTGGATAAAATTTTCAGAGACAGATCAGATGCAGTGGATGTCAATAGCCAAGGAAAGCCATTCTGGATAGCCAGGTCTTCAAGAGTTTTTGAAAGACTTGCCGTGTGGAAGCCAGGCAGATGAAACAACTCTCCACCATCCTCACCCCTCAATGTTGGCTTTTGTTATTTCAACACAACCATAATAAAAGTATTTTTCTCGTTTGAGAACAATTTTAATGGACACAACTTAATTTAACAAATTATCACAATCCTTTATTTATGATTGCTCATGCATATAGACAGTTACCTTAAGAGAGAATGTACATGCAATACTGTATAATCTTAGAACTGTGGAACGGAAAGGGGCCCTATGGATTGTCGAGTCTAGTCAATCAAGAAGGCACAGTGGGGAATTAAACCTCCAGCCTCCGGCTCTGCAGCCAGCTGCCAAAACCACTGTGGTATCCAGAAGTTTAGATAGATAGATAGATAGATAGATAGATAGATAGATAGATAGATAGATAGATAGATAGAA
>JAHTLZ010003518.1:28419950-28482226 GCA_023846285.1 Phrynocephalus versicolor | reverse complement strand
TGTGTGTGTGTGTGTGTGTGTGTGTGTGTGTGTGTGTGTGTGTGTGTCCTCTGCTCTCTCAACCTTGCCGGCTCACCCCATAAACAAGACAGTAAAATATCTTTAAATGTAGTTAAATGCTGCAGCCGACTGGCAGCCATGGGAGTTGCAAACATATCCGTAATTGCATTAACAAATAGGCCGATAATGAATTTTGAAGTTTAAGCTCATAACTCTGCCGTGCTAGTTGGTTTCCCCTTTAGGAAAAAAAATAAGCTTTATCAATCGCTCATGAGGCCTGTGTTCATCAGAAAATAAATGAGTCTGCATGCAGCACAGTTTCTCTTCAGAGCAAGCTGGCTTGCAGGAGTTTTTTAAAATTAGATCTGGTGCACGGTGGGAAGGAGGAGGAAGCCAGTTCTGTAGCTCTACTTACTCTTTAGCATTCCAGATGTCTTTGCTGGCATATTGCACAAGACATGGGGATTTATCTCTTGCTGCTATGTATATTATCAGAGCCCACTGAATAAGAAATTCTGCTCCTATTTTAAGATAGAAAATAATGTGATGTAGGGATTTTGAGAGACAATAGCAGTATCTATTGCCATCACTGTGTCTTGCAAATGAGAAAGGAAAGCTTTCTACTTAAAAAGCTCCCGCCTTTCAAAATTGCTTCCTCTCATGATAGAATATTTTAGCGCATACCTGCATCCTATCCGGTCTGTACTGCCTGCCCCAATTGGCTGCCACTAACACCCTTCTCAAATTTAACGCCAGGAACCTTCCCCATCTGTTTCTGGACAATCCTGAATATCAGATTTGCAGCCTCCATAATGTGGTGCTCACCTTAGGTCTCTCCTTGAGTCATCTGGGTACTACTCTTTGTCACCGAGCGCCAAGGAGATGGAAATCACTCCTGGTTTCTTAGAACATAAGAACATAAGAGGAGCCATACTGGATCAGGCCAAAGGCTCATCTAGTCTAGGTTCCTGTATCTCACAGTGACCCCACCAAATGCATCTGGGAGCACACTAGTTATCTGTCTCCTGATACCACTCCCCTGCTTCTGGACCTTGAAGTACCCTGGTTTTAAGCCTGGAGATTACACATCTCCATCATGGTTTGTAAGCTGTGATGGACTTTTCCTCCAGGAATCTGTCCAATACCCTTTTGAAGGCATCCAGGCCAGATGCCATCACCACATCCTGTGGCAGGGAGTTCCACAGACTAACAACATGCTGGGTAAAAATATTTTCTTTTGTCTGTTCTCATTCTCCCAACCCTCAATTTGATTGTCCCCTAGTGCTGGTATTTTGTGAGGGGGGGAAGAGTGTCCCTCTCTCCACTTTACTCATGTACTGCATTATTTTGTACGTCTCAATCATATCCCCCCTCAGGTGCCTTTTTTCCAGACTAAAGACACCCAAATATTTTAGCCTTTCCTCATAAGGAAGATCCTCCAGCCCAGTAATCATTTTAGTTGCTCTCTTTTGCACCTTTTCCAGTTCCACTATGTCTTTTTTGAGATGTGGTGACCAGAATTGTACACAATAGTCCAGGTGCAGCCTTACTATTGTCTTGTACAATGGCATTATAATGTTGGCTGTTTTTATTTTCAATCCTCTTTTTGATCATCCATAGCATGGAATTGGCCTTCTTCACCACTACCACACACTGGATAGGCACCTTAATTGAGCTGTCCACCAGCATACCAAGATCTCTTTCCTGATCTGTCACAGATAACTCAGAGCCCATGAGTTGATAGATAAAGTTTGGATTTTTTTGCCCCAATATGCATTACTTTAGATTTTCCTACACTGAAACGCATTTGCCATTTGGCAGCCCATTCCCCCTGTTTGAAGAGATCCTTCTGGAGCTCTTCACAATCTTCTCTGGTTTTTACCACAAGGACAAGTTTTGTGTCATCCGCAAACTTGGCCACCTCACTGCTTACCCCTGTCTCCTGGTCATTTATGAACAGATTGAAAAGCACTGGTCGCAGGACAGATCCCTGGGGAACACCACTTTTCACCTCTCTCCATTGTGAAAATTGCCCAAACCTACTCTTTGTTTCCTGGATCTCAACCAGTTCTCTATCCAGAAGAGGACATGCTCTCTTATCCCCTGACTGTGTGTAAACGGTCTGCCTCCATGGTCTGCTTTATCAAGGGTATGGCCCATGAACCAAAACACAGACAGCAAGGACAACTTAATTGGTCCAAGTCCTGGTCAAGTGAAACTACTCCAGCACCTGACACGGTACGAGTTTTTACATGGTTTTCCTTTTCTGGCACTTGCGCAAGGAATCATCTGGAACCTTCTTGTGCTTGCTCTTCAGAATGGAGGCCTCTAGTTGCAGCAGAGTAACACAAAAGTCCCCATCCCAAATAAAGTTGGAGGAGTAATAAACAAATGTTGTTACACTTTAAAGGAAAAATACTTCAAGCCAAGGGCTGAAATCCGTTAACAGTTTCCACTGAATAAGTCTGAGGTCATCATCCACAACTGTGCTTTGTCAATCAAATGTTCTCTATCTCTCCCTCACCAAGACTCCCTTAAGCTCCCTTTCCAGAGATAACCTGGAGAATGCACTTCTCAAATGGGAAGTGGGAAGGCGTCTCTCAAATGTCTGAAGATCATGGCTGTCAGTTCCAGCAGTTGCACCAGACCCCAAGTGATTTTCAGACTAAGATTTCCACTGTCTCCAAAGGCTACCTCAGGAACAATGGGAACCTAAAGGAGCCTAGGAAGCATGGGGGGGGGCAGGAGCAGGAAATGCTTAATTATTAATATGGCAGAAGCTGATCAAGACATCATATTTAACATCATCGGATACAGTGTAGCTTGATGTTGCTGGATTCCAGCCCATTTTAAAAAACACACACACAAACCATTATTGTTATGCCTATGTTATATGCCCCTTAAGATGTACAAAGGTAAAGGTAAAGGTTTGCCCCACACGTGTGTGCTAGTTGTGTCTGACTGACATTTTCAAGCCATAAAGCCTGTGTTGTGCAACTCCATGGCCATGTGGCCAGCATGGCTGAATGAATTTCTGTGCACGGAACATTGTTTTACCTTCTCACTTTTTATGGTGGTACCTATTTATCTACTTGCATTTACATGCTTCTGAACTGCTAATGGTGTCAGTGGAGTAGTAGACAATCCATCCTGGATTACAATGCAAACTTCAAATGAGCTGTCCAAGGTTCTGAATCAATTGGGGAGCTAGGCCTCAGGCTCCCAGGTTCCTTCTAAAGGTAAAGGTAAACATTCCCCCACCCCGCGTGTCCGACTGTAGGGGGTGCTCATCTCCATATGCAGTCCGAAGAGCCAGTGTTGTGCAAGTCCGTGGCCATGTGGCTGGCATGGCTGCAAGGAAACACTATTTCACCTTCCCACTTTTTACAGCGGTACCTATTTAGCTACTTGCACTTACATGCTTCCGAATTGCTAACTTGGCAGGAGTTGGGGTTAACAACCATAAAATGTACCAGGTATTTATTATGCCCAAGCCCATGAATTTCATTTAGAAAAGTTAATATTGCTGGGGAAAGTGTTATGGGAAGATTAGATGCTGTTAGTGCAATATCTGAGCAAAGCTGTTAAAGATATGATACTTGGGAGATTATAGTGTTAATATAGTCACCTGTTAAGTGTTAAGGAACTTAACTGCACATATCTTTGGAGGGTTTTTAAAAAATTACCAAGCAACTATATAGTGACAAGATAGGTAGAATGGAGACTATGAAAAGAGACTATGACAGGATATGAGCACCAAAACTCATGTAAAGGAGCCCCAGCGACAAAGCAAAAAAAAAAAAAAAAAAGAAAAAGAAAAAGAAAAAGAAAGAAAGAAAGAAATCTAGTAATTTCAACAACGTAAATGAGTGAGCTTCTGAATATTTGTTCTGTATTTTTAAAATATTTTCAAAATCTGAATAAAAATACACTACTATTTTTGTGCCTCCTTTTCTATTACTAAAAACAGAATCTCCTTGATGGTATGATTCTGACTAGAAATGGGAACAAATCAGAAAAAAATATTTTCTTTGTGATTTATCAAGATCAACTGAATCATAAAAATGAATTTCTAAATGAATTCATTCTTTTATTTTATTTTTTACTTTAAAACCCTATACAAGGGCCTCAGATGAAATGAAGCAACAAATTTACACGGCCAAAGCATGTCTGGTGAGTGCCTTTTCTCCTAGAAAGGGAAACTCTGGTCTTTTTCGCGAAAATAAAACACAACCGAAAATGCACCCACCATTGACAGAATTTCTTGTGCTCGTGGAGTTCGCAAAGTCTGAACCCCACACCTGCAAAGCATAAACGAAAACGGAAAAAAAAAACACTCAAATTATTCTTTAGCTGCTCCTGATCAATCACAGGTTTTATTCTGTTTTCACTAGGGATATGTTTCTAATATAAAATAAATGTAATATCTAAATATAAAAGGTATCCACTAGGGATAGCTTTCTAATATCATCGTCGTCGTCATCATCTCAGCACTGCAAGGGAGTCCAGCCCCTGTCAAAGGAAGCACAGGGGGAAATGGAACTCAAAACCCTAAAAACCAATGAGTTATTGTTTTAAATGTGCTTATAGTTTCTAAAGAAACGTTTCTCCCTCGATCTCGGTTAGATTCAATTTGCACCTATTCAATTAGTAAGAAACACGGTTTTAAACTGGGATGGTCCGTGCGAGGGAAGAATTTTCGGCAACGCCCCCTTCCAAGTGAAAAAAAAAAGGACGACCTCATCAAACATGGCCAACCACAGCTTCGAGCTGCCTGCACCTAAGATGGATGTCTCCCCCCCACCCCGCTCCTCTTCGGCTGGGACCTCTCGAAGCTTCGGCAACCTACTCGTAGCCGCGAGCGGCCATTTGGAGAAAAGGGAGATTGCGCTGTGCCCTCAGCCAAGATGGCCGCGGGAGCGTTGGCTCGCCCGTTCTTAGAGGAGCTGCCGGGCCTCGCGAGCCAAACCCAAACCAATGAGAAGGCTCTTTGAGAACGCGTAGGTAGGAAGTATTGTCCTCCCAGAAGGCCCTGCGCCAGGCAGGCTCTAGAACGCGAGCGACGCGGCGGCTGGGACGTTGAGAGGTGAGAAGGGTCGTCGGTGCTGTAGCTGGTCGGGGGAGGAGGAGGGACGCCGGGTCCCGCGGGGGGAAATGGGGCGCCCTTTTACCCCTTAATGGTCGTTTCTGAAGGGTAATTGCACCCATCTTGCTCCATGAAGTTAGGAGCTGTCATGCGTCACTCGCAGCCTGGGGGAAGGGAGAAATCGAAAATATTACCTAAAATATTAATTTATCTCATGCTGATTCTTGTTAGGTAAAAGATCCCAGCATGGGTGATTCTGCTTTATTTTCAAAATACCGATCTCGCCCCGCTTGTTTTTGCTACGATGTCTCATGTGTTGGGAGACTTTGGGAGCCCGAAAGCCTCCCGATTGTCTCATTGCTGCAGCAGCCATGAGAGTTTAATCAAGCACAGGATTCGGGTGTTCCATGCTGTGGGTCATCATCCTGCGTTGAGGAAAGGCTCTTTGCTCCCAACTTTGGGTAAACCAGGTGTTCTTTGGACTGCAGTTCCCAGAAACCCGGACCCGCAGGGCTGGTATACTGTAGAAGGCTTCTGGGAGTTGTAGTCCAACAATACCTGGGTTACCCAAGGCTGGGGAATAAATACTCTTCTAGAGAGCCTTTTCTTTACAGAGGTTCCTTTAATCTAAGACCAGACTAGGGGGGTCTGTAACGTCCCTTCCACTCTCAGGAATTTAGCTGCAATGCCTAAAAACGTGTTTGTGGGGAGCAGAATGAAACCGATGCTGAAAAATGAAAACATTGAACTTCCTTAGAATAACAAGTTGTTAATTGTTTAACTGGGTTTATAAGGCCAGCATACTTCAGAACAGGCACTTAACAGAAATAGTACATTATTGGAAAATCTTGTCTGCATAGTCAATGTAGTGTGCCTTCAAGAAGAATGAACCTTTTTATGTACATTGTGATATAACAAAATTCATGCACCTTTATTATTTTAGGTCTATTCAGAAAGCAATTTTGAAAGAGTATACTCATATTAGCAACCGGTGGGACCATCATAGCAATAGTGCTGTGATTCTAAATTATTAGTATCAGCCTAGAATCGCTTCTTTGCTGTATAAAAGTTACCTAGAAGGTTTTAGTGCACATGGCTTTTTTCTGCCCTACACTTTATGACGTTATAAAACTATGACTCAGCAGGTAGTTGCTTGTGAAAGACTGCTAACTCATCATGGGACCTTGCATCAAGAAATATTGCTTGTCTCTTGCCTCATCCCTATGGTTCCTGCTCCCTCTTGTTTTTAAAACTTTGGAAAAGTAAATACAGTATGAGGTCTTGGCCATATTGGCAGAAATCCAGCTGTAGATCACATCAAGAGTAGACTCTTTTAATCAATGCAATTTATAATATTTGTGACTCACAAAATTCCCACTGATTCAGTGAGCCTACTCTAGTTGTAACTTACTCCTGGATTTTAGCCATTGTTTATTTAAAAACGTCTTAACAGAACAACTCTGGATATTTAATTAAGTAAATTTCACTTAATTCATTGAGACTTGAATAGGCTTGCAAGGATGTTCTTAACATTATCTGTAAACTTCTGTAAGATATACAGTGAATCTAGAAGTAACGTCGTCGTAGTAGCAGCAGTAGTAGTAGTAAATTTATTTATGATCGAAGACCAAAAAGGAAGTAACTGAGTGGTTTTATGTGACAATATTATTTAGAGAGGAAAATTATTCCCTTGCATTGTATCAAAGCAACTGAATAGGATAATAAACATTATTTTCATTCAATACTAAATATTTTGCGTAGTTCTTTCCCAGATGTAAACAATTATTAGCGAAGTTGTTTCTAAAAGGTTCTGTGTTATGTAATATGCATAGCATCATTTCCAATTGTTTTACTTTCTAAGATTTTAATAAAAACAATCTTGAAGCAGGAGGAGGAGGCACCAGTGATTGCAGTCTCCCCAGCCGAATACAGAATTTGCTGTTTTGGTTTTGTAATTTAACATCACTTCATCATTAAGAACTCTGGGTGGGATTTTCACGGGTGACACATTTCTCAAACCCTTACCACTGTTGTTTCTTCTATATCTTAATTATGGACATTAAAAGTGCTTGCTCATATGGTGCCTGTTTCATGAAGGGCACCAGCAGTCTATCTGCATGGAGCTTTTGGAAAGGTGCTGGATGGGATACAGTGCAGTCTAGCAGACCATTATGATCTATCTATCTTTATTGATTGATTGGTTGGTTGATTGATTGTATTTTACCCCACCTTTTTCCTTGGAGAAGGACCCAAGGTGGCTTATGGTAACGAGGGACAATATACAATCCAGCACAATTAAGACTTATATAAGTGGGACATCTTACAGCATTAAAAGACAACATTAAAGCTACAAGGGAATGGGATTACTTAAAGAGAGTAAAAGTTCCATGTAATCATTCATGGTAGACTATCCAAAAGTTATGAGGGATGTAAACTAACATTGAAAACATAGTGTCAATGCAGTCACACAAGGAGAGGTATAAACACCAGTTATAAATGGTTATAAACACAAAATCTGTGTAATCATGTATGGTAGATTTATAGATGCATATTAATTCATAGACACATAATATAATTCATAGATACATAATAGGTAGTCTATCATTCAGGGATGGTCCTGCTCTACTACATTCCCCTGCCAACAAACAAGTTCACAGGAGAAAATCAACCAGTTGCCTGTTGTATAGTGACCAACTTGCTAGTTCCAGAATCCTACTCCTTCATCTCTACCAGCATAAATCAGTTGGTGTGCATCTTAATGATGAATTGACATTGGTGGGGAATTGGGTGATGTGTGTCAGTTGCAAGACTTGGTGCACAATAAGGAATACAAAAGACCACTTAATAGCTAACAGCATTTCACCTCTAAAAATAAAACTGGTAGACCTGTGCTGATAAAATTATTCAGTTGGATGCTGGCAACTGATAAAGTGGAGACTCTGCCTGTTGGTCAGGAAGCCTTGATGAGCTCAGGTTATCACAAATGTTGTCCTTTTGGAGAAAACTGCTGCTTATAGACCCCCCCCCCCCCAACATCACACCACTTTTACATGAGGACACAACAAGCATCAACTGGACGAAGAAGCTAACTGGTACTAGGTTCTTTGACTTCTACGCCATGGAGCGGTCTGTTAACATAGTTTTATCTGGCAATCTTATTTCATTCTTATATCTGACAATCCCTTATATCCGACAGTATGACAATCTCTACATGGAATCTGCTTCCTCCTGTTACTCTTTGTCTTTTTTGTACTATAGTGGCTGTGGAGTAACCACCTTGCTTTCATATTTTTCCAGGAAGAATTTGCCATTGACTTGACTGCCGCAATCATGTTGGCAGCAAGGCTGGTATGCCTTCGGGCTCTCCCAAGCAGGGGCCTCCACCCTGCTCTCACTCGGGCATCACCTGCTTTGAGAAATTCCGCCCTGAAAACAGAGCAGTGGCTTTTGCAGCCATATAAGGTGAGTGTTGTTCAAAAGCATATCCATGATTTTGAGATTTCTTGAGTGTGCACTTTTAAAAGCTTTGATATGTAGAGGATTCATTCATTAGATGAACTGAGGTGTGAGATGACCAGTCTCATTTTCTCTTCTTGAAAAAAAGTTCAGTATCATCTGGCACACACATGTAGGACTTTAAGAACGTTGATTTTGATTTGTCCATATATCTGAAATGTAACAGACCAGTTTCCTTGTATGCAGCCAGACTCAATCAGGGTTCTTTGGCAACAGATGACAAATAGCCTGGTTCAAGTGTAACAGCCAGCAGCAACATTCTGTGGTTGTCATTGGTAGAGGTATACATTGCATTGTTCTCGATTTGTTTTTGTTTTGGTATAACAGGGATATGCCACCAGAGCTAGGATGGGTATCCGTCGGGGGAAGACTGGACAGGAAATTAAAGAAGCAGCTTTTGAACCAGCAATGGAGACAGCCCTTAAAGGTACATAAATATATACAGTATTTTGTAAATAGCTGGATAGCTCAGTGGTTTAAGTATCTGGCTGCGGAGCTACAGGTTGGAAGTTCAGTTCCCTGAATAGAGGCAGCCTGTGTGGCCTTGGACCAGCTGCACATTCCCAGGGCCTTCCTCCCCAGAAGAAGGAGAGGGTAAACTACCTCTGAATATTCTCTACCTGGAAAACCCTGGAAAAGTTCACCATAAGTGGAATGTTTTATTTTAACATGATGAATAAAATGTTTTAAGACAGGATATTCAAATATTTTCCAAATCATTTCAAAAAATGCATAGTATCAGATTGTTCCCATTTCTGTGCACTGAGGACAAGCAAGTCCTAGGTTACAAACTCAACTCTTCAATGCAAGAACAAGATGCATTTCTTCCTCAGGAGGTACTGCTATTGTCACAAGAAAAAGGTTTCCCTTTTGTTTTTGCGTGTGGGTGGGTGTGTTTGGTCTGTCCTCTTCACTAGGCCTCAAAGCACTGGAAAAAATACAGAGCAACAAAAATGATTCTGATTAAATTTCATGCCCATTCATTAAAATTTACTCCCACTCCCTTCTATACATTTCCCCCCTCTTCAATTCTTTATATGAGAATGAGGTTTTTATTTTGCTTTTATTTAATACTGTGCAGTGGAAATAAGAATAATTGTTAATTCTGGATTTTTAAAATTGTTTTGTAGAGGGTTTTTTTGTTCTGCATGAACCAGTAAACAGTTCAGGAGATTGTTACTACATTTGTTACTTACAAATACAAGCAAATATTATTTAAAAAGAAAATTCTGTTTGTAATAATTGTTTGGCTACACTATATTTTAATACGCTAGCTGTGATCATTTTATGCCAAGATCAATTTTCCGTAGTCATATTTTATGTTTCTAAAGCAACAGAATGACTTTCAAGCTGTAAAGGCGCAGGGGAGTGCTGAGGTAGCTTTTTTTTAGTTTTTCCAAAAAAGTCTTTTATTCCCCCCCCCCAAAAAAAACCCTGGGTTTTTTTCCAAGCTTCAAAATTTCCATAAATTTTGCATCTCTAGGTGTTGTATAGGTTAGAAGTAGGCTCCAGGTCTAAAGAATTTAAATTTACAATATACTTCGGGCTCTGATTTGTTTTTTTTTAAAAAATCATGTTATAACTGCTTATTTATTATTTATTTATTTATTTATTTTTACAACTTATATGCCGCCCACTACCCAAAGGTCTCGGGCGGCTTACAATCAAGGAATTAAAACAGTTAAAAAACATCAAACAGCAAAAAATAATTAAAACAACAATAAAACCTTATACTAAAAACATCACATTAAAATTGCCATCAGAAGACCCACAATCTAAATTATATCAATTAAAAAGCTTATGACACTCCTCTTCCTCACCCCCCCCCCTCCATAATGGTCCATCTCTTTTGGACCACTCAAGGATTGATCCAGATATTTAATTTTTGCTGCTACAGACCGGAAGGATATGGAACGATGTGTCAGTGTTCCTTCACAGGTACAGGACATGGCTGATGAGTTGTAGACAGCACACTGCAGCCTTCTCCAATCTAGAACCTTCTGGTCTCTTTTGGATTACAATGCTTTTAAACCTAACCAGCATGACCAGTTGGCTGTGGGTCACAGGATTTGGGAACCAGCGCAGCTGGAAGACGGAAGATTGGGGAAGCTAAGTATCAGGGGCAGAAAGTTGTTCTAGCCTTGATGTGCATTTTTAAAGCTATTCATCGAGCACGCCGTAGTTTTTGCTATTCCACGACGTGTACACCTGTATGTCAGTTGTCTCTAATTGCAGAGTGCATATCAGCAAACATGATGTTTAATTGTGTATCATAAATGGTCAGGAAATGAAAAATTTATAGAATTTCTCTGGCATGAACCTTAATTGATAGTGGAAATACACTGAAAATATTACTGTTATTTTTTTGTCCTTGTTCCAGTGGATCAGATGGGAAGATGGGTTTTGGCCGGTGGTGCTGTTGTAGGTCTTGGTGCCCTCTGTTACTATGGATTGGGAATGTCTAATGAGGTGGGCGCCCTTGAAAAAGCCATGTAAGTAAAGCCCCTGAAATCTTTTGACGTTTTTCAATGCAAAGCAAGGTAGTAAAAATCGGTTGCTCTATACATCTTTGGTTTCATGCAGCCTGGAATTAGACAGAATATTCCCTCTTTAAACATGCTAATGTTAAATAAGCATTGAAAAAATAGACAAACACATTTATCAGTTCAGTATTAAACCCAACGGGTGAGTTAGCTAAGCTGAGCTGAAAGAAGTTAGGTAAAATCTTGTCAGCATTTTCCCTTAGGGATTGGTCAGAAACGACTAATTCATTAATCCTCACTTATCCTGTTCTGAATGGGTTTCATTTGATCTCCATGACATTATTTCACATATGGTACATAAATGTTTGGGACAACCTGAAAAAGAAGAGGCAATAAGAACAGTGTAGACAGTATAGCTTCTTAGAAAAGATACAAGAGGGTTTGGGGAAAGAGACCTGAAAGTGAAACAAACAAGGGAAGCTATGTTTCACCTGCTATAATATAAGGACATTTGCAGTTGCAGTGTAGCAATCTTAGATGCAGAGTCTTCCCTGCAAGTATTTTGTTGATCTTTATGGACCAGCGTGGCCATAAAGCCCTGCCTTAAAGCACTGTTTCATTAAAAACCCATTTTTTAGCCAGTTTGGGTCCAATTCTGCAACGTGGTCCTATTTGCTGGTTTTGTTCCATAAAATATTTAATAACTTGTGTTCTGTTTGATTTTAGGATTTGGCCACAATATGTGAAAGACAGAATTCGTTCCACCTATATGTACTTTGGGGGAAGCATTGGTTTGACTGCCTTGTCTGCGGTACTTGTCAGTAGATCTCCTGCCCTCATGGGGATGATGATGAGAGGTTCCTGGCTGGTGAGCTTTCCTTTTAGTGTTATCTATCTAACGTTTATGATAATGTCAGCTTCTCGTGAATTGTTTTTGTAGCCTCCCAGCTGCAATGGAGAAATGGGAAGTATTTTGTAGATAAATGGTGGCATCAACTGGGTGCGTGTGTGCTGTGTCGTTATAATCGTGACCGACTCTTCATGATTCCATGTCCATGGAGTTTTCTTGGCAGGAATGCTGGAGTGCCTTGTCAGTTCCTACTCCAGGCGCCTCTACAGCACCTGGTATTCCCTGGTGGTCGCCCATCCAAGTACTAGCCAGGTCTGACTCTGCTTAGCTTCTGAAATCGGGCGAGATTGGGTGTGCTTAGGGCATCTAGGCTGCTGGTGGCATCAACTATGAGTGGATAAATTAGAGATTTTGTTTCTTGATTTATTTTCATTTGTGTGCTGCCTTTCTCCTAATTAAAGGATGCAAAGTGGCTCATAACTTATCAAAAAAAAATTAGATTAAAGCCACAACAAATTACCACACTAAGAAACAAGGGCATGCCAGTATTAAGACAGTTACTTAAAGAAGCATGGCCTGGAAGCATATTATGAGATGTCCATCAAAGAAGCAGTGCTGGGTGACCTTCCTTGATAAAAATGCATGTAATCAGAAACTTGTATTTGTTACAGTCCTGCCTTTGGCAAAACGTGTCTTAATATTGCAATAACCTAGGTCAACCTGAAACAGCTATGAAGTGTGTAATGCAGAAAAACAGTTGTAAAAATGATTTACTAGTAATAATAATCTTTTACAGGCAATAGGAGCAACCTTTGCGGCAATGATTGGCGCTGGAATGTTAGTTAGATCAATAGATTATGAACAGAGTCCTGTCCCTAAACATCTGGCTTGGATGCTGCATGCAGGTATGGAGCTCACAGTACAGGAGTCCCCTGTTTATCGCGGGGGTTGGGTTCTCTGACCACCCGCGATGAAGGAAAATCCGTGATACGAAGACACCTCCCATTACCTCATTTCCAAAGAGGCTTCCTCCACGGAGCCTCTCCCTTGCTGCAGCCGGAAATTCCACTCCCGCCACAATCACCTCATTTCCAAAGAGATCTCTTCCACGGAGCCTCTCCCCACCCCTTCTGCACCCAGGATTCCCCAGTTCAAATCATCTCATTTGTAAAAAGATCTCCACAGAACCTCTCCACTCCCATTCTCCATCCAAGATTCCCCAGCCCCTATTACCTTGTTTGCAAAAAGGTCTCCTGGCTGCAAAAGGGGTGGGGAGATCTCTTTGGAAACGAGATGATTGGGGCAGGGGTGGAATCCCGGCTACAGCAAGGGAGGGGAAAGCCTTACTGGAGGAGACCTCTTTGGGAACAAGGAAGAAGGTGGTAGTCGGGATGGTGGGGAGAGGCTCCTGGAAGAAGCCTGTTTCTAAACAGCAATGGATTTGTGTGTGTGTGGGGGGGGGTGTCCCGGCTGCACCGGGGGACAGGAGAGGCTCCACCCAGGTAACTCCTCTCTGAATTAAAATCTGCAACATATCAGGACTGCAATATACGAACCACGATGTTGCGGGGGACTACTATATGCTTGAACATTTTAGGAAAGGCGTAAAACAATTAATATTGAGAACTATTCTGAAAGGGGATCTATTTCTTTAGTCAAAGTCAGAGTTCTGATGTATGATTGGAAACTCATCTGGCAATCAAGACTCAGAAAAGCTGAGCTGAAAGTGTTAATTAATCATGTGTTTGTGAGCATTGCTGTGTCTTAAGGTTAGATCTGTCACCCCATGTGGGAAGAGAACACTTGGAAGGGGTTACGGTATTGCAGAGTAGGAGCTGTCCTGAGGGAGGAGGTACCTTTCTTCCTCATTAAGCCATATTTGGCTTGACTGAATGGCCTCTAGCAATGGAATGTCGTAAAATCTAAGGAGGTGGTTATTCCTGCACTGCTCCAGTGCCTTAATCTGATTTGGAGAAGAGCTGCTAAATTTTGTAATAGACTTTCTTAGAATAGTATTGGCTGTAGAACAGTGACTCCTGACCCTGAGTAATCCCACGGTGACCCAGGTGTTATTGGACTGTTAACTTCCGGAAACCCTGTGCAGCACGGCTAGTGGTGAAGGCTTCTGGGTACTGCAGTCCAAGAAAATCTGGATTACCCAAGATTGGGAACCACTGCTATAGAAGGCCACATGTGTTTTTCTGCTCCATAGAATGTTGCGTACATCAACAAGGTAGTGTTATTCGATTTTAAGTGTATTAGAATTTCTTTCTGCTTTGCTATGAAATTCCTGTTATGTGCGCAGAAAATATAATAGTTTTACACAATTCCTCTTTCTATCCTGTGGCTCCTATGGTTTCCAACCTTTGAAACAGGTTACTTGTAAGTTGGACAAGTTGCAGAACAGAAAAAGGAAGTCTTTCATTAGCAAAACAAAAACAAAACAAAAACCAACCTCTCCCTGCCAGTAATGTCCTCACCTTCTATAGGTGTAACATAAGCAACTGAATTTTGGCCACTGTTGAAAATATCCCTTAGCACTCTTACTCTGTGGATTGAAAAAACAAAATGTGGAATTGACTTGATGTGCAGTTGGCCCCTTGAATTCACAGGAACATCTCTTTCCAGGCGTTATGGGTGCTGTGGTGGCTCCTCTGACTCTTCTGGGCGGCCCCCTGCTCATTCGGGCTGCTTGGTACACAGCAGGCATTGTAGGCGGGCTCTCGACGGTGGCCATGTGTGCACCGAGTGAGAAGTTTCTGAACATGGGAGCACCGCTGGGTATTGGCTTTGGCCTCGTGCTGGCATCCTCCGTTGGTAAGAAAAAAAATTGGTTAAGAATTTGGTTTAAATATGCAGGGGAAAATGTATTTGCCATGTTGAAATTATAGGTCAGTTCTTTGATTATAGAGCTGTGCTCTTTGGAAAGCTGCTTACAAATACTGTCACATACGTATCGTTCACCTGTAACCATTCTGTTAGCTGTATTTTTTGGTCAACATATTTATTTATTTTTGTACTTGTTGACCTCCTGATTTTCCCACGGCAACTCGGCGTTGTACAACACGTTGCAAAACAACTTGTCCAAACATACAAACCCCAACATAACAAAAACAAAGTACGAATAATAAAGAAAACAATGATAATAATAAAATAAAATACAAATAGGAATAAAAATAAGCCTTAACTCATCAGCAACCATATGGCGTAAATAAGATCCGGCAAGAGAGGGCTGGGACCCACAGACATACAGACTAATATTAGGAGACTTTAACTTAAAACTTTTTACACCAGAACACAGGGGACTTGGTTTGTTGTAGTTCTCAGGCCTTTCTCTGCCCTGGTGAAGTGGCATAGAAACAGGTGCCTGACTTTTAGAGTAAGTCAAAAAGAAAACCCATAGCAGTAGTCTGTCATATTGGGAGTTATATATGCACCTGGAAAACGTGGTTCATAGCATTATCTTGTTCAGACATAGTGCTTTCCGTTGTAAGGAGAGGGGGGAGCCCTTAGCAGGGCTCTGCAAGTATGCATTGACAAAACGCGGGCTGTCTTCCTCATGTCCCGTATACATCTCTTCCAGGATCAATGTTCTTACCGCCAACGTCTGCACTGGGTGCTGGCCTCTATTCTGTTGCTGTCTATGGTGGATTGGTACTTTTTAGCCTGTTCCTGCTTTACGATACTCAGAAGGTTATAAAACGTGCAGAGACTCAGCCGCTGTATGGCTTGGGAGTCCAAAAGTATGATCCCATCAACTCGTAAGTGCTCTCTTTTGCTGAACAGAAGTTTGATATGATGATCTGCGTAAATTTCAGACCTGTGGAATACAAGAAAAGGAGTCACTTTTATTGTGTCTGTACTTCAGTAGACCAGCCCATTTCCATTGCAAATGCTGGTTTTGTCCTATAAGGCTCTAGGTGACTTGAGTCCAGGCTACCTGAAAGACTGATGCTGTCATAGGAGACTGCCCAGATTTTAAGATTTTCAGTGGAGGCATTTTCTTGGTCCCTCCGCCCTCATAGGCATGCCTGGAAAGGACATGAGAGGTGACATTTTCAAGGTAGCTTTCAGCCTGTAGAATCCTCTTCCAGTGGAGGTCAAGCTGGCCTCTTCCCTGTTTTCTGTCTACCGACAGCAAATATCTTTCTGCTTCTAGCTACCAAGGAGCAGATGTCAGTGGAGGAAATTGTACTTCTTAAGCTTCACTTAATGTGTTTTTAAGTTCTCTTGATATTTTTATTTGGTGGATGCCTTAACTACCAGGTTTTTTTTTAAAATAATATAATGTATTGGATTTTTTTGCTCAAAATATTATTTTGAATATTTTATAAGCTATCTTTCTCTCTCTCTTACAAAACAGAAAGGAAAGAAACAAAATCACCTTAGACTAGGTATGTTAGAAATGTTTACAGAAGGTATTCAAAGCCTATGTTCAGAGACCCAGTGAAGATTCTAACATCATACAATTATGATGTTGCTAATGGCTCCTCTTCCTGCAACAGCTCTTTGTCAAAAAAAGAATGACGTGCTGGAGAATTGCCAGAGACCTGGGATGTACATTCTTTGAATGCCTTGGGAACTGTTAATGGAAGGGGGAGGCTGGGAAACCCCTTATGTACCTATAGTCCCTTACGTCTACCTTTAGGAATATACAGTAGTTGACAAAGCAACTTATACCATTCAAGGACCAGATATAGTTTTACCATGGAGTAGGCTGGATGGTGTCCATGTCAGACTCTTAGCATTGTGACATATTGGCCAGTGGTACTTGCAAACTCTGCTGTATAGATAGTTCACGGCAAGGGAAGTTAAATGTTCTGTAAACGTTCAGATGTTAACCTTCATTGTCATTTCTCTAACAGTCTATGTGCATACAGTATTAGGGGTTCACTCAAGGTCATACCTCATGTTTTTGCTCCCTTTCCAGTAGTTATGACGAGATAAATGTGCCTTCCCCAGCCAGATTCCAGTTTAATGAGCCCCAAAACCTAGAGTTGGGAACATGAGATTTTTCCCCCCATATTTTTTAACACTAAGTTTCTGGAATTCTCCAAATGGCCCCATTGCTGAGACAGAGAATAATTGAATTCACACTTCTTCCTTACATTGTGTTCCTGCCATAATCACATTCTCTTGAAAGTTAGCACGGGACTAAATATGTGTGAGAACTGCATATTTAGCAGTTCTGCATAATTGTTGCTTATCAATAGGTGTTTTTGCCTCCAGTTTGGGTTCACGCTTTATTTTATTTATTTATTTTATTTATGCAACTTTCATGCCGCCCACTACCCAAAGGTCTTTGGGCAGCTTACAGTTAAAATGAACAGCAGGCAAGAACCTTTATTGGCATATTCAACACTAAGACTGTCTTATTGTTAAAATGAGCAGTTAAAACAGTTAAATCGTTAAAATGCCAATAAACAATTTAAAACATTTTTGCAGTTTAGTCCATGAGCCAACAGTGGGACCATCTCCTGGAGAACTTAATATTTTTATGGATGATGAGTATCATCTCAGCAATCTGATTTGCTCTGCATTTCTTGCTGTAGAAATGTGACCTTCCACAGTCAGCTCATAGCTAACTTGGTTGACATCTCTCTCCCTCGGAGACCGAATAAATGGGTGGAATAAGAATGGTTTGCACACAACCAAGGAAGGAAATTTCATGGAACTGTGTGATTCTTAACAACACACTATATCAGGGCTGTCCAACTTTGAAGAAGCTGAGGTCTACTTTTTCTGGCCCAAAGTGCCTGAGGGCTACTACACTAATACCTCTGCTTACAAATTTTATCCATTCCAAGCACATGCTTGTAAGTAAAAAAAAATTGTAAGTAGAGCAGCAGTTTCCCATAGGAATGCATTGGAATTTGTTCCCTCTGGAACGGATTAATTGATTTTCAATGCATTCCTATGGGAAGGCTGACCATGCATATGCTTCCCTTGCACCTGCTCAATCATCTGGCCAGCAGGGGGAGCAGGGGACCACACCATGGCCCTTGAACTCTCCCGCTCAGCTGAGACAGTGGCCTGGCAGACCCAAAAGTTTGCTGGGGCAGTGGTGGTCCTTGGGATGATGGGGGAGGGAGTGGAGGGGAATTTATCTCCTCACTTTTTTATTGGTGGCCAGCGGGCTACTTTTGAACCCTTTGTGGGCTACTGGTAGCCCGCTGTCTACCTGTTGGGCAGATCTGTACTATATGATAATAAAAGAATATATGAGTAGTTTGTGTAGTAAACATTAATCTAGATCTATAGTGCCTTCTATGGACTGCAAAGTCCTTTGGAGAAAAGGACAGAGTCATCATAGCATCAACTAATATTTGCCCACTTAAAAGCATTATCCATTGTTACGCAGATGATACTAGCTAAATGCAGAATCATCGTAAAAGTTCATCTTGCTCCTTGGTGAATTGATGGCTGTTTTGCTTGCATTTCAGGTGCATGGGTATTTACATGGATACTCTCAACATCTTTATCCGAGTGGCTACCATGCTTGCAACTGGGGGCGGAGGCAAGAGGAAATAGGCGGCAGCTTGCTTCGTAAGCTGTGTCGATGCATCATCCACCACTTTGGATTGTCTGCTTAGTGCATACTATTGAATAAAACCGCTGTTGTGTACAAGCAGCTTTCGTGTAGGAGTCACATATTCTGGTCATTTTGAACAGGATCTTGAATTTCAGTGTGACGATGACTTAGTGCCCTGTTAAAATTTTGGAAGCAGTTGAGTGGAAACAGGATTGCTAGGTTCAGACACTTCTCTCCATTTTTTTTGTAAAATGGGAAAGATGTTCATTTCGATATGTATATGTATAGCAGGTGTAACTTCTCTTTCCTTCTCAAGAAAAAATGTGCATGCCTATTTTATGACATGCTGTGGTTTTGCTTTATAAATAGAACCAGCATGATTATGTGCAGTGCTTAAGCCAATGTGAATCTTAGGACTTGACTATAGAAAATATAGGCATCCAACTGCACTATATTACAGTCTCTGGTAACGCCTGAATATAACCCCTCTGCTTTGATTGGTCACAAAGATGAATGAAGAAGTAGAGGTCTCAAAGGGTGGCTGTTAAGATACACGTCCTTGACACACACACACCCCTCACATTTTAGCAGAAGACCCAGAAACTACCTAGGTAGTATTTTCTTCTGTTGTTTACCCAGCATCCCCAATGTCAACACAGCTGGTCTTTTAAAAGATTGTGGATGCAGTACTACAGCATAGGCAAATTAGCAGTCGGGAAGAAGACCATTTGAACATGCAAGAGAAAAGAAATTATGCGGAAATTTCAGATCTTTGATTTTGCTTAAGTCACACTGGGATATCATCATCTCTTTGAAATATAATTTCCTGTCTGTTACCAGTTAAATGCTATACTTCAGGTGGTTGATCTTACTGGGGGAAAAAAGTACCCTCATTTCAAAATATTAATTTAATTTTGGCTTTCTCTTGAATTCAGCAACCCACACTTCTGCAGTGGCAGTATTTTTATAACCTGAAGAAATGAGTTTATGTGAATTCATTCGGTCAAATAAAGGTTACTTTGCACTTGAGTGCTGTGGTGTTTATCAGTTTGCTTTCCAACCATCTTGCCATTCTGTTTGTATCAGCTTCTGAAGCAATAAAAGTCCAAACCTACCATTTAATTGGTCTTTTTCTCTCTGAAACACTTGGAAGATACCTGAGTGTAGTTGCTCTTTTAATAAATATTTCCTAACAGCTGAAGTAATTTTCACTTTTCTTGTTAGGTCTTAGAGTATTGGATATTAAATATTTCATAGTTTAACATGTACTACATGCATTCTGCTTAGTAACACATTTTTCTCTACATCTAGCCATCCATCAAATGGGATGTTTGTCCCAAATTTTCCTGGGGTCTTGTGAAAGAGCCATTTGCTTGTTTTGCCATTTCCCACTATCTTAGTGGAACAAGTGGGAGGACTGTAATTATTTCCAATTAAAAATTAGTCCAGTAGTCTTCTCTACTGACTGAAAAATCTACACATAGGCAAAAAGAAAAAAAGTTGCCAGGGCGTGATTTCTTTACAGTAGAAACAGTCCACATATTCTATTCTGTTCTATTCAGTCCCCATACAGAAGCTTTGCAGATCTGTTACAAGTTTACCCTAGGATGAAAAACAGAAATGCAGCATGTACTGTTCCTCAAATTAAATATATGGAGAAAGGCAAAATAACTTCTGTTTTTCTCTTTTGCCATTCCTTTGTTCTGTTTAGATTTTTTTTATGGCTGTTGTGTAGGATAGTTCCAGAGGAGAGCATGTTGCAGAGTCAAAAAGTGGTTTTTCTTTCCTATCTAGATAATGTCCCCTAGCAAAGAATCTAGGGACCCCAGTGAAAGGCAACAACTGGTGCAGGGAACCAAGAGATCCTCCACATTGAGCAGTTGCTTTCTTGTAATTGCCTGCTACAATTATAATATATGTGTAGTGGATTAAGGAGGAGGATTGTATTATACTGACCTATCATGGCACACTGAATTAAGGTAATAATGGCACCCCCAACTATGTTGTCTTTTATGCTTGCTTTGACACTACCATGGCTCCTGTCCTCTCTCCCATCCAGCTGCAAAGCTAGATATAGAGTCCACTTGTATTGATATGATCAACCCTATGTTGACTTTGACAGCACAGTAGAACTGTAATCCAACATTGATAATAATATTTATTTGGATTGTGCTCTCCAGCGGAATTGGCTCAGTGGACTAGAGTGCTGAAATGGTCAGCTGCAAAGTCAGCAGCTCAATAGTTTGAATCCCTGGTGCCATACAGAGTGAGCTCCCACTCTTGGCCCCAGCTCCTGCCAACCTAGCATTTCAAAAGCATGTAAATGCAAATAGATAAATAGTTGCCGCCATAAAAAGAGGGAAGGTAAACAGTGTTTCCTTGCAGTCTTGCCGGCCACGGACTTCCACAACACTGGCTCTTTGGCTTGAAAATGGAGATGAGCACTGCCCCTAGATTTGGACATGACTAGCACACATGTTTTGGGGGGGGGTCTTTTACTACAACAGAATACATATATTCTGTATTTTAAGTATGAACCTTTGACCAAAATGTGAGTTGGAGCCAGTTAAGATATGGTGATTTTCCTTGGTAGTTTTCCTCCTGGTACAGTGGTTAAATGCCTGCACTGCCACTAACACTGCTCACGACCTGGGGTTCAATCCCAGGTAGTCAGCTCATGGTTGACTCAGCCTTCCATCCTTCTGAGGTCGGTAAAATGAGTACCCAGCTTGCTGGGGGGGGGTGCAATGTGTAGCCTGCATACTGGAATTAAAAAAAATTCTAAACCACCCAGAGACTACTTGAAGTGGTATGGGGTGGTATATATGCAAAACACTTTGCTTTAATGGGGCTATCATTACCTAGTTTTTCTTTAAATATTACAGGTAACAGGAGGATGGAGGCTTTCAATTTATTTAAATCGCTTCTTTCCAGTATTCAGATGATTTTGCTCCTTACCAATTGTCAAGTCAACAAGGGTAAAATAGTGTTAGCAGGAGTGATGTTCCAACCTGGGCACAACTGCATTGCTTGATTGTAATAGGGTGTTTTTGTAGCTTTCCAAGGGCCCTCTATTTCAGGGATGTGTGAATGTTAATCATAAACTCCCAACACTATAATGTGTTGTGCATTTTTTAGCAATAACAGTGCATTTGGCTGGGAATAGATCTCTGCACACATGTTGACTCTGTGAGATCTGAGCAAATGTGTCCATGCGAGCATCCTAAATTAGGCATATTTATGACTATAATTTAAAAACAAATCAGTAACTGAAATAACATTGTGTGCAATGAGTGTGTGTTTGAAGAGTGACTTGTAAATCATGCTAATAGACTATTAGTATGAACCCTCCCAACTGGCTCCTGTGAGGGGGCTCATAGGTTTTGGAGTTCAGCAACATCTAGCGGCGGTACATGTCCTGCAGACCTGGTTTAGAGCATTGAGAGATCACATTTCCCCAAACCTATAATGCATCTTTTAAGTCCTCATCTCTGCATACATTCCCAGCAAATAGGGTCAAAATAAATAAGATACTGTAGGGTTATGGTACCTTTGAGGTGTCAGTTCATTGTTCATAATTCTGTGTCATATGCTCAATGGGAAGGGATATGCTAAATACTCTATGCAGACTGAGTGCTTGAGCTGAGCTTGCCTCCTGTTCCATGTGTCAGGCTACCTGCATTTCTATTGGTATATTGAATGCTAATCTATGCCAGTATAATGGACACTAAGTACTAATACCTAGAAATATGGAAACAGTGACAAGTTGACATCCGGTGTTTACCCTACATCAGGGGTCCTCAACCTAAGGCCCCGGGGCCAGATGTGGCCCCCCAAAGGTCCTGGATCTGGCCCCCAGGACCAATTACAACCCCCCACCACCTAGCCCCTGCTTGCAAGCAAGCCAGCCTCCGCAGCTGCTTCTATTGCTGAGGCAGTTCAAAGCAGTGGGCTATGTTGCTTCTCCCATTCCCCCCAACTACTGCCCAGATGATCAGCAGGCTGGCTAGTGGGGCATTCAAAGTGGAAGGGCTACGGCAAAGTCCCCCACCCCCCACCCACCGCCCAGATGGTCGGGGCACCGGGTGTGGCCAAGCGGGACAATTTAAAACAGGAGGGCTGCGGCAAGGTCTCCCACTCCCTCCATGTTCCTGAGGCCCCACCCCTGCTCCTCCTCCACCCTGCCCACCTGCCTTCCTTGTGTGGCTGCCGCCTGTGTTATTGTAGTTCTGAGGAATGAAGGGGGCAGGCAGAGGCAACATCAGCCAGCCTTCTGAGCCAGAGCAGCCATGGCAGTGGACCGCTGGAGGGATGGACGGCAGGGGCAAACGGAGCTACTTCCCACCCACCCAGCCCCCTCTGAGCTGCTGCCTTGCTCCATGGAGCGAGGGAGGGGAGGAGGGAGCACAGTCATGGCTGGAGGCTGAAGCTGCCACCACCACCACCGGGTTAGAGACCAGCGAAGAGGAGGTGGTGGAGAAAGAAGAGAAGGGAAGAGAAGGCCAATGTTGGCTAGGGCCTGGTGCCTGGGAGGCTGGCGGGGCTGCATTTGTGCCCGGTTGGTGATGGGTGGGCTGGCAAGCCAAGAGAGCACCACAGCCTAGCTGGACTCGGCCAGTGAGCAGGCTGCAGGTGGCTTTGGGCATGTCTTTCTGCCTCCCCTCCCTCCTTCCCAGTCCTTGCTCCCTCACTCACTCACTTGCAGAGCACCAAGAGAGGAGCCAGGCCAAGAGAGGAGGCAGCTTTCCCTCCAGGGCACAGTGAGGACCTGATGCGCGCAGTGGCACCAACCTTGCTGCCCTTGCTGTGGCTGCTGCTCCTCATCCTGAGTGGCCGCCCAGAAGGTGATGAGGGGCTTGAGTTGCCTGGGCTGCCACCTCCTTCCTGACACAATGAAGGAAGGAAGGAAGGAAGGAGAGCCACTCCAGCTGCTGCCACTGGAGGAGGAGAAGGAGGAGGAAGAGGAGGAAGAGGCACAGCAGAGGGATCCCAGCGGTGGAACCTCAGGGTGGTGATCTGGAACAGGAGGACTAGCTGGGGTCCTGGAGACACAATGATCATGGGCCAGTCGTGGGGGTCTCAGCCCACTTGCCCCTCCCTCCCCCCTTTTTTCCATGTTGGCCTTTTTTTCTTTTCTTTTTTCTTTTTCTTTCTTTCTTTCTTTTTTTTATTTTATTATTATTATTATTTTGGACTGTGGTCCGGCCCCCAGTGGTGTCTGGGGCGTGGTGGACTGGCCTGCTGTTTGAAAACTTTGAGGACCCCTGGCCTACATGCATGTGTCCACACATATAGATACCTTGCACAAAAGCAAATCTCAACCAAAGAGCCTTGTTTGCATGAACAGTGGGTGAGGTCTGAACCATTTAAAAGTTTCCAGGCTGGAGCAACGGGGTCTGGAAACCGCCATCAGAGAGAGGTTGGGAGTGGAAGAGGGAAATTCATAACTAATGTCTCACATTACCAGCTTCTCTCGCCTCTTGGATTATATAGATGTGTTTGCTTTCTTTGGTGACTGTTGCCCAGGACTAGAGGACAGGATGCCTTTAAAGCCTGATTTCACAGACCTGGAAAGATGGCCTCTATCACTTCTATGAAATATTTAAAAGCTTTCAGGTCTAATCGAGGGCCATCCGTATAGTCTGTTTCTGGACTGGCAGCCTTGGTTTTGCTACTCTTCCTTCCTCATTCTTGTGGGAGGTAGGTCTGACTAGATGATGAACTATGAACTTGTCAAAAAACAAATCGATCCCCGAACTCGGTCATGAGCCCTTATCTTTTTATATAGTCCCATTAAGAGTTCAATTACCACATTTTTGACTGATATCCACCTGTGAATGAGGCTGTGGCTGGTCGGTTCTCTGCTTATCAGCTGAACCGTACCAGGGCCTTATCTCCTTCCATCTACAACCTGTATTTGACTCTGTGTGTATATAAGCAAGCTCGGTATTGTGGGTAACTGGCAGGTGTGGCACAAGCTTCTTTCAGCGACAGTGTGCAGCCCGGGTTAGAACCATGAAGTATTTGAAACTCCTCAGCGTGCTAGTCATCCTGATTCTCTGTCTTGGGACCTTTATGACTGAAAGTGCAGGTAAACGGTCGTTTCCATGAAGGCAAAGCTTACTCTTTTTTTGTAAGAATTGGCTTAATGTATCATGGACAAAAGGTTGGTCTTATTCTGAATTCTATTTCCAGGGGTGGACATACAACTTGGAAGCTCAACTATTGTTTCCAAAGTTATAGCAAAAGACATTTCCATGTTCCCATGGATAGCATTTGAAGTTCTGGGGTGGGAGGAATTTGGAGGGAGCAAGATTCAGAAGACTGAAGTACCCAATATCTTTTTAAAAAGTATACAGTAACTCTTAAAAAGATTTAAAAGATAAATTGATTCGCATTTGTTATTTCATATGGATGCTCTGGTTGTAGCAAACCATTTATTATACTTGGGAATTGTCGTATTTATTGTTCTTCATCTGATATATTGCAAGACATGTTTGAATACCATTATGGGGGGAAGCAGTAGAAAACAAAGGAATAAAGCACTGTATTTTAAAAGCATTTATTGTGGATCTTTTTGTGTACTTCATAATTGCCAGTGATACCTGTAGTTCTGAGAAGATTTACTCTCTGAAACATAAGGCAACAGGGTAGCTATGCCACTCCTAGTATTACTGCTCATTTTGTTGAGATGGAGTAGGTACAAATTCATTATCAATTAGGTTAGAACCCATGCACCCTATCCTTTTTGCAACTAGCTGTATAGCTGCAATTATTTCATTGCCAGCACAGATCCAAGTTACGGTACAGCCATGAGGCCAGAATAATAAAAACAGAATCATTTAGGTATACACATGTACAGGAGAATCTTCTTCTTCTCAGTGTTTTCTAAGAGGTGCAGGGTCCAATTTTCAGATCTTGAAATGCCTTCAGGGCACAGGCCAACAATTCACATGTCCTTATTGACAGTGTTCTGCCCACATGGCTACCAGCCATTGATTTTCAGGTGGTACACAGTTTGGGCAACGGTGGAAGGTGCTGCTCTGAGGACATGGCCATAGCATCAGAGCCCACTTTTTCTTATCTCTGTTAGTGATACCACACCTATGCTTATGCTCTGTCTCCAGGCATTGGAATCTTCCTACATTCTCCAGTACTCAGGGGTGTATTGGGGGGGGGGGGCAGAAGGGTACATCTATCCCGGGTGCAGCAATCTGGGGGCACTTGGAGGGGGAGCAGCAGGAGGAAGCCGTGCACCCTCCCGCTGCCCAGCAGTCCTCCTTTCCCCTAAGGCTTGGCGACAGAACCCCCCTCCACCCACCTCCTCCTCTTCTTCCTCATCTTGGTGGGAGAGGTGTAAGGTGCGTGCGCGCTACTGTGCGTGCGCGCACACACACACACATGCCCGTCCACCTCTCTGCACACGCTCCATCTTCTCAAAGCTGCCTTAAGAGGTTTTTAAAAATCCTACTCTATTTACTGACAACTCTCTTTTTTATCATTTCATAGGTCCAAAAGGTAAAAGAATCTGCTGCTACAAAATGAACCATTCCATGGAGCAAAGAAGTATGTCTGTCTACTGTTTTAATCATGATAAGTCAATGGTGATCACTGCAGATGAGCGGTAGCCTTCCTCACATCAAATGCCTGTAGACAGAAGCCAGAACTGAAAACCTGGGACTTTTAAAAAAGTAGTCGTCTGCCACTGATTAGCACCTTGGGGTTGAAAAAAGTGATGGTTACACACATCAATGCCCATGCCAATTTGTTGCTTCCTAGTCCAGATAGCCAAATAGCTTTGCTATGGATGGTACATATATTCCTTTTCTCATCATCCTCATCCTCATCACCACCACCACCACCACCACCACCACCACCACCACCACCACCACCAGTATTAGCCAGAATCCTGTTGGTTCCATGGAGCATTAATTTTAAAATTTGATTAAGCAAGCCTATTTTCATTAGAGGACAACCACCAGCTTCCTCAGCTTCCTCTGGTTAGGGAACCAGCTGGGTGTGGGCTCATCTGCTTGGTAGTGGGCAAAAAACAAGAACGAAAACATTATGTTATTGTCTTTTGCAAGGGATTTTCCCCAAGTGGCTGAAGACAGTGGAATGTGGCAACTAGAGTGAGCCCATTGAATCAATGGAACTTATAGAGGGGTTGAATTGTCAAATCCCCACTTACTACACTGAGCAATAGGATTTCACCAATAAGATTTTGACCATTGTGCATTTGACAAAATGTTTTTTTTTTTAAAAAAAAAAATCTCCCACGTGTCCCAGAAGACCAGTGCCTTGTGTGTGATTGTGTTAAAGGGCACATCCAGATAGGCCCACAATGGTTCTCAACCTGTGAGTCCCCAGATGTACCTGGACTGCAACTCCCAGAAGCCTCCACCACTCGCGGTGCTGGAAGGGGTTTCTAGGAGTTGCAGTCCAGGAACATCTGAGGACCCACAGGCTGAGAACCACTGAGAATAGGGGAAGTTGAAGTGGTCTGGTATGCACTTTAGTGCAATCTATTTTATCCCTTACTTGAGTTTTACTTCCATTCACACTGATCATTTTTTTTTCTCCAGTGAGAAGAGTCCAGACTGGTCTTTGGATCTCTCTAATTTGTCCCACTTTCAATTAATCTACTTCCTTTCCTGACCCATTCCCCACCTTTCCCCATTCAATAGGAAAATGACAACAACTTTCCTCTTTTTTGATGTTAAAGTGACATAGTGAAACAGCAATGTACTAGCCTGGCATAGTAACATAATACCACCAGTTTATTTCATTTATCCAAAACACTAATGCATCAATAAGAAAATGTATTTAATATATAGTAGAATACAGTGTTTATAAATATAATCCATTCTGGGAGCATGCTCGTAAATCAAAATATGTCAAAGCAAATTTCCCCATAGGAAACTTACCTGATCCATTCTGGGGTATCAGTTTCCATGATTTCCTATGGGGAAAATTGCTTTGGCAAATTTTAAAACAGTAGAATAGAGAAAAATAGAGAAGTTTTCTCCATCATTCTTTTCAATGTCTCAACCCACCAAATATGTCACAGGACTGTCACCTCAGGTAACAGCACCCACAGTTCTATTTTTGTGTGGACTATCTATCCACACAGGCTATAGAATGGATTAATTAGTAGCACTTCAACTTGTGCTAAAACACTTTTATCCCTACCACTGTGCCAAAAAGGAGAGGGACAGGTATATAAGGGGGCGGGATCGATCACTCTAACTCAAAACTCATGAAGACAACACAAAATAGACAGCTACAAAAATGATCCAAATAGCCAAGGTGTATCTGCTGAAATATAACTTTTCAGCATTACCTCGTTTACTACCGAAGCCAAATCAAGTCAGGAAGGATTTATCCTTCCATTCAGCCAGTCAGATTTTTAGTTGCACGGGAAATTACATGAAAGAGTATGTGGGAAGATTCAGCAGGCCTGGAAAACAACTTTCCCCAACTAGGACCTATCCTGGTCTGCATCTACCTACTCCTCCTGCTGTATCAAATGTCATTGGCAAAGTAAAAAGAGTCATGTATGGAAAATGCCCTAAGATGGGTCAAGCAGAGGGAGAGCAAGAAACTAATGTAACTTCCCAGGGAGTTGTGTAGATTTGGGCAAAGATGTGACTCTAGGTGGAATTCCAGCATGACAACCAGCACATCACACTGTTCATCTACAAACAACCCATTTTGACAATCTTTTTTTTTTTTTATCTTGGTGCAGTTCTGTTGAAACAATACCACTAGAAGCATCTTATACTGTATTTTCAAAAGTGGATTCACTTGAAATGTTGCACGAGAGAGAAAGGAAGGAGAGAAGACCAAGGAGGGCATATTTTCAGGACTAATAGAATATACAGTATATAGAATAGTTTCAACTTTAATGAGAAAAACAACGGAGTCCAGGGTTTGAAAAACCAAATTTTAAATAGACAGACTGAAGGAGATGAGACATTTGTATCTTTGTTTAGCTCAGATTTCCTCTCTAGGAGCACTGCTCAAAATGGTTGGATTATGATCATTTTACATACGACAAATTTTCAGTTAAACTGCCTTACTTTTTCCTTATTCTGGATTGCAGGGTTTGCTGGACATTCCAAGAAGAAGCACTGTAGACCTTGCAATGGAAAGCAGATGAAATACATCAATTATTCTGGACCATTGCCAAAAATCTGATGAAAAATGTTTACAGCCTTGGCTTTCCTAAGTGTACAGAGTTTGAAATCCTTCCCACATCCTACAAGGTTTTCATCCAGAGACATCCACTCAGTTGTTCACGATTCCTTATTTGGACTGGCATTTGGGCTTTCTAAGAAGAGTTCCAGACACTTCACTGATTGTTCACGGGCAGTCATTATCTGAAGACATCCATTCTGTGTATTAGACATGGGCACGGAGCGGCGAAATTTTCGTTTCCTTTACCGTTTGTCATTTCCGTTACGTAATGAAACGACAAACGAAAATTGTGCTGAAAATGCAACGAAACAAACAGAACCACGGAAATTGTGGTCGTTACGTGTCGTTTCCATTAATGGTGACGTGCAATGAAATGAGCTGTTTTAAATGTTAAAAAACGCCCTGGACATCCATAAAAACGCAGTGATAATTATTTATATTGTCTGATAATACCTACCAGGTGGGGTTGGGGTCCTTAAAATGTTTGTTTTTGTCTTCTCCCATCGCAATGTATTTTTCTTTTCCCTTTAAAATTGATGTCACCACGAGCCACAAAATGGAAGCAAGCCATGTGATGGGATCATGTTCAACCAATAGCATGCCCAGGTTGCAGACTGGGCGGGCAGGTCTGGCAGCCCCCGTCCTTGCAGTCTCTGGTGGGAGTTAGGGTGGGATTGCTATCTCTGCTGCGACTCTAGCTTCAGTCCTGCAGCCTCCCTGTGTGCGTGTGTGCTGCGTACCTCTCGGTGAGTACCCTCCCTTGCCCCGCAGTACAGTCACTCTGTGGCTGCCTTGCACCCTGGGCAATGCCCGCCACTGCCTTTGCAGCCTCCGTGCATACCCAGTCTATACTGTGTCTCTGCCAGCATCCATTTTTTTAGTGTTCTCCCTCTGGTCTGGGGTGTTGGGGGATGCCTGCGCACGGAAATGCTTTAAAAATCGCGCAAAAAGCGGGTAGAAACGACAAACAAAAAAAACAAAAAACGGTAACGAAATTTTTCAAAAAATTCACGACAAACGGAAACAAACCGAAACAGACCTCTCAGCGACAAACGAAAAACCGAAACACCATTTTTCTGTTTCGTGCCCATCTCTAGTGTGTGTGTTGGAGCACATCTCTCCCCATTTAGGTATCCACAAAGCAGTGCCCTGCACAACTCAACATTTCAGGAGAAAGTGGTTGAGGGCAGAAGCGGAGTTTGGAAAGTTGCTCTTAAAAGGGATGAATGTTGGAACATGATCAAGGGATGTACAAATCAAACAATGGTAGGAGGGTGTTCTGAGTTCCAGCGTCTTGCAACCCCACTCCATCTGAGGCAGTCCTGAAAAAGAAGACTGGCGTTCTCTGCTCGGACATCTTAAGGCAAGAGCGTGCAACTTGGGTGGGCTTGAGATTCCATTTTGATCTCTTGACGTAATTGTTGAAGGTCTCCCAGTGTAGAAAGTCAATTAATTCTTGATATCAAGGTATGTTTACCTATTAATGGTTCTTTGTATCTGTAGCCTGCCACACCACCATTGACCATAAACCTACTGTTCAGTTGCAGCACAATTCTGTGAACGCACAAGTTCCTGTACTTTATTGTGCATAGTTTCCTCTGAAAGGATGAACGCAAGCCATGGGCCGAATTGACTCAGTCAAGTGCCCCTGTTACAGGATGAAGGAAGAGATATGCTCCAGGTATGTGTAAACCTGATCATGCCTTCTGCACCCAAGGGAAAGGACCTGCGAAAGTATTCCGCCCTGTGCCAAATGGATGACCAGATAAATGTAGAGTTGTAGACCATCTCTGCCCCTATTTGAATGTATCAGTGCATCTATTCCATTATAAATGTTGCTATGTACATTGCTGATTGGTGGAATTGCTACTCTAACATTCTTGCTTTGAATACTGTAAAAGCTGTGTGAAAACTGTGTCTCTTTCTGCTCTCAGCCTACTTGGCTATCCACCATCCAGTTGGTAATAAATGATCATTTTGCTGCCTCACTGACTCTCTGATTATTTTATCTCCAAGAAATCCTCACCAGGGCAACAAACCTCTGGGTTTTATTACACCAGTCATAAAATAAAATAAAAGAGGGTGGTGGCAGTATACCAAAACAAAAGAAGTACTGTCTGGGACACTAGTTGATGCAATCCCAAGACACAGCCCTCACTCTGAGACTGAGTGTGATCAAGAATTGCCGCACAGTCCAAAGTCAGTGAGTGGGGCACACATTCTGATGCTAGAAGGACCACCTCGGGTCCTTTTCCAAAGAGAAAGGTGAGGTAAAAATACTCAAAAATAAATAAACAAATAAACAAATGGATGCATGAAATGCCAAAATGGCATATTGTTTCATTTTGGGTTTTTTGTTTCATTTTATTTGGAACAAAATGATTTTTTTTAAAAAAAAACTCATTTCATTTTTTGTTTTGTTTTTTGTTTTTTTAATGTTTTTATACATTATACAGCCCGGCCAGTCAGTGCTTTTAAAAAAATACCTAGCACCAACCAGCTGGCCCATGAGCCAGCCAGCACTTTTTTTTTTTAACCTAGCGTCAACTAACTAGCTGGTCCGTGGGCCAGCTGCTTGGCACTTTTCAAAATAAATAATAAAAACAAAATGGCATGAATTGAAAGTTTCCATTTCATTTCATTTCATTTTTTAAAGGGCACTTCATTTTTCATAGAATGAAACAGAAAAAAATCGTTTCATGCCCAACTCTAGATGGAAGTGTTCAGGACATATTCATCCATTGCTATCTGGGGAGGGTGAGCCTAGATAACAGAGATGGGCACAAACCACTCATGAAATGTAAGTTGCCCTATGCCCCTGACCTGCTGGCACGTACTGTTCCTTCCCTTCCCTAGTGCTATATTTCATTCCAGCAGGGGCCTGTTCTTCCCTCCTCCACCACCTTCTCTGCCTCCCCCAGCAGCTTCTCAGATGGGAAGGTGGGGCAGGGATTCCTGCAGCGCAACCTGTGAGTGGAAGGAAGTCCATATTCTAGTGAGAATGGAAGAGTGCACAACAGGTAGGCAAGGAGCAGAGTGTGCCAGCAGGTCATGGAGGAGCCAGCCAGGAGGTGCGGGGAGTGAACAGGCATCACTTGTGGTGCCATGTCAACAACTAAAACAACATGGCACAAAGTGCTTCATGCCCACCTCTGCTAGATAATATTCCAACAACATACATGGGTTCGAATATGGATTGTGCTGATTAGCTGTGAAGAGAAGTGTTAAGTCAGTTTCACGAACTTCAGGGCTTTTGCCTGGACCTCAATTTGCAATAAAAAGCTTCTTTTCAGCCAGGACTGTCCCATGCTGTTTTTCTCCAAGAAGTAACGATAAGATGGCATCCACACTGTCTTCCGCATACAGAAGTCAATCCGTTATAATTCTTTTTAGTTTATGTCACTGCTAGTTGCCCAATTTGCCATTTATAGGCAAAAGATGTGATATCAATCTTAAATAATGAAAAATGTGAACACCTGAAAAATGACATAGATTCAAAAGTGTTGTGTCCCTCCTGTGTGTGTGTGTTTTCAGCACTTTCAATTAATTTAAATATACTTCTGTGCTAGAATCATGCAGTGCCATTTTCAGTCACTAAGTGGCAGCCTTCCCTCAGCTCAGCTGTGTATAGACTTGCAACTTGTACAGTTTGATGTAGAGGGAGAAGGACCTGAGGAACTGATAAGGCTGTTGCATCTAGTGGGCATCAAGAGGAAATATCTGTCCTCAATAGACCATAGGACTGCAATATTGCAATGGCCATTATTAGGAGTCCTAGCAAGAATGGCTTCCTTCAGAAGGCTAAAACAGAATACGTTCGTCTCTAACAGTTACAGAATTTTGCTTAAAGCTTTTGATCTCTCAAATTAAAGGCTCTTCTAACTTGTAAAAACAGAGTATTACCAGCAGTTTGTAAATGAGGAAGTAACACCTAACCACCAACACCATCATCATAAGGGTCTAGTCTTATGGATCTTGCTTTAGGATAAGTGCCACTGAAGCCCCAAAGTTTTATTGCTGATTCGATGTGCACTGGAGATGGGTTTTCTGTTCCAGCTGTTCTCGTCTCACAAGAAAATAGGTCCCATCACAACTTGCAGCTGAACTTCCATCTGCTTGGGGAAGTATGAGCGTCATGGTCCAAACATGACTTTATGAACACAATGAGTCTTGTCATATCTTAAAATCTGATTCCAAGTTTTATATGAAATAAGCTTTTTTGGACTACAGACCCACTACATCAGGCTCCAGATATCTGAAAAAATGGGCTGCAGCCGGTGAAAGCATGATGCCAAGTCTGTGTCATCGTTGTCGTTATCGTTGTTGTCTTTTCTTCTTCTTCTTCTTCTTCTTCTTCTTCTTCTTCTTCTTCTTCTTCTTCTTCTTCTTCTTCTTCTTCTTCTTCTTCTTCTTCTTCTTCTTCTTCTTCTTCTTCTTCTTCGAATTTGCAAGAGAGCCACAGAGATTTGTGATTAGGCTTATTTGTTTCAATGTTTTGCAAAGTCTGAGCTCCATATGGGTACACCTACCCTTGATTTCGGCATGGAAGCTGCTACTTAACTACTGAAAGCTAAAACTCTGTTACTGATGTTGTGAACTTGGCACTTCCATATGCATTTGAGGTAACATTTCCATCCTGTCATTATTTCCCGGTGTGAGTGTGTTGGGGGGGGGGGAGAGATTTAGTGTTCACGGTTTCTCTTTGACTCCTCTTCAGGCTGGAAGTGGATAAGGGCATGGATTTGCTGTGCGATAATCCTCTCACAAGCATAACACCATCTGTCCACCTCGTCAATGTGTAAATGAAGAAATCAGGGTCACCTGTGACGGTAAAAACAGGCAGATCACATGACTACTTAGCCATTTTGATATCTGTGCTTGGAACTCAAAACCATGTGCATGCCCATGTACAAGCATGAGAGTGCCCACTTACTGCTTATGTGTATGGATGAATGTCTTAAAAGATATGCAGAGGACAACTCTGTAATTTCTGAGAGTCTTCTGTTTTCTTCCATTATCTACTTCTGCAGTCTAGCAGTGTAAGCCAAGTACAGTAATAGAAATCCAACATTACTGCGAGGTTTTAAAGTAAAAGTACAATTGAACTAATATGAAGCAGTAACCATGGAATCCCTAACTCAGACTACAATAGAGCCTAAGCAGATATTTAACATTTCACCTTAAATATAATCCCCTGTACACTTACTTGATAGTAGCATTAGATGTGCAGGATGGTTGCACTTCTGATACTGTGCAGCAGACCAAGTCAACATTCTAAGAGGCAATCCCAAAAATGGAAACTGGGATTCAGATTGACACTAAATTAAGCATAGTTGTAGCAGCCTGTCTCTTCCTGGTCTGTACTAGATTCAGAGAAGTTTGGACAAACTGTGTTTAAATTATGATTTTTTTAAAAAAGTTGAATACCCCCTCCCCCGTTTTAGAAATAAGCAACCCCAAGTTGCCTTATTTGAAACAGCTCACATAAATTGAAAGGGCCAATCATATTTAGTTTGAAATAATTGCTTTTCCAACCCAGTATTTCTTATTTGGAAAGAATCCAGGCTGCTGTGGGGGATGGAATATTGGACCGTTAAAAAGGCCTTTCAAATGGGAGAAACAGCTGTTTCTTGTAACACTGAACATGCACAGTACAGCCATGGCAGGAAGAAGTGCGGCACCAACTCCAGCAAAGGCTAGAGCCTTTCTACCTCGCCTTCCTTCACTGTCTGTCTTTTACACAGTATGGAAGAGTTGACCTCGACTGCACTGATGATCAATGCTAATTCCCAACCCCTCTTCTTTTTGCTTTAAAAAGGCAAAGGGGAATATTTTGGAAAGCATGCAGGTAGTACAGTTGTAGAACCAGGGTTTGGAAACTGGAAGATAGGTTTCTGGACTGCATTCTTGGGAATGGGAATGGGAACATTAGTTTATGTAGAAGGTTAAAGGGTGTGTAATTTTCGTGATTGTGTGTGCTGCTCTCACTCACTCATATGTTTGCCCATATTTTGTTTGTTTGTTTGTTTTGAAGAATTTTATTGTTAATAGGGCAGCTGCAGAGATTGGTTTCACAAAGTATTTAGGAGATACTTTTTAGTCCTTGAAATGTTTGTCCAGTTTTTTTAAAAAAAAATCACTAAAGAAGCTGGGGAACAGATAAATGAACATGATTTGTGAGCAGAAATATAGAAAAGTGGAGGCCTGTTGTAACTGCACCAACATTGAATACTAGTCCCAAAGCTTCCACGCGAAATGTTGAATCTACTCCGTACAATGCTTGTGTGCCCTATTTTGCTAATGATAGTCCTCTGATTGAATACCCTTTATTTGAAGGGTTGCTCAATTGATTTCTGCTTTAAGAATCAAGAGACCCTGAACAATAGACTGATCAGGCAATAGAGATGGGCACGAATCAAAAAAATTGTGTTTCGTTTGTCATTTTTCATTTAGGGGGTCCGTTTCGGTTCCTTTTTGTTTTTCGCGGATTTTTGCAAAAAATCATTTTCATTTTCGTGTGTTTTGTTACCGTTTCATTATCATTTATTTCTTTTTTTGTGATTTTTTTAGCATTTAAAGCAATTCAATGTATTGCCGTAACGAAAACGAAACAGACGACAAAACTTCTGGTGTTTCTGTTCGTTTCATATCATTTTGGAGGCAAAATTCGTTTTTCATTTCGTTACGTAAAGAAACGAAAAAACGAAAACAAAAATGAAAAATTGTTCGTTTCGTGCCCATCTCTATCAGGCAAACATGTCATCTATTCACAGTCTCACCCACAGGGGTTATTTAACTCATGACAATTATTTCTACATTTTACTCTTAGGCACATAAATTACCTCATAATTTTTTTTGCTGGTTACCATCCTCTTTTGTCCTCTTCTTCCTCTGATACATTTCCTCTTCTTAGGTGACTCATAACCTGTTACACACTGTGTGTTTGTGGTTTCTTCGTTATATTCCACCGTGCCCCCTGTCTCTAACACATTAATCCATTTTCCTCTCCCTCACATTGGACAGCAGGATTTTTATGGCTGACAGGGTGAGTAAATTAAGCTTGCATTGACCCTTTTAGGCTCAGTTCACTCAGCCGTGGACCTCACCAAAATGGCCATCCATCACCCATTGGCAGAACCCAAAGGTCCACCAATTTTATGACAACCAGAGCATGGAGACCCATGTCATGTACTCCTGGGCCCCAGACAACAGAATCATAGAACTAAGAGAATTGCTGAACATTGGACCTGGAGAGCATTTTTGCGTATCCTTTGCAGAATGACAGATGAGAAGATAATGAAAAACTGAAGGGCAAAATAAAATACAAGACAAATTACATGTAGGAAAGCATTCAAGGAGTATAAAAAGTCAGGGGCATACCCATTTTCTATTTATCTCTCCAGATTTTCCTCTCCTTAAAGCTGAATAGCATTTTCTTCTTTGATTAACACTATTTGATCTACATGTTGCAAAACTATGTATGCCCTTCCCGCAGGTGCTTATGGTGTCAAGATCAAAGTACACCTTAAGCAGAGTTATACGTAATGCGGACTTCAGTCCTCACAAATTCATAGCTGAGATATTTTGAGTGCAATGGCACTATTGGGGAATTTCCAGCTTAATGGTCTTATCAGGGGCCCTAATATTTAAACAAAGTTCTACCTTTACTTCAAAATGTGGTAAAGCCAGCTTAGGGTACCAGAGTTCATGTGGTGGATGAAGCCCTAGGAAGCTGGTAGGCGTTGAAAGATAGGAAGACAAATTTCAGGATAAGTAGAGGAAGTACATGTATCATTTATGTGTGTGTGGTAGTTTTAAAGGTGGAGCTGCATGGTGCAGTGCCTAAGCTACTGTACTGCAGCCAAAACTGTGCTCACAACCCAGGGTTCAATCCCAGGTAGGCAGCTCATGGTTCACTCAGCCTTCTATCCTTCCAATGTTGCTTAAATGAGTCCCCAGCTTGCTGGAGAATGGAGCAATGTGTAGTCTGCATATTTATTTGTAAAGCACCCAGAGAGCACTTTAAGCACTGTGGGGTAGGATATAAACAGCACATAATTTAATCCCCCCCCCCCTTTTAAAGCCTAGTATCAGTCCCTGGCCCAATTCCCCACACCAGAGTTTAGGTTGAGCAGAAAAAGGCATCTCTCGTCTACATAAATGAATGTTTGCAATTTTTTTTTGTAATGTATGCCTTTTGTGTATGACTTTTTCTAATATATATATTCTGAATATATTTTTTCCACCAGGTTTTCAAAAATTTTGCATTTTTGAGTGAATTTTTCCAACATTTGCTTTTTCAATTGTGACTGACGTTGAAACGTACATAGGGTTTGTGTACAGTTTCCCTCCAAAATTCACCACAGGTCTTGCAAATGTACACTCCCAAATTACATTCCCTTGTGCTATAGGTTTTGACAAATCTGAAATGCACTGTCACCAACCTCAAGCTGCCTGGTGTGGTCGCTATTATTTTTTGTCCCCAGCTCGGCATCATGTCAACCTCGTAACAGGCCCAATCCTCTCTCTTTTCTGGAGAGTAGGGAGATATTCATACCCAAACATACATTTCAGATAAAATAAAGTTTTAATGCTGACTCTGGAGAAAATGGTTTAAAAGCTACTCCTAGTGATGGACCCTTTTGCATCTGTGAAAGGAAAAATCTGCTGCGTAAAGAATGTCACCAAGTCTCGGCATAACTAGTAGTTTTATTTCCTCCAGAATCTGCAGCATTGATTATGGGCATTTTCCGTTTGTCAGGCTTAGTCTGGGTTAGCTCGAGTTCCTTGGCAAATATTTATTTTGCAATTACTGCCAGTTGGCTCAGGACTGGCTTTTCCTGATTGGACATGTTTTTGCTGATTGTAGTTATATTGGGAGCTAATTGGTAGCACATGTTCCACGTTTTTATTTGTTACGACTTTTTATGTGTTCTCTCTCATGGTGCCATAAATGTGAATAATCCACAGTTGTTAGGCAGTATCTAGCACTCATATTTGTTTTCCCCCTTTTTGACACCTCACACCACTAAAGCAGGAATTGAAAAGCCAGTGAAGAAGCTAACCCTGAGGGAGCTCACCTTAGAATGTGAGGCAATATACTGGGAATAGGACATTCGACTTGGGATATCCCCACATTCAACCCTCTTTCTCTCTATCAGCTTCTGTAGCAAAGGAAATATTTTGCAAAGAAAGTGTGATGTTCAGTTTCATTTTAATCTGTCGCACAAGAGGAGCAACGTGGTATATGCAGTCCAGTGCAGTGAGGAGTGTGCGGAGCTCTACATCGGAGAAACCAAACAGCCACTAAACAGGAGGATGGCCCAACATAGGAGGGGTAACAGCCCAGGACCAGAATCAGAATGAGGAGATTCATTCAGAGATGAAGATGTACGCATATTAGATAGATAGGTGGTTCAAGAGAGGGGTCAGGGAAACCATTCGTGTATGTATAGGAAATAGCACTCTCTCAACAGAGGTGGGAGACTCAGGCACAATCTGTCTCCCACTTAACATACTGCCCTTTCATTAATTCCCAGACAAATCAGAACCACTTTACACCTGTGCTGGGAAGGCCACAACTAATGAGCCATACTTAGTGGGTGTTGGGAAGGGTTGCACAGGTCCAGTGTTCACGCACCCCTGTCTATTGTTCATCTAATGAGCCTATTCAGGCTGTTGTTCACCTAATGAGCCTATTCAGATAGGAGTAGTGTGAAACCAAGATGAAATATAAATTGGAAGCCTCCCACCAACTTTTCTCAGACTGAAGAAGCTACTTGAATGAGTACTGAAACGTTTCAGTCCCACAAGAAAAGAATCCCAGTTGTGACTCAGCTCCCAGCCAGAACCTTGTTAATGAGTGGTAATTTTCTATGTAGACTTGTGCAATTTTCCCTATATAAGTGCAAATAAGCACTAGGGGGTTGGCAATTGTTTTAAGTGTGTAAAAACACAAAAGAGGTACAGACCCCAGCTCTGTCCTCTCAGCTCCTGACCTTATTTTGTCAGGAAATGTCTGAAAAAGGGCTGTATCCACACAATCTTCTCACAAAACAGGGCTTCTGATTATGGAGCCATGAAACTACATCCATATGAGTAGAGTTATGGCTGTTTTCAGGGCTTCACTAGCAATTCAAGGAGGTTGACAGGGCATTGAGCTTGGCATTCAGATAATCTTTTAGCTTAGCCTTGCACAGGGAGGGCAGAATTCTTCTACATGCCTTGCAATAAGTTGAGGTCGCTAGTGGCATACTTGGCAAAAGAAAATAATAAAAATAAGAACAATTGTTTATCCAAATTAAGCAAAATCACACGAATAATGATTTAATGCAAAAATTAAGGACAAATTGATCAACAAGAGGGAGCCTAGTGCTTTCTTCTGGAACTTTTAAGAATTAGAAATGTTGGAGCAGCTGTTTTCGTCTTTTAAAACTATTAGCCGGTCATCCTATGCTTGCGCTGTGTGTGCGCGTGCATGCATACACTTTGCTTCTTGAAATAAAAGGACACAAATTTTGCACAGGCTTTTTGTGCCAATTATAGACAATCAGGACAAGGAATCTCACGAGAAATAAAAAAATATATTCATCAGTACTGGATTAAGATTTCATTTTTATTGCCGAATGAATAAAGAACCAAAAGGGGGTTCGTTCATTCAGTCATTCACTCAAAACATATTTAGCAGGGGACACTTTGCTCAAAGAATGGCCAGTCCATTGTCAAAGGATGGATGTCTGGTCACAGCAGCAGCCTCTATCCATCTCCCTCTTCTTCTTATACACAACTTGATGCTAAGGTAGAACTGGAGCAGACTCCTGTACCTATATTAGTTTTGGGTTATACTCCTGCACCCATGTGGCTGTTTCCTCTGAAAAAGCCTATTAGCCCTTCCATCACATTCTTACACTGCACACTTTCCTTTTATTTCTGCTTCCTCTTGCCTCACGGTCGCATCTTGTTTCTACCAACTCACAAAAAAGTCTTTTGATATAAATTCGATTTTCAACCAATCTGCCTCAGTTTTGTATATATTCCCCCTTGGTTTTTCTCCTCTTGGATCACCATGTATTCTATTCCTGACATCAATAAAGCCGTACTTTTAATAATGAAGTATAAAATATATGTGCCCCAGGAAAAGTGTAAATTACCATTAAATGGTAGGTGGATATTCTCCCTCGTTGGTTGATTGGCTGTTTGGTTTAGCACACAGAGGGTTTAGCACACAGAGGGGTTTTTTGTTTTTGTTTTTTTCTTTTTTAGCACACTTGGTTTGAATGAAATCCTTTCCAGCATTATGTGAGTGGCATCTGCTTGTGCTTTTAGTTTTCTGTCAATAATTCTCAGTCCTATTTAAATCTACCATGGTGTTAACAAGTGTTATGTTGTCAAATGGAGTTTGCATCCACGCCTGAAGGTGAAATTTGAGTTATTATGCTTTCTCCCTGTGTTTTAGCACCTCTGAGTGCAGGTGTGACACAGAGAAAGTATGTTGGGAAGAAGAACAAGCACCAACATCCTGTGGGCGTTGGTTGTCAGAGAGATTCAGGACAAGGTTTTCTTATGTAAACATTTGTGTTGCAGAGTAGACCATATTCAGATGTTCTGTCTTGCACTGATATGGAAGCTGGAGCACCTCTCTTCTTGAATGTGAGTGATAATCTTGTACCAAGCCCTGTGCCACATAACTGCTTACAGGGCAGGACAGAGTTAGACACACAAAACCTATCATCACAGCAGAAGAGCCAGCATTTACTCAACTATATGCCATCAGAAAGCAAATAAAAGGGGTAAGACATGACTTTGTGTAACAGAGCAGTAGTTTAGGCAGGTAGTAATCTGGAAGCTTGGGTTTTTCAATGCTACTTTTCAGTGATGTTGATAAGCCGTTGGGTCCGAATCCCAAATCTGAGTCTATATCTTTGGTGCCAAGTCCTGAGTCCCAAGTCCAAGTTCCTATTTGAAGCAAGCTCCCCCCCCCCAAAAAAAAGAGAGAGGAATGCATGGGGTCTGAGTTATGAGTTGAGTCTGAGTCACTGAAAACAAACACACACCCACACACAAAGAAGTTGAGTCACTGGTGCGACTTAAGTCCAACTTGACAGTGAGTCCCACAAAAGGAATCTCCATCTGGCTACTTTTTTGTTGGGTGAGGAGATGTTTTCAAAGAAAGAACATTCAAGCAGGCAGTCACTTTGCATGAATCTGTTATGTTAGGCTTTCCAGGGCAGCTCTTTCCCACTCCTTGAGATTTCAGGACCAAAAAGGGAGATCAGAAGGGACGGGTCCTTGTGATGTCACAGAGGGGAGGCAGGCAAGAGTTGGGAAACATGGCTGTCAAACACAAGTCCTTGTGCCAGTTAACTCAGGCTTTGAAACAGGATTGAGCAGCCCACAGCCTGGGAGTAGGGTTGGGGGTTGGGGAGGTGAATGTGCCCTAAGGAGTCTTTTCGCAGCTCCTGTTTCCCAATGAGCATCCATTTAAAATGGCATTCCTAGCCGAAAAGACAAACTGCTACACTTGGGAGTCACTAGGAACAATATTTCACTTTTTAAATAGGTTGAACCCTCCCTGGCATTGTTTACTCTCCAAATACCAATTGTTTAAAACTAGATGTTAAATGATTGGCTGCAACTAGGCTGTGGGCGTTTGTTTGCTGGCTTTAGTTTGGACATGGAGCTGTTCCTGGAGGACCCCTGCTATGCTTTCATCTGCCATGAAGTCACTTCCAACTTAGGATGACCCTATTAAACTAGTGGCCTCCAGGAATTGGTGTCCCAGGAAACAACTGTTCCATCATATGTCATGACACAAGTACATTATACAAATTAACATATGTCCACACAGCCTATTTTTTTCTGGATCCCACAGTAGCTAATTGGTTACCTTTTCTAAATAAAATGGAGTTCATTTATGAAAAGCCAGAATATGACCTCTAGGAATCAGGCCTTTTGGGAGTTGATGTCCTCTGACTTTCAAGATCTGTACTGAAGCTGGAGTTTCCAAGGAGGCCTTTAAGAACATCCTTCCCCATGACAGACTTGTGACCTACTGTATCTCGGTTGTGATTTTGTTCAATGATTGCCGCGGCGAGAGGTTTCCTGTTAATACTGTATGTTTCCTTTGAGGCATGGGACGGGTAGGTGTGTTTTTATTTCCGGAAAACGGCCCAAAGTAGAGACTTGTTATTAGACAGGTCATATATAAACGAGATAAAGAAATCAATAAATCATGGGCTTCCTCCAATTTATTTGGTTCTCAGAATGTAACATTTAAGAGTGTACTACGTCTCAGCTTGGAGGGCCCATTTTGTTTCTATAGATAATGACCATGAAATAGACTACTACTCTATAAAACTGAATGATTAGTCTAGTCCAGAAAATTTATACTAAAGCAGATTTGTGAAAGTCTGACACCCTGGCATAGTCTTTGTGTGAGTGGCGAAAATTCTTCAATAGAGAGGAGATGGAAAACTCTCTAAATGGGACTTTGAGTTTGGTAGCCTTTTTCCTAGTGTTGGGGCTACTGGCTTATAGCTTGGACTGAGCTTGTAGTATTTTGCATCCTGCGTCTGGAACAACATAAAATATAGAAAGGGAAATAGAAAAAAACCCAACTATTTCTTGTTGGTAAACATGTAATTTATTTGGAAATCTACAGAAATAGCTAAGAACACATGCCACCCTTAGACTGGTTAAATACATTTCTGCATTCATGTATTATTGAGTTAACATATGAACCCATGTCTATGTGAATCCTGATCTATGTCTGCAATCAGTAGGACTTAGACTTCAAAATATCACTATGTGTGATTAAAAAAAAAGACAACAGTTAACTACAGTATCATGCACTAGATTCTTTTGCAACCTGTAGTTAAAAATTTGGTGGCAGTGCTTTCTGGCTTTTTCCTTTGTTTGAATGAACTCTGTTACTTTAATTAGTCCTTCAGAAGCTTATTTCAAATTCTCAGCGGTTTTCATTCTACACAACAAAAAGTGGAATAAAAATCCTGTTTAATTACTTTAGGGAGGCTATCTGTGTGGGTTGTAAAATTTGTTGACTTTTCACTGAAGCACTAAAAACTGTAATAGGAAGTCATTCCTGAATGCATAATAAAATAATAACATAATAAAAACAACCCACTAGGCCAATGAACATTTGATAGACTTCTCTTCATTACATTGGCTTCAGGATTTCATGCCCTGATTTTCCAATGATGAAAAATGTTACATGCTCATTCTGTAAATTAACAGAATAATGGCCTACATTTGAGAATTTGTACTATAAGTGTTTTGAGGAACATAAAAACATAAAAGTGTAGAACCTCAGTTAGCCCCTTCTTTCATTTTGGGGGAGAAAAAGAAGAAATGGGCATTAAGACCAATGAAGAAGAAGAGAAATGTTTGAAATCCCTATATTACCTTGTTTGTCCCATATCTTGAGGGTGTTTAGTCAGGGGATATAAGCTTAGTACAAACAATAGCAGCCCCAGCAGAGAGCGACGCTGAGGACTCCTTCCAGCCCTCTCCCTCTCAGAAACGAATCCCATAGCTTCTTGCAAAGTAATTGGTCTAATTAGGTGGAAGGAAGGAGCGCCTTTAAATTCCTCAGAAATTAAGTCCTGTCATCCACTTAACGTCTTAACATCTGTTCCTCCCTCTTCATGTGCAGCTCCTCCTCACCATGCAGGTCTGAAGGACAACTTTTGCTGGGCTCCTGGAACCTTATTCCCTCCCCCACCATTTTCTCGAAATAAGAAGAAACTGACCTCCCCTTTGGCGAGATGAACCAATTATGGCACCTCCCCCCAACGTTATTCCTCAATTTGATGCATATTTGCCTGGGTAAGTATATCAACACCTCCTTGGCTTCTAACAGTAGGACCGAAGCAATATGCTTAGGCTTTCGTAGTAATCTTTGGTAACGCAGCCTTACAACATTTTATCCAATAACTGTATATAACAATTACTTGCAACCTTCCTCCCCCTCATGATCCCCTCCCCCCATTTGCATATTGGAAGTTTCAAGTGGGGTAATTTTTTTAAAATAAAAAAACTGGTCTGTGATTAGAATGCAACTAATTTTATTTTTTATTTTTTTATTTTCTGTGAACTTTGCTGTTCTCTTGCAGCAAGTAAGTAATTATTTCATTACGGCTTCTTGATAGGCATCCCTGTATAAAATATGTATTTATAGATATTTAAAAATATTCAACATGCTTAGAATACTGTTTAGTTAGGGATTGCCTGGAGGTCGAATGAGTCAATAAAAACGTATGGCACGGGTGTACAGCAAGAGAGCATTTTATGAATGTTAATTACTAAGCGGAGGTCCTTGGAACATCTACTGGGTTCTTCCTGAGCTCCTGTCCTGTGCTTTAGAGATAGGTGCAAGTTTATAACGTGCTAATGAATTTATAGCCATTGGGATTGTTAAGAACATAGTCCAGGATACCTTTAAGGTGCACATCAATGTTCGAAAAGGTAGATAAAATCGATTAGCATAACTGGATGGGTTATGAACCCCCTGATTATTCCCATGGGAGTTTCACGGTTGCTTTGTACTCAGAGCAGGCAGGTAAGCAATATACCCGCTTGTGATTTACAGATTGCTTTCCTTCTGCCTTTCTTTTTCTTTTTGCTCTGCAGCCCAAGCCAATTATGCTCCTTACTTCTTTGACAATGGCGCCAGCAGCACCAATGGGAACATGGCCCTCCTCAGCCTCTCTGAAGATACAGCTGTGGGTTAGTAGCACAACATACTACCTATTTTTTAAAAAATCAGTAGCTCTTTGTTCTTATTACAAGGCACAGGAACGAAGCCAAGACACGTTTATAGTAACAGTATCCTCCAAAGGTCTTATTTTCAAACGTAATGCTGGTAGGAGCTAAATTAGCCAAAAGAATTGCTCCTTTAATGATTTTTTTTTGGCGCATACGCAAATGCATGCATTCGTGCTCACATCCATCTCAGCTGTAGCTGTGCAAAACAAATAATGCCACCTCCCCAGTTTAGTGGATGAGTGAATATTAATGAGCAGCAGCATGTCTGTTTCCTTCTGCATATGATATATTTGCTTGATCAGGTCCCATGCATGATGTGTAATGCGGGCAGGGACATGGCAGTCAAATGGGTTGTGGGTTGTCAGGCCAAACACCCTTTTTTATGTGCTGTGGCCACACTCAACATTTGCTTTTGCCAAACGTTGCCTGTGTGTTAAGAGACCCGTGTTGAATTTCTTTTATAAAATCTCCATGCTATTCAGTCTCACTATACTATTATTACCTGGCTTGTTTTCCAGAATGCTTCATCAGTGCCACTGGTGCCACCTCTCACCAGTTTCTTCTTCTCACGATGAAGCAACTCTCAGTCTCTCTGAAAGAATACTCCCTAAGGCCCCTTATTAAATGCCCTCCTTGCCCACCCACACACACACCCAGTATCCTGCCTTGTTGGATTCACTTCAATCCACTAGCCAAAAGAGCCCTCTCATTCTAGCTTTCTTTTCTTTTTAATGTAGCCATTTATGTTTTATGCTCAAAAGAAATAAACAAACACAAAAAACCCGCCCCTACCCCAGTTATTCTCTTGACTAAGGGCCTAACTAAACAAGTCACTGGCTCCGTATCTAGAATCAGAGCACCTAAGAGGAATATTTAGACAGGAGAGTGTCCCAGTCCACATTTCAAAAATCAGCTCGCGATTGTTTTAAGCTTGGGAGATACACAACTTTTTCCACATGTGTGATCTCCCATCCGTCTGACCCTGAGAGATTTGAACTCCTGGAAGGATAGCACTGTAAGAGGATGAAATGCCCATTTGCCTTACTATATGATGTAATCCTCAAGTGCCCTCTACTCTCCCCTGCCTCCCCCCCCCCCGGCTCCCTTTGACATTGAAAGTGTTAGTTTAAAATGGACGTAGGAGCAAAAACTGAAGCTGTAGCATACAGTGCCAGTTATTGATGAATAAACCTTGTTCTCTGACAAAAGAACCTTGGCTTTCTTTTGTGAAGGAAACTGCCTTTAGAGACCGTTGAGTTGTGTAAGACGAGTGTGATAGGGACAGGCAGCTGCATGTATGGCCTCACTGTCAGAGCTTGTTGTAAGTGTTATCTTTTGTCTTTACTACAACCCTCAGAATCCAACTGGCAGCTCAGGCATTGGTCCTGGCTCTGTGGTTTACTCAAGGTTCTCCTAGGTGGTGCTGATTGTATAACTGCTGACTTCACTGAGGTGACCTCAGGACCTCCCAAAGTTGTATTTGTAGAGTTTGATTTGTGAGGGTTCATTTACATAGGCAAATCAGCTGGATGAATGATAGAGGCTAATTCAGAAGAAAGAACACTGAGTCTGCGTAATACTGAAATGCAGCAGTAAATGGCTGTAAATGGCAGCAAGTAAATAAAAGGCAAAGTATTCTTAATGGGAAAAAGATGTTGAATGCATGCAAAGCATTTATCTGCACTACTGAATAACTGTGCCTGCATCCTGTCTGCACACATAAAATCAATATGCCTGGCTTACAAAGCCCAGTAATAGGTCACATGATTTGCTTGCCGGGGCCAGAGATCTCACATATAATCCCAAATGTCTCCAGTGTAAATGACCTGGAAACCGCAATGCTCTACACCAGTGGTGCCCAACGTTGAGTCTCCAGATCTTCTGAGATGACAGCTCTGAGAAATCTTGGCCTGCACACCTTGTGGTGAAGGCTTCTGGCAGTTTTAATCTAAGAACATCTGTGGACTCAAGGTTGGGAAAGACTGCTCTACACATCTTCCTTGAGGATTCAGTGCTCCCTTCGTTCCTGCTGGAGGGAAGACATTGAACTGCTCAAGCTTAGTTACTCCAGATAGGGTCCTCTTTTTACGCGCTCACTCTTGCATGCATACCTTACCCTCTATGTCCCTTTCCCCTCAGACCCCATTTCTGCTGGTGCCTCAGTCAGATATTCTGGCTGCCCAAATTAAAAATTTAGGTCAACAGTTATAAGATTTAGCTGAATAATAATCCCAGCTCAGCAAAGGGAAATTGATATTCAGTTCACTTTCCCTTCCTGTCCCCTCCTTCCAATAGTTGAGAGGACTTAACCCAGCGGTTCCCAACCTGGGGGTCGGGACCCCTTTAGGGGTCGAACGACCATTTCTCAGGGGTCGCCATGAGCCAGTGAAGAAAAAAGGCACAAGGCTTGGGTCTGCAGGAGGAGGTGGAGGAAGGGGGGAAAGAGTAAGTTACAGCTTGATAGGATGGAGAGGATGTCAGTCAATGGCACCGGAGGCTGCAGTTGGCTGAGGGTGCCTGTAGAGGAAAGTTCTCTATGGCACCTGTGGCAGTGGCCTGCCAAAGGGGGATGATGGCCTCTTCCAAGCAGGGAAAGGGGTCACTACAACATGAGGAACTGTATTAAAGGGTCGCGGCACTATGAAGGTTGGTAACAACTGACTTAACCCCTTCTCCTGCACAACATTTCTCCAATAGAAGTTGACCCTTTGGAAGCAGTTGGCACCAAAGGTCACATTAAATTAGGTTCTTTAGGAAATAACTTTCTCTGGGCCTCAGACCCTTATCTGTAACATGGGTAACACTGGCCTACTTTGGAAGGTTGCTGTGCAGGGGTAGGGAGCCATTCTTAGGAGAGGGATTACATTGGCATGGGGCAAATGTGTTGGGAGCCAGTGCGGTTGCCCAAATAACCATCCATGCTGTTGGGAAATGGCTGTAATATGCACTAGTTTCATCATTTGATCTCTCAATTTCTAAATCAAGCTTTGTCTTAACCAAAAGTTATTTCCTGTGGAATGCAAAAAAGGAGTCCCAGAATGGACAGTACAAAGAACACACAAACAGCCTGCCTGGCTGGGAGTGTCGTAAAAAGGGGTCCGATAGGCAAATATGCCAAACAGTTCTGAAAGGAAGGAGACTGGTATACACACCTAGCAGAAAAGAGAAAAAAGCAACTATTCCGGGTTGAAATGGGCCATCAAAGGGGCTTAAAAGTGTCAGAGCAAAGAGGAGCCATGCCTAGACGTTGGGTATGGAGACGTCACACGTTAAACCACACAAATTTGTGCTAGAAGGCAGAAAAGGAATTAGATGTAGAAGTCAGGAATTAAGTGCAGATAGTCTTGAGAATCGAACTTCAAACATTAGGTTAGTGAAGGCAGCTGGCCTGTTGCCAGCAGAGAAAGCTAAGTGCAGGAGGAGAGACAGGCAGATGCACGGCTTTTGTGGCATGGTCGTTTTTCTCGTGTACATTTTTCTCTGCCAATGTCCAAAAGCCTCTTTCTTGTATTGTACTATTTCATGACATCACATGGTTTTTATTCCCTGCCATGCAGCCAAGGTTCGCCTTTAGTTTTCTTTTTATTCTTTTTCAATTCTTTTTTGACACATTTTTAAAAGACTTTTTAAACTATCTGGAGATTGTTTGGATTAAGAAACCAGATCCTGAACCTCATGCTTGGCCATTCATCCAAGACTATTGTATAGGTTCTGAGATTGTTTAGAGCGCTCTATGTGCACATTAATTTTAATCAGAAGAAAGAGGTCATGGCACCCTCCTCTGATGCCTAGTGGGATATATCCTGACCTCCAGCAGCTTCTTGGGAATTTTTCCCACCTCAAGGAAAAGCTCTGAGACCTGTGTGGATGTGTAACAGGTCCACTGGTCCCATTACACATGCACGCAGAGGGCGTCACTCAGTCATCACTTTTCCAGCTTGGGAAGGACTCCCTAGAGTTAGAGACTGTAGGAGAGGCTAAACAGGAAGTCTGTGGGGTCAAACAGGGCCTACCCCAAATTACCAGTTTATGATCCTTGCTGTTATCATTTTCCTTCCCACCCGCTTGCAATTTCAGCCTTCTTATGCTTTTCCTCCAAAGCTTTATTGCGCCCATTGCAGCTCTGATATATTGGGTACACGTGGATTTATGCCAAGATTAAGATTCAGCAGTGACTGATGGCTGGAAGGAAGAGATTCTTTTGCGCGTGCGCGTGCGCGTGCGCGTGCGCGTACACACACACACACACACACACACACACACACACACACAGAAGATGGCTGTGCTTCCTTGTTTGCATTTGGTTGTGCTCATAAAGATAAGACAGCATTTACTTTCCTTTTTTCGCAAGAGGAGGCAGAAATGCCAAGGATAGATTTTTTTAATTGGTGTTAATTCTGTGCTGGGAAGTGTTCCCAGGGTGTTAATGATATGGAGAGTCGGTGTTGAGAAGGGTGTAAAAATTATCAGCCAGTCACTCTGTGCCTGATCTGGAAACAAAGCCATGGACCCCTATGACTTTAATGCTTTATTAGCATTCTAGCAGTTGTACAACCAATGAAACATCTGTAGACATTTGAGCATCAGCTCTGTTCCTAAGAGGCAAGAAACACGAGCGAGTTTCTGCTAAGTGTTTGCTCTCTAGATGGCCATGAATTGTAATATTTCATGCTGTCTTCAACCATAAGTCATTCATTGTTGTACTGATCTGAGGGGCCTTTAAAGACACCCCGGTAAACATTTTCCATTCCTGTGCAAGATTTGGATAGAATTCGTAAACAATCTTCCTGCATTTTATGCACAATTTCATTAAAATGAAAGTGGTTGGATCTAATGATTTAACTGGAAGCAGATCTGATTCTTTTGTCGGTTATGAAAAATATCCATATTCTTGTTTGATTGTTTTTTCATAACATTCCTGTTTAATTGTTCTGGGGGGAATTCCTCAGAATCCTGGGAATGGTAATGTGTTGATTAGACAGAGAATTCTCTGTTAGAGATCCTTAAATCTTTTGGAGGAAAAAAATGGCTATTTACCAGTTTAAGGTAGCCATAATCCGGTGTGCACTTGTATGACAGCCCAGTGCTACTGAACACATTTGGGGTGTGATCAGATGGAGATACCGCTTGAATTTTGGACTCCTTATAGTACAATCCAGTTTGAGTTGTATTTTGGGGAAATACAGGAAACTGAGAACCAACCTGACTCAGATTCGCACCCAGTCTGTGCCATTCTGGTCCAGCAGGAGGGCTACATTTTTGGGGGGTTCTGGCCGGAATGATCCCTGTCTGCGTAGAAAGGTTGTTTTAAGAGAAATTGTGTCCAGCAAAGCAACACTTCCCAGCATGTTTTAAGGCAATCCTGAAGCATCCTGGGATTGCATGGTTGCAGTTACACACCAACAGGCCTGTTCTGTAATCCTTAGAGTTTCCTCCTCCTGTTACAGATTTCTGTTCTAGGGATCCTGCAGGAGTTCAGCCAAGTCTGGCTTGGATTTGGCCCCGGGGGGTTAAGACACCATGTGGCAGCCAAGAATGAGGCTTCTACTATCTCAATATCCCCTCATCCCCAGTGCCCAAACTCCAAGTGATCAGGAAAGCAAGTTGCACAATGCTGTTGTGTACTGCCTCTCTTTGCTCCTTTCATTTGTGTGGAAGGTGAGGGGATGAAATCCTGCAGAGGCAAACTTCTGGGGTTGGCTGGCAAGTAGGCCACCAGCAGGGGAGCAGGGCAACGGCCTAGATTATCCCTTATGATTTTGACATATGAGTCACTCAAGCCAGGAAACAGACACTGAGCAGGCAAATCCTCCATGAATTCCGCTTCCTCACAACTCTGTCTTTGCTCCTTCATCCTTTCACCAACCTTCAACAAATGGATGGCTGTCTCCATTCATATTGCAGCAAGGGACACGACTTCCAGAGGTGTCACTAGGAATCCAGTCCACCCCACCCTACAATCTACAGGGTCCGGAACTTAAAATTCTCTGCACCCCAATCATTTCTAGGAATATCCACAGGTTTCTTATTTGCTACCATAGGATTGAATGGCTCTGTACATTCCTTTGCGAGCAAAGGCTTTTGGTTTGGAACAGATGGAATGGCTGAGATAGAAACATTCAGAGTCTTCCTAGCCATTTCCCAAGAATTTAGGCAAATTTGTAAGTAATATTAGGGAAGACCTGCCCATTTCCCCTGAAGAATCTGAGTCTGGGTCGTGGTGGTTCCAGTCAATATAGGAGCAAATCCGCTCTGGTTTTCAGTCTGAAGTAGAGGTACAAAAGGTTGTGTTTTTGAACTATAATCTTCAGAATCTCCCTAGCAATATGGCTATGGCATGGAGCTTAGGGAATTCTAAGAGCTGTACTCCAAAATTACAGATCTGTACATCTCTAGTTTGAGCTTTGCAGAAGCTGTCCAAGGTGCTGAATGCTACTTTCAGAGTAATTGGAGCATCTTTAGTAGCCCCCTTAAAGATCTGAGAAAAATAATGGATTCACCACTCAATTAACATCAGTGACACTGAGGATAGGGTAGCAATCCAGATGAGTTTCTTTGATTATGGTCTGACAAAGAAGAATGACTTTTTAAATATATTTCCTCTTTTGTTTTTTCCCCTCTCCTGTATAGGGTAAAAGAAATAGCACCATCTTTTCTTTCCCAGTATCCACAAAGCTGTCCCAGCCATTGTCTTTCATGCTGCTAAACACAACATAGAATACATAGGTCTCTTTTATAGTCAGCAGAGTTCTGTTCTGAGAATAGGTACCATGGCCCTACAAAATGAGGTGGTAGAGTGGATTGTAGCTGAGGAACCCCTACCACCCACTAGCATTCACATGTTTTTTCATAACACTTCTCTCAAATATTAATAATACCGTGGAAGAAAAAGTGATTCTAGCTCAGGTCCCTGCACAAAGAAGCTTTAAAATATCATCACTGCCATTTCCCCATTCCAAATAGGCATAACCGTATAACTAAGGTGATTGAGCCTTGTGTTTCCCCATCTTTAACTCTCCAAGTATTTTTGATCTGAGCTCCCAGAAGCACCACTAGTATGGCCAATAGATATGAATCCTTGGACTTGATGAGATTGATAGCCAGTCCAAGTCAGTATCTTGTACCATTTGAAGATTCAGACACTGCATTTTTTGCTTACTATCAGTCAGCCCAAACCCTCAAGAGGTAATGAGTCAGAAGCTTTTAGATCAAGCAAAGCCATTTTGACTACCATTTTGCTCAAACTGAGCAAAAGTCCTGGAGCCATGTTACTTCAGTGACACAGGAGTAAATTTCCAACCACTTCCCATCCCATCCTACCACTTCCCATCCTGTTGACTCATCAAAATCTGAGATTTTTGAAGAATGTACAAGAGCACTTTCCAGAACAGTCCCAAGTGGGGGCATGTAAAATCTATATTCTGGGAGCAAGCTCTGGGCTGCCATAGATCTAAAAGTCTGGGCAGTAGAGATGGGCACGACTCAAAAAAAAATTTTTTGTTTTTCATTTTTCATTTTTCGTTAAGGGGTCCGTTTTGGTTCATTTTCGTTTTTCAGGGTTTTTTGTGCATTTTTCGTTTTTGTTTTCGTTACGAAACGAAATGAAAAAACAAAATGAAAACGAAAAATTTTCGTTTTCGTTAGCATTCTTTTCATTGCGATGTGTCTGTCATAACGAAAATGAAAAACACGGCAAAATTTTTTGTTTCATTTTCGTTTTCGTTTTCGTTGCGTAATGAAAACGAAAAACGAAAACGAAAACGAAAATTTCGCTGAGTCGTGCCCATCTCTACTGGGCAGAATCCTCTTTGAGACCTGCTCAATCATGTCATGGAGGGGGCACCTCTACTAAAACCTAACCTCATCCAACCAGCAAGATCCAGGTTCAAAGGTTGCTCGCTTAAGTATGTAGCAGCTACAGCCAAACAAATTGCATACAGTAGCAGCTTTGTTCATGTTCCTTTTTAGCAATAATAAAAGTATAGCTGTATTCATTTCATGTAGTCTGCATAATTTAACAAAGTGTAACACTACTTTTGCAGTGCAGTTATGATCCCCCCTCCCCCCCAGTTCTATTTATTGTTAAGGACGAGTAGCATCATTTGCTGATGGAGGAGGAATATCACACAGCTAAAATTCTGGTCTGTTCTGTGCTTTGTACTATGTCGTGGATGTCATATGACACCAAGTTGAAGGTCTTCTGTACCAAAGGGCATTAGCGGTTGTGACATATACGCCCCCACCTGTAATATTCCTGTAATATTCCTGCTGCCACCACCAGTCTCCTAGATCAGTTCACCCATTTCAGGAAGAGAGTCTGACACCATTTGGATATTTTCAAATAAAACTTCTAACATTTATTGATTTACAAATGGAACTTCAATGTTATTGGTATAACGATGACCGATTGAAAGGCTTTACTAAAACGTAGTTCACAATATTTTCTTAGTTATTTACACAGTTACATCTTTGTATTAGCAACTATACTTATATCTACTTATATACATTTTGCCATACCACATTTTATTCTGTATTTTAGCACCTGTGTAATTTTAATTGGGCACATACTCCTTGTCTGTGCGAGTATTATTGCCTGTTGTCTTGTATGCTTTGTTTGGTGCCAATAAAAGTCCTGGGTGACTGACTTAAATAACAGACCCTAGCCAATCTCAGGATCTCACACCTGACTACTTAAAAAGATTGCAAAGTTTTTTTTTTAAAAAAAATCTGAAACTTCTACTGTCAAATACTTTTTCTGATCTTAGAATTAAAACTATAAATATTTGCTTTTTAAAAATAACTCCTTGAATATTACCTGGCATGTACAGGCTGGCTTACAAAAAAAAAAAAGCTAAATTAAAATTTGATATTACTATAACAAAATCTTGTTGGTTTTTAACAATGCCCTTTGAAACTAAAATTACCCGGAATTTCCTGCATGAACGTGTCTAAATCTGTCTCTTCCAGGTACTCATGTTTATACTCTGAATGGAACTGATCCAGAAGGGGACCCAGTCACCTACGGCATGACCTTTGAAGCAGGATCACGAAACTACTTTGTTGTTGACGAAAGTTATGGAAATGTTACACTGATTGAGGAACTTGACCGAGAGGTAGAGTGCAGTAGAACAGAACTTGTTTGGAAAACAACGATAAGTTTCAAAATAGCTTTCCCATGACACATCTCCATTCATGGCATCTAGAGTGTACCTCTTACAGTGTCAGGGGGGAGATGATCAGATGCTCCTGCATACAAAAATATATATTTCTTCACAAAGAAAACTAGGAAGAAGCCCAAACTCCCTGAAGGTCATGGAGGTCAGTTGAGTTTGTCATTTGCTCTGACATAATTACAACTGAACTCAACAACCTTCATCTGGCAGCAAGCTCTGTTGAACACAATTTATTTGTTCAATAAATACACAAATTAAGGGGGTGAACAGAAGCTCTGTTCAGAAATACAATTTGTGTCTCAGTGAATATCTACAGGTTTATGCTATTAATGTTTCCTCAGAAAGTTTTATTCAGACAAAAGAACCACATCGCTTTCAAGGGTGGTGGCAAAAAAATTACCAGATTTTATTTTTAACTTTCAGAAACTCTTTGCTACTGCTTCAGTCCATTACTTTTTGTAACATATGTGCCTGAAGAATACTGCTGGTTCCAAACACTCATCTTATTTATAACATTTTACTGATCAAACATGTGCAATACTTAAACCAGACACTTACATTAGATCTATGGTAATTGGCTACCTAAATCTAAAATAAAGTAAGAAACATTTTAGAAATGTGCTCTTTCTCCATTCTGGAAAACCTTAGAATTGCAACAACTATTATAACATTGATTTTGTTTTTGTTTTTTTAATGTTTTTTGTTCTGATTTTCAGAGAGAAGATGAGATTGAAGTCATCGTCAGCATATCAGATGGCTTAAGTACTGTAAGTATTTCATCAGGAAACATTCTCATAATTGCTGATTCATGTAACATTTTGTGCAGTGAAAGTTATAATCCTTGCGCTGCACAATAACCTCCCTGAATGTGTATTTTGCAAATGAAAGATTGTGTTATCTGATGAGCTTCTGCAAGATTCTTTGCCTTAGACATATATGAAATTGGAACCAACCTCAGAAACCAATTTGCTATGACATGAGCTAATGCTCTTCCTTGACCTCAATATTTACCCTACCAAGGTCTCTTTGCTTCGTTGTTTGATTCACTCTGAGATGGGAGAGATGATGGATCCAAGAGTTAATGGCAAGCCTATATGACTTAAGTAGGCAGCATCTTTTGACTCTTCAGATTTTGAAGGACTACAGTCCTCGAGAGCGCTAGCTAAGATATCCAGCGCTGAGGGAACTGCAGATGAGCAACATCTGGAAAACCACAAGTGGACCATCTTTGCTGTGTAGAAAGTGAAATAGGGGAGGGTTCCTGTTTGCCCATGTAATAGCTTGTAGATTTCAGAAGGTTGAAGTGTCATGTTGCTGTCCCTGTACTCGTGCTTGATTTTGTGAGTCAAAATGGGTGTTTGGTCAAATGGACCTACTGGATTTCCAAGATCTGCCCTCAACAACCCTCAGCAGTGAACACTGAATGGCATTTCTTTGCTTAGAGGTGGTCTGAATCTGAAGGCAGTGGGGAAAAACTTAAGGAGGGCTCTTACTGTCCTGTTCAGTATCTTCATTTTTGTAATGGTGCCCAAAATGGCCTACTTTCATCAACTGGATGCTTAGACTGGAAGAGGTCAATTTTTCTGATCCAACAGAGGCCCTTCCTCTAGCAGCAGCAGCAGCAGCAACAGCAGCAGCAACAACAACAACAACAAAGACACTGCAAAATGCATACAGGCAAGGAGAGGAAATGGGAATCTGCCTCACCCTGGGGCAGCTCATGGATCCTTCTAGCTCACTGTTTTCTATACAGTCTGCCTTTCAGAGAGGGACCTATACCAGCCTACCTGGGCATTGCAGTAGTTGAATGTTTCATCAAGAGATGACTCGGACTGTGAAATAAGTTCAGAGGCTCCCACTATATTCGTGATTGTTTTTCTTCAAGTGCTACCATTTCATATTTGAACCAAATTCTGAAGACAAGTATTTTCTGTACTATTTCTGAGTTTTACTTTTTGTAGGCCAGAATGCTATGTATGAACTCAATGGCAATTTCAGAACTCTGACTGGGGTTACAACTTTTAATGCCTGAGCTTTCTATTCTATTTGTTATTTTTATGGTGCTTAAAATTATTGCTGTTAGGCTATACTTTCACTGATAAGCCCCAAGCAATCATGCATATAATCATCTCTAGGTTTTAATTAGGAATGTAAATCTTCGCTTATTTTATTCTCAAAGAATGAAAACATTGCAAACATTTTTTTTTTCATGATATGTATTGTTTTGAGGGTCCCTGAACATTTTCCACATGTTTGGGACTTCTTGTGAAAATTAGGGAAAGCATTTTTGTTTTGCATGAAAAAACTGCATTTTATTGAGGCGAGGGGAATATTTCTTATACCCTAGCCACATTTTAATGGCAGATAATGATGTTTTGTTTGCAAAATAGAACTTCTGTGGTTAAATACCATTTTTTCTACTGATGCTATTAATGCAGGGAAAGACTCTCATGTTTCCAAGCTCATGAAATATTAAAATGGTGGAGAGTGGATTTTTTGTTTGTTTTTTGACAAGTTGCCTTGAAATGTTGACATGCCTTGTCTCTTGAAGAGTGAGAACACTTTAATTCACTTTGCAAAGTCAGTTTTAATTCATTGTGTTTCTTTAAAATTTCATTGTGTTTGCTTTCAGGTCGCCGAGAAGGTCAGAATCGTTGTTACAGATGCTAATGATGAAAGCCCAGAATTTATCAACACACCTTACATAGTTCAAGTTCCAGAGGTTAGTGACAATTATTCACTCTCTTGATTATCTGTGAACGGGCAACAGGTTGAGTAGGGTGACTCCATGGTGGAACAGTCCTGTACGCAGGATATATACTCAGGACAACTAGTTACTTTTGTGGTGAAAGTAGCCACCACCCACTTCAAAGGTAGATTTCTGATTGATCATCCTAGAGTTGCAAAAAAATAGCTGGGCAACCTGCAGGAATTGCGAAATTTCCATCACAAATAGTATTTCATCCTTGGAGAATGACCTCGGACCAAAGGAACACACAGTCATCTCCAAAGCTGAGGAACCTCCTGCAGTCATGGATTTTAGGAATAAGACTGAAGACAAAACTGACCCCTTCAGGCCAGTGCAGTCTGTCAGAAGTTATAATGTAACTCAAATGTTTCCAAAGAAATCTGGAACTGAAATTCACGGGGTGTTTTATTTCCTCAGAACTCAGCATTTCTGGCTTCTCTCTAGCTTCAAAGTTATGCAGGAAGAAGGGACTGCAGTGACAGATTTTATTTTATTTATTTATTTTTGAGTATTTTTACCCCACCTTTCTCCTTGGAAATGGACACAAGGCGGTTTACAGGAAGGAGAGACAATATACAATCCATTACACTTATGACACATTCATTTTGAGAAACAGGGAATTGGGGGGTATTTTATACCATTAGAAGGCAACATTAAAACTAACAATGGATAACATAGTGTCAACGCAATCACACAAGGAGAGATATAAACACAAAGTTATAAGTGGTAACAAACACAAAGTCTCTAAGTTCATAAAAAGACACAGTAGATAGTCCATCATTTAGGGAAAGCTTGTCTGAAGAGAAAAGTACAGTGCTTTGACAGAAGACCAGGTGTGATATTGAAAGGGAGATTTAAAGCTTCTTACATGCCATCTGTGCAAAGCTTACGTGTTTTAATGATAATGGCTGGAATGTATGCTGTTGTACATTCATGCAAAAGGTGCAACTTTCAGAGGTGAGCTGCCGTAACTTAAGAAATCCTTGTAGATGTTATATTTTGCTGTAAGGATCAGGAGGCAGGATACTGAAACAGCCCAGGCACTCACCGACTAGTCGCTAATCAGCTTCTCCAGACAACTGGAAGAAGGGCTTTGGTTTTTTACCTCAGAGCATAAAAGTAAAATGCATATCGATCACCAAGAGAAAGCATCGAAAATGTCCCCTCCTGTTCTTTAGAGGTCATGTCTGTCAAATGTTTGTCTTGACCAATACTTGTCCAGGGGTTCCTTCTGAGGTTCAGTCTGTATATTTTGATGCTTGGTGAATAGCAGGAAAAAAGCTGACATTAAGCGCAGTCTGTTTTTCCATATCTCTTTGTCTTGCTGCCTTTTGTTGGGGTGGAGCTAAATTATATCCCTTTTCCTTTCTATCCAAGTGTCATTATTTGGGGTCTCTGTTCTCTTCTAATGAATTACCTTCCTAGCATAATTTATGTTTCCATTTTACTAAGAAGACTGTCCTTTCCCAGTCACTCGACTCTTTCATCCCACCTCTCCTCCCATATTGTTTTCATTGCTTTCCCCCTTATTCTTGGTCATCCTCTCTTGTTTGCATCCACAGAACACCCCTTCAGGGAGCAGCATATTCAAGATTGAAGCGGTGGACAGAGACACAGGTTCAGGGGGGAGCATAACTTACTTCCTACAGGTAAGCACTGAGCAAAAGGGCCTGGAAATCTTTGGAAAAAGCCAGAAGTATGAGGAAGAGATGTCTGGGGACCTCTTAAAACATCTAGCTTTGTGATGATGTCATTTGCCCAGGGCATTCAGCCCTATGAACACTAGAACAAATGCAGATATTGCCACCACAATTAAGGTAGCAAAGGCTAAGTGACCAAAATACTAACAGACTAAAGAGGAACAAAAGTCTTAGGCTTATGTGACAGCATGGCTGAAAAAACACGGAGAAGCATGATACCATGGGTCTCAGTTCAGAGTTTTTAGACATGTAAACTCTTGAAGGAAGCAGTTAATATGCCGTTAGTTGTGTATTCTTCTGGGGAACCAAGTTTCAAGGTAAGATTAGTAAGCCAGGATTTGCCTAGAAGAGGGCAATCATGTTGGTAAAGAGTCTGAAAAAAATGTGTAAATGAGGAACAAACTAGGGGGGCTGGACATGTTAACCTGAATTAGTGATTGAAAGATTAGGAGATAGTCATCAGATATCTGGAAGGCCGATGGCACAATTTTTTTCTGCTGTTCCAGAGGTTAAGTCCTGAATCATTGCATCTAACTTCCAAGAAAAAATATTATGACAAAATATTAGGAAGAAATTTCGAATTGTAAGCGGCTCCAGTGATTTTATTCATTTTTCACTTCATAAACTTAAACCTAAGATCAAACCCAGAGTTTTCAAAGTGCATCTGTGCATTTTTCCTAAGAATTTCAATGAATGTTTGTTTAATCACAATTATTAATTATTTACCTGTATAAATCACCTTTATTCTGGTGACCTCCTAAGAATATCCATGGCTCTCCACTTCCTCACTTATGTTATTTCATTTTATTAAACCTAAACCCTGGCCATTTAAAAGACAAGCCACTGTTCTGTACAGCATCCAGAAAACAACAAAAATATGCAACTTTTTAAAAAAATATATAAAAACAAAAACCCTTAGTGAACCATGGGTAGGCATAGACCATAAAATTAATATTACACAGGGGTGAGGTTGGTAAAGGTCTGGTTAAAATATCCTTGACTTGTTTATCTTAATGAAGACACTGTGAGGGACATCTGGTCCATTCAAAGGCAAAAGCCAAGGTCGACTCCACCTGGGAATGTCAGGGCTCGCTCTTCCACATCACAGTTCTGCTGCATGCTAAGTACCTCATACTGGCTTTCCTAGCCCCCCACCATGTCATGACTGCGAACATGTTTTCCTGCAGGGAACAGAGATAAAATAACCATTTTGGTGAATTCAGAATCCTTCTCCCCAGCTGGCCTGGCTGGTATCCGACATTTTAGTTCCTCCCATTCTTTTGTCTACGGTGCAAGGAGCCAGCCGCATTATGAAGCACTGGTGGTTCCTGGGAAAGGGAACAGCAAGTGGGGATATTTCTCCACTTTGTAGATAAATTTATACCTGCCGTTTCTTTAACTTTTCTACTGTGCATAAAAGGAAGTTCAATGTATGATAAAGGTCTTTGAAGTGCACTTGTTAAAAGCTTAGACATTGTTTCCTGGCTATATCCTAGTCATGATTCATGTGGGAATACCAAGTTCCTATTGTGTGTCAGTGAAATAATTGTGCAGGAACGGATCCAATCCTTGAGAAGAAGCCATTCAAGATCTTTAATGGTCCCTTCCCTCTTTATAAATAGAGAACCTTGCTGCAAAGAAAGCCCCTTGCTACCTGAATCAAGAGGGCTGGTGGCAATACAAAAATATTATAACAAATGAGTAACGTTGGTCTCTACCCAAAGAGAGGGGTGTGTTTTTAAGGGGTAGAAAAACAAAATCCCAGGTAGGCCAATTCATTTCAGTGTTTTCTTAGAGGCAGGAGGACTCATTAATCAAGTAGCTGCTTTGGAAAGCACAAATATTTAAGTTGGATTACATCTAATCTTCTTAAGAGGGAGGAAATACTGAGAGACACCCAGAGCCAAGCACCAGGAACCGCCAAGGGAAACAGAGCGGCAGTCACCTTTTCTTACGGAAAAGAGAAAAACTCTTAAAAGAAATTTCTCTCTAAGCAGATCCTTATGTTCAAGGGGCACATATTGTAGTTTTATCTCTGATTTGTCCCAGAGAATCCATTCAGTCTGCTACTTGCAGGCTGCCGTGGTTTGAAAAGGTCTCCGTATTTCAGACAGCCTATACTTTCAATTTGGGGAGTGTCCCTTTCTTATTTCAGTGTCTTTTTGTGTTTTGTCTTCTTGTGTTTTGGTTAATTTTAAAACCTCTCGAGTGTATGCTGCTTTTCTTCACCACCACCACCACCACCACCACCACCCCGTGAACTCCCATGGAGGCCCCTTTTGAAGGACAAAAATGTGGTTTAGAAGTGCTTTCACATATTCAGTGAAGTAAGGCCATGCCAGGTCAGAAATGACTTACACGCAGGACATTTCCAAACAGAAGGGTCCTTGCGCTATTAAATAGGTAATGACCCCATGACCCCATATTTTTCTCCTCAACAGATTCTGCACAATGTGAGAAAGGAGGTGACAAGTAATAAAAAAAAAGTAAGAGAGGGATGTGAGTGAAGGCCAGTAATGTACATCTTCAAACTTATGTAGCCAATTTTATTCTGACTGGTGTTAGTCAGTGGGTGTTAAGTGTCAGGCAGATGAAAGACAAAAGAAGTCGTGGTTATTATTCTTTTTGAAGGTCTGTGTAGTCTGTTGGGGTTGTCTCTTAGGAGTCTGATTGTACGGTTGGTCTGATAACTTGTATGTTAATATGTCTTCTAAGGAAGATGGTATGAAACTATTATGAGTCTGTCAAAATCAAGCCTTTACCAAACAAAATGTTTTAAACATTGCTAGCTTACTCCACGTTTTATAAAGTAAACATTTTGAAAGTTAGACTGTGGGAATATCATTTACAACTACTGGCACATTCAAGGGAGAATATGTTAGAAAGGAAACATGTTAGTGTGCATGTAGATCTAGGAAAGTCAAGAGGGAAAATGCACCTGGGCTATTGCCTATCTGCCACTTTCAACAGGTTTGGAAATGAGATACTATTGCTACATGTGCTAGTGCTTTAATCTATCAGAAATGAAGCTCCCCAGGAGTGGACAGTCCTATCCTATATTGAATTGTATCTGAAGTTAGATCCTCTAATGTCAGGTTGTGGGATCTCTAGATGTTGGACTGCAACTCAACCCCTCTGTTGTTCCCTTTGCCAGTTAAGCTGATGAGAGTTGCCCTAAAAGAACATATGGAGGTCTCCCTGATTCCCATTCCTCCATTGATATCAAAGGATGTTTGCAGGGGTAATTCCTGTAGATTCCCACATTATGGACTCCCGAAAATCTGCTCTGAACAGCTGAGGGGGCTCTTCCAAGCAGTATGAGAGGCAGCAAAAGGGAATGCAATGGAACAGGAAGATTGGTGGTGGAACAGGAAAATTGGTGGTGGTTGTGGGGAAGTCTTTCTGTTTTCCCTTTGTAGAGGAGCTTCTGTTGGGCCAGTCATTCCGGTGAATGAAAGGACCTCTTCTCAACACAGAATCGCCACCATAGAGCCAACCTGTTGGGGAATCTCACATAAATCCAAGTGGAAGGACAATCACGGAACGTATTGTCTAGTGTACCTCTGACAGGCTCCCTGTCATGGGACTGCTTATCAGATTAATGGGCTCATAGCAGGGAGCCTACTGGGAAGGTGATGGCATGCTTACATAACTGCCCTCCAGCTCCAGGGTTTATCACATTACTGCTCTTCTGTGGCTCATTTGGCAGGCATCCAGAGCTTTAATCGTACACTTAATGAAATGATTATTTTTTTTACACTAATGTTGCCTGCATCTGATTTTAATGGTTTCATGTTTGTTTGTTTGTTTGTCTCAAAGATTATAAGCTGCCTTGAGCACTACCTTTTAGTAGAAAAGCAGGGTATAAATTTCAGTCACTCCCACAGTCATTGGGGCTTTGGGAACAAAGCTATGGGATTTTATAAAATATTATGATCCAATGCAGACCTCTGAACTAACACTATCAGAGCTGCAAACAAAACATAACAAAACAACCAGCAATGATAGAAATAGCATACATATGAGAGCCATATTTAACTGATATTTAAGTTTTTGGCTAAAACCTGTGTCTGTAATATAATACCAGTCAGATACTGTGTCTTATATTTTCTGGTGGTTGTGGTGGTAAGTAGTAGTAGTAGTAGTAGTAGTAGTAGTAGTAGTAGTAGTAGTAGTAGTAGTAGTAGTAGTAGTAGTAGTAGTA
>JAHTLZ010003518.1:28386645-28406224 GCA_023846285.1 Phrynocephalus versicolor | reverse complement strand
CGTCTCCCCTCCCTCCTTCCCTCTTTCCCCCGGCGGCCAGAGGTGGTTGGGGGGAGGTGGCCGTGGGGGTGGGGGAAGGGAGTGGGGTGCGCCGCTTGTCCTGGGAGGAGGTGGCGGCGGCGGTGGTCGTGAAGGAGGAGGAAGGAGGAGGAGGAGAGAAAGAGGAGGCGCCTTCCTTTTCCCCTCAGCAGAGCTTGGCCGGCCCGTTCCTGTTCCCCGCCAACCCTTCCTCCTCCTCCTCCTCTTCCCTCACCCTCCCCTCTACCCCTTACCCCCGTCCCTCCCTCCTTCCTTCCCTCCCTGAAGTAGTAAACCGGTGTGCCGGAGGAGCGACCCCCTCTCCTCCCCCAACCCGAGCCGGCAAATGAACTCGGGGCGAGCTGCCCACAGGAGACCCAGGCGAGTGTCCAGGCCGTGCCTGGTGCAGCAGCAGCAGCAGGCGCAACAGCAACAGCAGCAGCCGCCTCCACTGCCACCGCTGCCACCTCCTGTTCCTCCGGCTCCCTCTTGCCGGAGCCCCGGAGGCGGCCAGCAGGCAAGAGGGCGCACGGGTGACAGACTTTGTTCGGAGAGGCTCATGGGGGAGAGGGGGGGCAGATTTTTTTACGTTGTACGATTTTTCGTTAAGCAAACCCTACGTTATACGAGGTACCACTGTACAACAAAGCAGAGGGAACGGGTACATCCACTGGTAGCAAAAGTACAAATGGGGGACAAATGCAAGACTAGGCTATGGATGATAACTTTATATGCCACTAATAATCATTGCAAGCTTTCATGAAGTGGAATTTATCAATGAAAGCTTGCACTTTTTAAAATTATTAGTAGCCTATGAAGGTATTGGCCATAGCCTAGTCTTTCATTTGTATGGCCACACAGCTCTCTGCTTTTATTTAAATGGAAGACAGCGTCTCAAGATGTATGAAAAATATAGTCAACATAGGCTTTGTTCTTATCTAAAATCTCAAGCTCGATGCATTTCTTCTTCAGGAGCTAAGCATAAAACAAAGATATATATGTTCAGAAACAACTAGTCCCAGCTCTTTTATCTATGGATTGATTAATCAGTATACTAAGAGTTTATTGATCTTGGCATGTGAGTATTCATTAATATTTTATACAGTTAACTGTCTAGATGTGAGATAAAAGATCTGTGAGTGTCCCTAGCCAATTGTTCTAAACAAATTTATCTTTGTTTTATGCTTAGCTCCTGAAGAAGTCCACAGGTGAAACACATTGAACCTGGGCTTTTTAGATAAGAACCAAGTCTATGTTGACAATATTTGATACATCTTGGGACTCTGCATACCATTAGTAGTTTTGCCAGGAGAATGCAATGACTTAGCTGCCCTCCTAATTTCAGTTTTCACTTTTTTTGTTTTTGTTTTGAATATCATTTTTGCCCATGATGTAGCACATTCAAGAGGGCCAGAGTTAACACTGACATTTTAACTATTTGGTTTTGTATTGCCCCCAAATGCCAAGCTTGATTAAAACCAATTTATACTGCTGTTTATTCAAATTCTTAAAATATCATGGCCAGGTCAACTAAACTAGGAAACACGTGCACACTTTCTAGCTCAGTGTCTGAATGCATGTTGCATTATATTTTTGAAATATATTGAGCACTTTTCCTTTAAGACGCGCATAAAACACAAAAACACAGAGAAATCTTTATGAATTAATGCAACAGCCTAAAAATACAACATAAAATCACTGCATCTGTCCAATTTCAGAAAATAGCGTCATTGTTTTTGCCACAAATAATTATGTCTGGAATGGGACTTCTTTGATTGCCAAATCTATAACTGTTAGAGTAGCTTATTACCTAATCTATAACAACTGGAGAGCACCATTAGCAAAGGCACTGAATGCTGAAGAGATGCTCTTCAGATTTACCCTGTACACTAGATTCATAAGATTATACGTCTGGGGGAGTTACTGAAGGGGAAAGATCTGAACAGTATTGAGAATGTAAGGATTTTCATATTACTGATAAAATTAGAGGGTTTTTTTTCCAACAGTCATGTAACTTTTATACATTATTTTGTAGCCCTCCCAAAACTAATATGTAATGGCTCCCATTATTCCTCCCCATTGGCAAAGCCTACCTAAATCCAATGGGAGCTGTAGACTAAGAACATCTGGAGAACCTCATTTTCCCCTTCCATGATCTACAGTGTCATGTGACTGCTTGGATAAGGAATTCCAGTCTTTTGAAAAATGCACTTGCTGGCTGCATACTTCTTTTTTCCTCAGTTGAGGAAATCTGTCCCAATTCCAACAAATTTCCAAGCATGAATCTGGCAACCATGCCTCTATAACAGAAGGTCTGTCTTCTTTTAATTCCATATTTTCTCTGCTAATTGGTTCTCAGAAGGAGAGGTCCCTAATATTCTGCTTCTTAATTACACAAAGAAAACAACACCAGTGATCTCTGCTTCTGCTTTTCTCCTCATAGGAGCATTTAGGGCAGCTTTGAGGAACTGAACACCACAAAATAACACACATGACACAGAAAGGGTAGAAAGAAAGAGGAGTAAGTGAGGCTGGAAATAACCCATACCATTTTCTCTCTTGTTCACTATAGGCCTCAGAAATTAGCCTGGAAAGTGAAGAGACAGCACATGCCTTTGCCACGGTAACCATAAGGGTCGTTGACCTCAACAATCACCCGCCAACATTCTATGGGGAAAATGGGCCACAGAACCGATTTGAACTCATAATGTATGAGCACCCACCAGAGGGTGAGATCCTGAGGGGCCTCAAAATTACAGTCAACGATTCCGACCAGGTCAGTACGTACTGTTGACCCACTGTCACATCCCTTTCTGTTTCTTATTTTAAGTAGCACTGACAACCAGATGCAGGGGACCAGAGGCAACTCATGACTAGAGTGGGATGCATACCATGGACGTCGGGGTTGATGCCCCAAGCAAGTGACGTAAATGACAATTGGAGGCTATTGTCTTGTGCTTACTTCCCAGGAACATCTGGATGGATGTTCTTTAAGAAACACAATGTTGGACAAGCAGGCTGCTTGGCTCGGTCCAGCAAACCTTATGTTCTTATCCTGACCAGACTCTACCCTTTCTTTCTTGTGTTATCATTGATTTGCTCTGTGGGTGGATGGAAGTAATATGCTTATGCTTCCCCCCATTCTATTTTCATTAAATAATCTTCTGATTGAATGTTTCTGCCTTACTGAAACATGGGTTCCAAAAAATAAGCTGTGCCACAAGCATTGCTGTATTTTAGTTGGGGAGTTGTATTCCTTTACATTTACCGAATATCATCCGGTATAATATACATGGAAACTATGACAAAGGTTGCTATGGAAACCTTGCTACTGGCTTCCACCTGATCTAACCTAAAAGGAAAAGTTAAGACCTTAAATTTTAATGCAGATGAAAGGGCTGAGATTCTTGAAATGAAAATACAGTATAGCCATCAACCAGTTTATATTGGCTGGCTACAAAAACTATATTCCAGCCACCTGCAAAGGGCTATACAGCTATTTCTGAGGCAGCCCGGTTTGTGACTGTTGCTATTGTACTCACAGACAGCAGAAGGATTAAAATCGAAGTGCTGGTTTTCGTGACATAAGCAAAGGCTTCCAAAATAACAAAATGCTTTTGGCTTCCTTTGATGCTACCTTTGGTTTTTGTTGTGTTATATCACCTTTTCTGGCACTGTAGAACAAAGACATTTTTTAAAAATGTCTTTTCAACTTTTATTTATACATTTACGCATGATCTGAAATGGGTCTCTTGTTCCTTTTTTCTCTGTTTTTTGGTTCCCCTCTCACAAAGTCTCCTTCACTCCTTTTGAATGGTTATAGCCCTGGTTTTCTCTGGTTCCTCCCATTTTAGTGAGTTTTTCTTTCTCCCTCTTTTTCTTGGTATGCCACTCAGTGTTTTCCACCTTCCGAGGCATTTGAGGCTGGGTCAATTCCTCCCTTCATGAGAATTCTCTCTGCCCATACATTTGGACTTAGTATATTGACACATCCTGTGGTGTTGTGGTCAAAGTGTTGGACTGAGGCTTGGGAGATCCAGGTTCAAATCCCAATTGACTTGTGGAAGTTACTGCATGACCCTGGATCCATGAGAGCTTGACTTGCATCCCAAGTTTGCTCTGAGGATAAAATGGGAAGGAAAAGAGACATGTGTACTGGGGTGGAAAGATATTTCCTATTCTTGTCGATTGAGTCTGTATTGACAGGATGAGATACTCAGATGACAAATTTTAAAACCTTATGAAACCCTTAGCTCCAGCCATCTTTCATGTTCTTTCTCTTTCATGCTATTTCCCTTTCAGTATACAGTCCCCACCACCACCATTTCACAGTTCATATACTGTGGTCTTGGTATATTGCGGGACCATAGTATATGAAATGCAAGGCCCCCTGGGGCAAGCTGCTTGGGCCTGCTTGAGGCCTCTTGCACTTACCCCACACCTGGTGCTGCCCCAAATGGGCCTCTGATGGGCTTCCCAGGCCTGTTAGAGGCCACAGAAGTGGTTTCTAGTGAATCAGAAGTGACTTCCGGAAAACCAGAAGTGACTTCCGGATCACCCAAAACCAATTCTGGTGACTACAACAGGCCCAGGAAGCCCATCAGAGGCCTGTTCAGGGCAGCACCAGGCCTCATGTAAGTGTAGGAGGCCCAGATAACCTCCCCCCAAGTCCCAACCTGAGCCAGCATCCGCATATTGCAGATTTTCCATTATCGTGTGTCAGGTCGAGTCCCTAACCCCCACAATAGGTGGGGGATTACTGTACTCATAGCAAGGACTATTTTAAATGATGCCAATAGCCCATATCTTGCTTCAAAATCTTAAATAAAGCAGCAAGCATCTGTGTTTTGGGTGATGTGCACACTGTGTGCAGTTTGTGAAGTACTTGGTTTATCACCAAAGCTAGCCAATCTAGTGTAACAGTGGAGCTTTCTCCCCTATTCCCCAAAATTGTAACTTAACCTTTAAGAAAATCCTGGCCAACTACCCCCGCAAGGAGAAAAATCTTGCCATTCCTTGTCCTAGTCTACAGGAGGTGGGGCAGGCAGAATGTAAAGGTAAACCAATAATGTATTGTGGCTACATCACTTTTCAAAGAGCCTTCCCTCTTGGCATCTTTCTATTTTGCAGGGGACTTATATGATGGTGTCATATTTGCTCAACCTCTAATTGTGTTCCATTCCCTCTTCTTGAACCCATTCCATGCCAACTGTTGTTGACCTAAATGAAATTTCATACTCCTACTTTTCTTAGCCTCCAACCATTCTTAAAAAAAAAAAAAAAAGAATTTTCCTCCCTCAAATTCATAATTTTGCTGTGTGTCTTAACCTACCTCTTTCTCCTTGTGATTTTTTTTCCTACTCGGTGTAGGAGTATACTCTACAGTGTAGCACAGTGGTAGAGCATTGCAAGAGCACTCCCTTAAACTCTGGAGTCAGTGGTGCTAATGCTAAGTCTATGGATCTGTGGTCTGACTTGGTATAAGGCAATTTCCTCTATTCACAGTTGGACGAAATTTCTTTTCTACACTATCAAATTAAGCTGCCATTAATTGGCCTGGTGTCTGACCAAAAGTTGGTAGGAAACTAGTTCAGTAGTGAAATAAGGCACTGATATTTTTCAGGGTGATAGGTTAATCTGTTGTGGCAAAAGCAACAAATAGTCCAGTGAGACTGTGAAGTTTAATATCTGTTTTTAGTATATGCAAATCTATACCAGATAAAACTGGTTCGTCTTTAAGGTGCCACTCTGTGTTTGTTGATATTCACAGAATGTTCCTGTGTGTGTCCCTCCCTGACAGAAAAGATGATCACAATGGTAAATCATTTTGACCTGCACAGCCTATTGCCAGTCACAACTTAGAGTGGACACACTGATTCAATGGGATTTATATAAATGTTGAGATACAGTGGTCGATTCAACATGTCTTCTCTCTAGCTAAGACTTGGAAAAATGTATTGGTGTTTATGACTGCCATTTGTACCATTCTGTCCTTAGAGTGCTTTCAGATAAGACTTTTATTGTGCAGTCATGCTGCCTCATCTATACAGGTTTATGGAAAAATCAGACTTCTCTTCACTTTGCCTCCCTCCCTTCTTTTCCCATTATTGTTTCCATCTTTTACCCATACATGAACAGCCCTTTAAATAACAATAAGAACAAGACATATTAGCTGCATAATGTCTTTTAACCATGGATACTTGGAGTTTTATTTCTAGAAGTGCCCTTGGAAATGTATCATGATAATACTAGTTACTTGTACAGTGACACCCCCCACCTATTGTGGGTGTTAGGGACCCAAACCAACCCGCAATAATTGAAAATCCGCAATATGCAAATGCAGGTTGGGTTGGGCCTGGGGGGCGTAACTGGGGGCTCTTGTACTTACCCCCAGCCTGGCACTGCCCCAAACAGGCCTGCGAGGGTCTTCCCACATCTTCTGGAGGCCCCAAAAGGGCCCCCCTGCAAACCGGAAGTGATTTCTGGGTTGCCAAAAATCATTTCTGAGGCTTCCAACAGGCCTAGAAAGGCCCTTGGAGGCCTCAGAAATTATTTTCGGTAACTCGGAAGTCACTTCCGGTTTGCAGGGAGGCCCTTTTGGGGTCTCCAGAAGGCCTGGGAAGGCCCTCGCAGGCCCATTCGGGGCAGCCCCAGTCTTGGGGTAAGTATAGGATGCCTGAAACAGACCTTTGCCCCTTACCCCAGGGGGGCTTTTTCATATACTATGGTCCCGTGATATAGTGGGACCGCAGTATATGAACCACGAAAGGGTGGGGGACCACTGTAGTCAAGTAAATTCTGACATGATGGTGACCCTTTTCAGGGTTTTCTAGGGATAGGGTGCTCAGAAGTGGTTTCCTGTTCCTTTCTTCTTAGATCCACTCTGGGGCTGTGCAGCTTGTCCAAGGCCACACAGGCTGGCTCTACTCCCTGGAGGCACTGTGTGGGAATTGAACTTCCAACCTTTGGCTCCACAAACAAATACCTAAGCCACTGAGCTAATTGAGCCAGCTCATGTCATGATAAATTCCATATTAATTCATGTGGAAATATCTTAAAGATATCTGTAATTCATTCACGTCCTTGATCCCAGTGGAGATCCAGATGGCATCTGCATGGCATAATATTTAACTTCATTCTTGGTCAAGAAATAAAGAGGTATTATTCGACCTAAAATGGTCTGTTTTTAGATAAACACTTCATTCTGAATATTGAGCACACATATCTACCTTTCCAGATAATTCTTTGTCAGTGGAGGGTAGGTGTTCTTCCATTTTAACTAGATTGAAGTGGCAACCTGCCAAATCTATTTTTACAAAAGCTGCCTATCTCTTGTGCGCTGGGAGGATTACTTTAGAAAGCTCCTTAATACACTCTACACCAACAGCTGAGGAACAAAAGGTTTTAAAGAGTCCTTCTACCCCCCTTTCATACTCCTTTCCACACATGGAGGGAGGTGGGGGGTCACAATTGCTATCCCCCAAGTTCTGGACAGTCTACAGAGTGTTAGAACAGATCACGCATGCCATTGGGAACCACTTTTACAACACAGTTCCAGATTCTGAGAACATTTTCAGTAGTCTTGGGGATACACCCCCATCTTCACTGTCCACCCCATGGGCACCGCTGGGGACGCGTAGCCATCTAAGGTGGGGCCAGACCCCATGATTCCACTGCATGTTAACACCTTGAATGAGGGTGTGGGAAAAGTGCTCTTCCACAGAAGCACACCAATACAATGCACAGCGCACATACGTGTACAATTGTACGCACCAGTGCAAACTTACTCGAGCGTTCAGGAAAAGGTTAACTTTGGCCCATGACAGAAAGGGGCAGGCTAGTTCTAATTCTTTTGAATTCCTCTGGGGATGATCCCTTCCTCTGTGTGGGTTGCCTCTCTGTCTGAACAGAAACCCTGATTTCTGGGATACTGCATACCCACATTAGAGGAAGGGGTTCCTGAAGTGCTGATAATGTCTAATTGACAGACCAGGAAAGCTTCCTTCCCTATTTAGTTTGCAAATTAGGTGGCTGTGTTTCATGACTGCTCTTTGGAAAAGCAGACATAGTTCTTGTTTGCAAATAACGACTGCTGGGTTACAAAGGTCTGCCTGGAACACAACTCTGGAACAATATCAGATCTTGAGTTCTAATGAAGGGCTACGGGATATGCACAGTTTGGCCCTCAGTGTTCTGGATCTCATGGAGATTTTATGCAGGCTCACTCTTTCAGAAAATCATTCAAAGAGAAATACAGTGGTGGGGGTGGAGCTACTGTGTTTCCTTTCCTTATATGTTTATGTCACCCCTGTCCTGAAATGCTTATATCCAGCTGAAGTTATGCAGTAGGGACGGGCATGAAACAGAAAAATAATGTTTCGCTTAATTTTGTTTCGTTTCGTGCTTACACTGTTTTGTTTTGTTTCATTTCTTATGGTTTTTTTAAAAAAATGTCCCGAACAAAATGAAATGAAGTAAAATGGCTCCCCTGTGTCCTAGAGGCACCATATTTGGTGCCTGGGACTCCGGGAGCCATTTTTAAAAGTTCTCCTGCTGAGCTGTTATCGGCTGGACCCCTTTAAAGCTGGCCCAGTCGGTACCAGAGGATCCCCTAGCTACCAATTGGGCCAGGTTTAAAGGGGTCCAGCCATTGACAGCTCAGCAGGAGCCTGAAAATGATGAAACAAAACAATGCATTTCAACGGAAAAACAACCGTTTTGTTTCATCTCTAATGGAATGCTGCTTCCTCATTTTGTTTCATTTTGTTTCATTTCATTTTGTTACGTAACAAAATGACAAAACAGCATTTCGTTTTTCATTTCCTGCCCATCCCTAGTATGCAGCAATATTATTATTAAAGAGCATTGTAAAATAAAGCTCTTCCCCAACCCCTCATACTGACTCCTTTCCCTCCCACAGGGAGCAAATGCTAAATTCAATCTTCGTCTCATTGGGCCTGGAGGTATTTTCCGGGTTGTCCCTCAGACTGTCCTAAATGAAGCACAGGTCACGATCATCGTCGAAAACTCTGCAGCCATAGATTATGAAAAGTTCCAAGTCTTCACCTTCAAGGTATCGTAACTGCTCCTGCCCACGTTTGTTAGAAAATGTATGAATGGGGATGGGGGTGGCTTCTGCTTTCAGATGTTTTCAGCCCCATAGGCCACTGTGGGAAGTTCAGAATTACAATATTGGAGCTGGAATTCACACAGATAGGGCTGTGGGAGTACTGAGACTGCATGGAGCCAAGACCGGGAGCAGTTGCTATGGCCAAAGAGAGTTGAACAAGGTACCTCCTGGCTCAAGAAATAATACAACACAAGCTTGAGGGTATCTCCAGAGCCAGACCCTGAAGCTGAATTGAAGGAAGCCTCCTTAACTTCCCTGTAACTGAAGCAGGTATAAAGGGGGTGCTTGTAAGTGGGTGTTTCCAAGCTGATTTCCCCAAAGCTGACTTCACCAAGGCACAAACCACAGATGACGGATGAGAAGTTTAAAGAAAAGGTTTCTTCCATTTTGGCTATACTGTAGTTCTGTTGTCAGGAGCTTCGTGAGGCAGTGCTTAAGCTGCAGTAGTGCTGTCAAAACTCTGCTCGTGACCCAGGGTCAGTCCCAAATAGCCCACATGAGGTTTACTTAGCCTTCCATCTTTCCAAAGTTGGTAAATTGAATACCCAGCTTGCCGGGGGTGGGGTGGGGGCAGTGTATAGTCTATATAATTATATAGCAGCAAGTGCTATGGGTCAGTATATATGCACCACATTTCTTTCCTTTTCCTTTTCCTTTTTTTCTTTCCTTTTTTCTCCACTCTGACAAAACTTCCAGCATATCCTCAACAATACATCCTCCCATTCTCCCACATGCACTGATGACCTGTCACAAGATAAGTCTTCAGGGCTGCATTACTCTCTCCCATTTGTGCTAGATTTCTGAGTTATCCAAGTACAATAGACTTGTGCAAGGCATTGGTCATAAATTGATCGTAAATTATCTGTTTTTCTGTAACAGCTACATGTCCCATTAAACCTTAAACTATGGAATGGAGAATATGTGAGCCTCCTCCAGATACTGTTGAAGTAAAACTCCCTTCATCTCTTGCAATTAGCTACGTATATACTGACCATGCCTGATGAAACCTATACTGTATACTAACTGTGGTTCATGTGGCAACTGTAGTGTGCTCCCTTCAGGGAGTCATTGGAGCCCGAAAATGGAAATTTTATTTTATTTATTTTTTTACTGAAGTTCTCAGCTATCATCAGCACTGGCCACACTGGCTAGGGGTTGCTGACCAAGCCAGTCCTTCTCTGATTCTTATTAAGACAAAAGTGTGTGTTTCTTTTTGCTTCAAAAGCTGCACTCCTTGTTTTGGTGAAAAATGTTGCTGCTATTATTATTATTTGCAAGGGATTGAAGGTAACCGCAGAGGACTTTGTTTCAAAATATGCATCCACTTTCTAAATTGCATAATATCTATTGAGAGGAATAAAATTAGGCACAGACTCACCATTTAAGGAATGCAAACAGCAAAATCCTCCCCGTGTTCTGGGACAAGCTTTTCTAATGAAATTTTCCATTGGACCTACAACTTAATAATCATAATAACGTTAGCTATCTCACATGTGGAAGACAGCTGGTCTGTATTTTCCATCTGAGACTTATAGATCACAGACAGTTATTTTTAAATAACCTTTATGCTATGTCTGTTCCTAATGTTTGACTAGTCTTATTAAACAGAGTGATCTGACTGTTTCCCTCTAGGGGCTTACCATTATCTGTCTGATTAGAGCTCCACATATTATTTAAATGCTGGATTTAGGGTGAGCCTAGAGATTTCTGATTCATGTTTTGAAAGGCTAATAGTGGGAAGGTCACTTTTCCACTCTTCCCATCTGCTGTCCTTCTGTCTATTCACCCAGAGGTCATGTAGACTGACTCCCACTGCTGCCCCCCCCCCAAGTGGCTTCCTTCTGCTCCCTATGATACACCACATGTTCTCTGTATGCAGACGGTAACACATTGAGGAAAGGTAGCATGGGCACCGTTGAAGAGAAACAGGAAGCAGCAGTGGCTGAATGGGATGTACATATCTGGATCTCTTCTGAAAGTGGTATAGAGTTGTTGCCAATTCTGAGATAGACAAGCACAAAATGTGGTGATAATGCCCAATGCAACTTTCTGAGAATCTCAATTCGCATTGCTTTCTTTTGTTTTTGTTTTTAAATAAACTTCCTAGTGGTCAGAATCTTTCTTCCCCTCTTTCTTCTTAATACGTAACCAACACCACAGTTTCTGCACATTTTTTTTTTGTAGCCAGTTTAAAAGGGACTTTTTATTATTTTGCGACTATGTGAATCTTTTGAAACTGCAGCTGCTCTACTTTGATTCTTCCTTATACAGTAACAGTCTTCCTTATAAATTGTATCATATACAGTAGTCCCCCGCCGCAATGTGACTCATATATTACAATCTCAGTATATTGCGGTTTTTTGACTTGAGAGAAGCAGGCTCCCAAAGAGAGGTTTTTACCCCATCCTGGCACCTGAGCAAACTGACCCAGGGTTGCTTCTGCTGGCTGGGCTTGCAAAGAGAGGTTTTTAATCCCCTCCTAACCCCTCAGCAAATAGACCTTAAGCTCCTGGCAGCAAGGTTTGCTGAGGTGTTAGGAGGGGGTTAAAAACCTCTCTTTGGAAACGCAGCTGGCAGGAGCAGCCCAAGGTCAGTTTACCAAGGCATCTGCATTTCGCAGATTTTCCTTTATCGCGGGTGGATCAGGCACCTAAGTCCCGCAATAACTGGGGGAGTACTGTATTCACATATGCTTTTTAAAATGACCTTTCCTTGATTGTCTCCTTAGCTTCTTGCAATAGAAGTTAACACACCTGAGAAGTTTAGTTCAACAGCGGATGTTGTGATCCGTCTCTTGGATACCAATGATAATGTCCCAAAGTTTTCCTCGGATTACTACATTGCAAGGATTCCGGAAAATTCCCCTGGTGGCTCCAACGTAGTGGCTGTAACAGTAAGATTTCTTCATGCTTTATTTCATTAACGGTCTTTCTAATTTCCAGTTGTTCTTTCAAGATCTTTCATTATGGCCAGAATCCTTTTTCCATCCACCCCCAGCTGATAACGTTAAAAAAAATAAAACCTCACCAAAATAGTGGGCATTCACACAGTGGTAGCAAAAGCCTTGAATCTGAATAAAAAACAATCAAACTTAAACAAACGCGAAAAATAACATTTGGATGCATCAAAGCCTGTCATTATGCAGGGAGTAGTGAATTCTGAAAATTTCCATGCCAAGAAAAAATTGGTTTGCTAAACCACTCTACCGTATCTTGTGGTTCTGAAATTATGGTCTGCTAAGTACAATCCAGGCAGAATTGCAGTGTGTTTCTGCTTAAATCTGAGTAGGCTAATGAAATGTAAAATTTGTGTCATGTTCCGAAATGTAAAAAGGCATCCCAGCACAGAGAAAATAATAGCCACTTTCTCTACAATGGAGCATGCATAATTATTTTACTCTGAAACTCTTTTATGGGTAAGGCCCGATTGTACAGAGTATGCAATGTAACACTTTAGTTGCATAAGTCATCCTACAGCCTTGGATGTCTTGCTGCATAAGGGCAGTGACCAGCAGCACCACTCGCTGAACTCTCGGAAAAGCAGGCAAAGAGAAAGAGAAAATGACCTAGAGCTTATTCACACTGTAGATTCCAAACTGGTGTCATTTCAAGTTTTATGTCTGGAAGGAATGACAGAGCTTTATGCCTCCAATAATATAAAGCCTTGCAGCTAGTATACCTCAGTGAGTTGGAGCACCTGCCTGAAGAAAGAGAGGCTGTGTTTAAATTTCCATTACACCTACCAGGATTGGCGGTGGTGGTGGTGGTAGGAGCACGAGGCCACTGAGTTCATCCTGAATGCCTCGGGCTGATAGGGTTGCACGCTCTGCTAACTGTGCTCCCCAGCCCTAGAATGTCACAAGATGGATAAAAACTGCTTCTGAATTCTTTGTACTTAGATAAGTCCAGGAGAGCTGCCCTAAGTCAACATCCATGTGATTGTGCATAGTTATTAATTATGAAGCCTTATTACTCTACCCCACTACAGTGTCCAGAATTATTTGGAAGAATGTTGCTCAGCCGATAGCAAATGTGGACAGTTTTTGCTGTGTGTGTGTGTGTGTGTGTGTGTGTGTGTGTGTGTGTACATATATTTACATCTGATGTAAATGTATGGTAAAAGGCCAAACGATAGATGTTCACTCATCCCCTATATTTTCTATGTCCCCTGTTTCACATTGTTTAAGCATTTTCTGAGCACCAGAAATGATCAGTAGAATGAGGGATATTTGCAACTTTTATAGTCCCAAAACAGTTGCAATAGCATCTCGCTCAGGTGAAGAGAGCCACCCAGTGGCCCCACCAGGATATGCTGCTGACTTGGTGAATTTCAGAGATGCTTCATCTTTTTCTTGTCATGTTATTTCACCTTGAGTCCAAATTAATGGACATGGGACTCTATTCCAGAAGCTTAGGCTGATATCTAGAGAACATCCAAGGTCACGGTCCTCTCTCTACACTTTTGAACTAGAGGCAAATGCATAGAGACAAGCCTCCTGTCCCCAAAGAGGTCCTTATAAGGTTCCAGATTAGAGATGATCAGTTCCCATGAATCCATTGGCATGGGACCTTCTCCCACACTCTGGCTAATGGTCCCACTTGCAAGCCTCTAAGTGCCACCAGGGTCCTTATTCAGTGGCACTCCAGTCTGGACAGAAGCATGAGCTTCCTTTCCCCACCTTCCCTGACAGCTGACATTGAATGGCTACTCAAGGAGGATCCCCACCCTGCTTCCTTGTCTGAGTGGTCGGCTGCCAGAGGAGGCAGGGAAGGGCAGCCCGAGCTCCTGGTTGGACTGCAGAGCTGCTGAAGAAGGAGGTCCTTGGCAGCACATGGTAGTTTGTGAGTGGGGCAGCCAAGGGGGGGGGGACATGCAATGCATGTGCTGCCGCACCAGCAGATTCATAAGGAGCCTCATGGTACAGTGGTTAAATGCCTGTCCTGCAGCTAAAACTGTGTTCACGACCTGGGGTTCAATCCCAGGTGGGCAGCTCATGGCTGAGTCAGCCTTCCATCCTTCTGAGGTCAGTAAAATGAGTACCCAGCTTGCTGGAGGGGGGAATGGGTAGCCAGCATAAAACTGCCCAGAGAGTGCTGGAAGCACTATGGGTCGGTATATAAACAGAACACTTTGCTTTCATACGAAGTGGCATGAATCGATTCATGCCCATCCCTATATTGCCTACATGCATCTCCAAACATGCCTGGCAGAGGGAGCTCCTGGCAATATTTTAGAGCAGGCATGTGGCAGGAGTGGAAAGAATTCACAGCTCTTCTTCATCCTGATCAATTCTCCACTTCAAATTTAACTCCACAGCTGCTTTTCTTAGGAAGTGGTGCTACCCTCCTTATTGTTGCAAACATGTGTGCAACAATTCTCCATATAGCCTGTTTTGCATGTTACAGGAGTTTAGTTTTTTTTCTCTTTAAAATCAATTAAACCCTGGTTCTGTTTTCTTTTCAAGGCGACAGATCCAGATTCGGGCCTGTGGGGTGAACTGAAATACTCCATATATGGAACAGGAGCAGATCTGTAAGTTGAAAATAGATGTATAATTTCCTTCAGAATTTTAAAAGAAAATATTTGAACAATTTTCGCGCTGTTGGGTAATGTACTGACATCCATTCCTGTGGGAGAATACATGTCTTGTGGAGGCTGTTTCTTACTCACAGTTTGCTTTTAAGCAGAGGTCAGGTCTTCAGTTTTCCAGGAGACAAGCCAGACTGTGTAGCCTTGAAGCAAGCTGCGCAGTCCTGCAATGCCCCCCAGAAAAAGGGGATGGTGAACTGCCTCTCAATGCTTTATGCCTGGGAAACCCTGGGAAAACAGGCTGTCCCGAACTGACTTGGTGGCATTTAATTCTTAATTAGCAAGCAAAATGCAAAGCGAATCTGTTAGCGTCTCCTTTCCTGTACACATTCAGTACTAAAGGATGAAAAAAAGGTATCACTGTCTTGTCTTTTGATGGTCACAGTTCTAGGCTGCAGATCTGCTCCCACTTACCTGGAATGGAATTCAGAAAGGTTCACTTCAGAGAAGGATTAGGGTAGTATACAGTTGCACTATCCCTTTGAATGCACTTGTTATGGTTCCGTTACAACTCTTGTGAGTTGTCTGTGAAGATTCTCAGTCATCCAGGTGAATTTATCTGGAAGTTGAGTCATGGCAACTGGTCTTCTTTTTCTTGAGAGATAGAAACGTTTCGCTGCTCATCCAAACAGCTTCAACAGTGGTGCGGGCAAAAAAAAAAAAAAATTAAGTAAAGAGGTCGCCATCTGCATCCTTAAAAAGGAAGGTCTTCAAAGCCTTTTTGAAGGAGGGCAGGGACTGTGCTAGGCACAGCTCACTAGGAAGCCATTGAGCTACCCACTGACTTAAAATAAATCAAGCTCTGTGTCTCCAGCCATGACATGCCATATAGGCCAAAAGGAACAAAGAACAAGAATGCTCATACTGATATTACAACAGCAGCAGCAACGTCAACGATTCTAAGAATACCTCAAAATGGTAGCTTCAGAGCAGAGCCTTCATCTTACATGCTGCATCCCATGAAGCATTCCACTATGGGCCTTAACCTTCCTGGGTTGATATACAAATTATATCTATATTACTAGGCAGTGAAGAGTTTGAAATAAACACTTAAAGAAACCTGTGTATAATTAAGGCCAGGGCTGAAGAATTTGTGAGCCTGGAGTTAATCTTGGTCTCCATTGCCCATCAACCCTATCTAACATGGCCAAGTCACTGGTATGTATTAACCGAACTTCGTTTAACTTCTGAACACCCACTGGTTCCCTTGCCCTCATTTATTTATTTATTTATTTATTTATTTATTTATTTATTTATTTATTTATTTATTTATTTTTACAGCTTATATGCCACCCACTCTTAGCTCCTTATGGAGTTGATTTTCCTCTTCCACTATGTTTGAAACACTGAAGACATTTAGGTAACACCAGAAACATTCGTAGGGCTTCATAATTCACCCCTGGAGACTTATGGATCCTGAAGGATTCTTGGATGTGCTGGGGGAGTTTCCAGATGATATGGTTGGCACTCCTGTCAAAACCCAGGTCACCTTGTGGAACAAGGAGATGACCTGGGCAGTTGACACAATTGTGTCTAAGCACCCTCTCCCTGCCCACAGAGCCTATATAGCTCCCTGGTATACAGAGGAGCTTCAGGCAATGAAGTGGGTAGGGAGATGGCTTGAGTGCAGGTGGAGGAAATATCACTGCGACTCTGACCGAACACAGCTTAGAGCCCATTATCAGGGCTATTCTATGGCAATACAGCTGTCAAACCAACAGTATTTGCTCAAGTCATATTGCTTCTTCAGGGTGCTGCCCAGCAGAGCCATTTTAAGTGGTCTGGGATCTTCTTCAACTGGGTAATCTGGTGGAGGTCCTGGGCCACTCCATGGCTTGCTGTGATGAATTTGCCACCCACTCTGAGAGAAAAATGTTCAGACTCACAGAGAATTAGACTCCAGCTTTGATGTTGAGTTCACAGTTGTGTCCAGTGCTCCAGGCTTATGTCATAATTTATTGAATGTGTTTCAGTTGTTGTGACCTGAAAATGTGGACAGGGTGCTTGGGTTTGTCTCTGCCACCACTACACAACTCGACCCTTGATCATTATGGCTGATAAAGGAATCTTCTGGGGGAAGGGGTTTGCACTGATTCCAGGAGAACATCAATTCCTCATCAAGAGAGGGAGTGGTTCCTGCCCCACTAAAGGATTTGGCCACTCCTAAAAAAAAGCATAACCTGGACCCAGGGCTGTTGGTTAATTAACCGACTAGGGGTGGGCACGAAATGGAAAAATTATATTTCATTTCGTTTTGTGCTCACCCCTGTTTTGTTTCATTTCATTTCTTATGAAATGTTTTTTTAAAAATTTAAAAAAAAAATTAATTTTTTTTTTAAATTTAAAAAATGTTTAAAAAAAAATGGTTACCGGAGTCCCAGGTACAAACGCTGGTAGCTCTAGGACTCAGGGGAGCCATTTCGTTCCATTTCATTTCATTTCGTACAATTTTTTAAGGGCTCCTGCTGAGCTGTTATAGGCTGGACTGCTTTAAAACTGACCCAGTCAGCACCAGGGGCTCTATCAAAGGCTGGAGCCCTTTAAAACTGGCCGAGTTGGTACCAGGGGACCCCATGGTACCAACAGGACCAGGTTTAAAGGTCTCTAACCATTGACAGATCGGCAGGAGCCCTCAGAAAATGGTGGGGAGGGCAGCGCAAACTGCCTACCTAGTAACCCAACCCTTTTCTAAAGGCTCATGTTGAGTTGTCAATGGCTGGAGCCCTTTAAACCTGGCCCAATCAGCACCAAGGATCCCCCCCCGGTACCAACTGGGCCACGTTTAAAGGGCTCCAGCCATTGACAGCTCGGCAGGAGCCCAAAAACGAAGGAACGAAATGGTTCATTTCAATGGAGAAGCAACCATTTTGTTTTGTCTATAACAAAATTCTGCTTTCTTGTTGTGTTTTGTTTCATTTCATTTTTCATTTCCTGCCCATCCCTATCACCGACCAGTGGCAAACTTCCCTTATTTGGGCAAGGTTTTGGAGTGTATGGTGGCTGTGCAGCTCCAGGATCTCTTGGTTGAAATGGATTATCTAAATCCATCTCAATCCAGTATTCGACAGGGATATGGGACAGAGACTCCCTTAGTTACCCTGTATGATGACCTTTGCTGGGAGAGAGAAAGGGGGAGTGTGTCCCTGTTGATCCTCCCGGACTTCTCTGTGACTTTCAACACCATTGACCATGGTGTCCTTCTGGACAGATTGGCTGTCATGGGAGTTGGAGGCACTGTTCTACAGTGGTTCTGCTCCTACCTGGCTGACCGGGCTCAGAAGGTGGTGCTGAGAGAGAGTAGCTCTAGCCCATGGTGATTATGTGTTGGGGTTCCCCGGGGCTCTATACTGTCCTCTATGCTATTTAATATCTATATGAAACTGCTGGGGTGGTCATTAGGAGGTTTGGGCTGAGGAGTCAGCGATAAGCTGATGATACTCAGCTCTACCTCTCATTCTCCACCAATCCATGTGTGGTGATCTCTGTGCTGAACTCGTGCCTGGGCTCAACTGAAGCTCCATCCAGACAAGTCAGAAGTGTTGTTAGTCCACCTGATAGGTTAGAGGGCCATTCCCTTGTCATGGACCCCTAAGGGACAGGGTCCACAGCTTGGAGGTGCTTCTGGACCTGGGTCTTACCCTGGAAGCCCAAGTAAACTCAGTGGCCAGGGGTGCCTTCTTACAACTGCATATAATATATCAAATCCGTCTTTACCTAGATGAGCAGAGCCTAGCAACAGTCACACATGCACTGGTAACAACCAGACTGGAGTATTGTAATGCGCTATACATGGGGCATCCTTTGAAGGTGGTCTGGTGATTGCAACTGGTACAGAACCAGGCCATGTGGCTGGTGAGTGGTGCTTCCATGCAGACGCATATTATGCCAGTTCTGAAAAATTTCCACTGGCTACCAGTGCTTACGTTTACGTATAAAGCCCTAAACAGCTTAGACCTGGTTATCTAAAGGGCTGCCTTCTTCTATATGAGCCTGCCTGCTTCTTAAGATCAGGCCAGGAGGCTCTGCTGAAGGTGCCATCCCTCAAAGAGGTGAGGTGAATGGCATGTCAAAACAAGGCCTTCTTGGCAGTTGCCCCCCAGCTTTGGAATGCCCTCCCAACGAAGATCTGCCTGGTGCCAACACGTTTGGCTTTTTGGCGCCAGACAAAGACCTTCCTGTTCAGCCAGCATTTTAATTACTGTATATACTCGAATATAAGCCTAATTTTTCAGCCCTAATTTTGGGCTGAAAAAGGGGGTCCTCAGCTTATATTCGGGTCAATACTTTTAGCCACTGAGGCAAGTTTGGGTTGGTGGCTAAAAGTCATTTTAAACATTGTGCGCCACTTCTCCTGACCCCCCCCATGTTTAAAATGACTATTTTAAAAGTCATTTTAAAACAATGTTTAAAATGACTTTTAGCCACCAACTTAAGCACTTGCCTCAGTGGCTAAAAGTTATTTTGAACATCACACACACACCAAGCTCACAAAGGAGGAGTTGCTAGGCCCTGCTGCATTTCCCACCCTAGGCTTATACTTGAGTCAATAAATTTTCCCAGTTTTTTGGGTTTAAATTAGGAGCCCCGATTTATACTCGGGTCAACTTATACTCGAGTATATACGGTAGATAGTGAACTTTTTAGCTGGACTCATGAGCAGCAGAATTTTATTATCTGTATATTGATTGTTTTAAACTGCTGTTTTGATGGTTTTTAATATGTTGTTTTATAATTTTATAGTTTTAATATATTGCTGTACACCGCCCAGAGACCACTTGGTAGTGGGGCAGCTAAATAAATAAATAAATAAATAAATAAATAAATAAATAAATAAATAAATAA
>JAHTLZ010003518.1:28324602-28384809 GCA_023846285.1 Phrynocephalus versicolor | reverse complement strand
AGAAGAAGAAGAAGAAGAAGAAGAAGAAGAAGAAGAAGAAGAAGAAGCTGTGTTTACACTAGTGAAATATGCCCCTATGGGTGTGCAACTTTTAATCATGTTCCTGTCATGCTTTGAGGTCATGTGGCATTTATTCCAGGATGTGACTTTCTGTTATCAAATTATTTCCTTTCATTTCAGTAAGGGCAAAGACCTTCTTCTGAGACATATTGACAAAAACACCATGGAATTTTTTTAAGTAAAAAGGACATGCCCAGTGACAGTAGTTTTTAAAAGATACATAAAAAGTGTTCACACATGGAGCAACACATTTTTTAAAATATCTGCAACATAAAAAGTAGAAACCTCTGGCCAAGCCAAAAATGATCCACAGTTGGGTAAAAGATTCATTTATGGCCATGGCTCATTCAAATTTAAATTGTGAAATCAAAGAAGGAGAACTTAAAAGTATTTCATTAGTGTGACCATGGCCTTAGTTACACATATCTAGACCTCATTGCTATTAAGAATTGAGAAGATGTCCCAGAAGAGAACATAGAAACTACCTGTAGTATTCATCCATGTTTCCTATTTCCCATCTTCCAAATCATTTATTTTTGTTTTGTTTTTATACGTCCTCTTTTTTGTTATAAGCTATGTTTTTGTCCCAATAACAGTGAGCTCAAGGGAGCACACCTAACTTTCTTCTTCCTTGCTATGACCTCACAACAGTCCTGTGAGGAAAGCTAAACTCAGAGACAGTGCCTGGTGCAGTGTCCCCTGGTAAGCTTCATAACACTGTGGGTACTAGTTGATTGCCCAAGTTCAACACTCTAACCATTGTACCATAGGCCGTTACTTCACGTCCCTTTCATCGCGGTTCGCCGTCCCGCTTGGGACCGGTACGAAGAAATGTTACTCCACATCCATTGCATGACGACAGGAGTTCATCCCTACCACGTCCCCTGAACTGGGATTTAAGCAGGATGAGCGATCCCCCTCCCTAGCCTTGGGAATCTGCTCGTCTCAGTTCTCATTCTGAGACGAGTGCCCGTGAGGTAAGGCTGGTCACACAATGTGCCATTCTCCATCTACTGGCAGGAGTGTGAAGTGCCATTCTCCAGTACATTCCCTATGGAGTCAGCAACACAGTGCAGAGAGATTAAAAGACAAATGCCTCAAACTTATCTTCATAACGCATTGAAGGCAAAGTTGAGGGGATTCGGAAGATCAAAAAATGGAAGGTCGGACCAAAGAAAAAAACGAGAACGAAGGCTGAGAAGTTCAGATGTTGTCACGAAACAAGGATGTGTAGTAACAGTCATCACGGTACCATCAATCACGCCCACGGGTACACGGGAACAGGGACAGTACCAGGACAAGACCACGTGACTGCGAGCAATGCGATCACGAAATGAACGTCAACTCAGAACGAGGAAGGACATGAAGTAACCATCAGTAACCATCTCATTTAGTCATAGAATCATAGAATAATGGAGTTGGACCTCCTCCTCACTCCATGCAGGAATAGAAATTGAAGAATATTTAACAGACAATTGTCCAAATTTCTCTTGAATGCCTCCAATGTTGGAGCACTCACCACCTCCTGAGGTAATCGGTTCCATTGCTGTACTGCTTTAACCGTTAGTAAGTCCCCCCCCCAATATTCAGCCAAAAGTTGGATTGTCTTAACTTGAGCCCATTGTTGTGTGTCCTGCACTCTGGGATGATTGAGAAACGATCCCCCTCTGTATGACAACCCATCAAATATTTGAAAAGTGCTATCATTCAGTCTATACTACCATTTAAGTAAATAAATTCAGACTGTCCTTTAAAATGATTGGTTTGGAATGTGTGGGTGTGAATGATAGTTCTGGTAACTGATTACTTCCAGTCCTGCAGACATGATGGATTGAATCTGAAATCCTCCAGTGGGCTTACTCCAAGAATGTACCAGATGTACTCAATAATTATCTGCATGCAAATGATTTTAGGAGCAGAGGAGGCACAAGGTTCTCACTTTCCCCATTCTAAATTGGATTTTAAAAAATAGCCAAATGTTGCATGAGCGCCACTAGTCAGCATTCTGAAGTTCTTAAACTGTCTTTATATGAGGCATGACTCAGTGCACTGTTTTTGCAGGCTGCCTACAAATGCAGTTTTCTCTTCCTTCCACACAGAGATTGCATTGTGGGGAAAATCCATTGCCTAGCCAATATAAATAGTTTTAAGAAGGATTATAACACAGAGATTAAAAATACAAAATGTGAAAGGCTAAAACAGGCATTTCCCTATCCCCAAAATTAATTTTATTTTATTTTTTGATTGTCAAAGAAGTTCTACAGCACTGGTATAATGGTCAGCATTGCATCTAAAACATGTAGGTGTTGCATAGGAGCTGAATTTTTCTGTAAAGACAATTGCAGATATAGGTTGAAGGCTCTTCTTGACTTTTAGATGTAGGGCTGTACATCACCTGATAGGCAGTAAGGCCATAGAGAAATAAGATTTTCCACAGTGATGTAGGCGTACAATGTGGTCCATACTGTTGGCAGCTCTGCCTTCTGTCATTCATTGAAGTAAAAATTGAGTTCAAAGAATTTTAGTACTCTCTGTGATTATCTGCTTCTCCAAGTAGTGAATGAAGTGCAGGCTGCTTCACATAGAGCTGATGACTAGAGATGGGGACAAGTTAATCCCACTAGTTCTTCCTTCCCAGCCATGCCACCTCTGTCAGGTGCCCATTCAGGGATAGCAGGCAGAGGAGGCAGTACAGGGAACTTGAGGATGTGCCTCTTAGCGGGTGCCCACTGGGAAATGCAGAACATGTGTTTGTCTAAAGGACGAATCAGCATGAATTGCCAAACTGGCAGTTCGTGCCCATCTCTACTTATGACCGCTGTGGACATCTGAGAGATCACTGCAGCCAAGTAAAACACACATACACACAAATTTCAGAACAGTTTGGCAAATGTTTGTAAAAACATTCTAAATTGTCCTACAGAAATAATTACTTAAATCAAGGAAGCCTCATGAGGATGCCTCCTCTTCTACAAAATCTCCTTCATAGGGAAGCTAAAACATCATGAACATTCACTTAATGAGTTAATAACCCATCCTGATGTCATAATCATCCAAAACAGACAGAGTTCATGAACATACGGAGGTGGCTGCACACTTCTGGAAATTGTAACTAATTCCCTCAGGTGGTACAAACTGAAGGATATGTACAGGATATCCTCTTTGATAAAATAACTATGAAATGGAATTTTTTCATCTCAGAAATCAGGCTTGCAAAATAAACCAATCTGTTTATCTTCCAGTGATTTTTTTTAAAAAGCATGATAAATGCAAACTATGGAGACAGGGAAAATATTGAGTCATCTCTTGGAAGCAGCATATGTGCAAAAAAAAAAAAAAAAAGCACATGATAAAGATGTTCTCTAACATCCAGTTTCCTAATGGAAAAAAACCCAAAGAGATCGAGATGGGCCAACAATGGCCAAGGATAACATACTTTTCAATTTTAAAGTATTGATACTGGATTTTTAAATTAGGTTTAGCTTCTGTGCTCTGATTGAGATGTTGTTTGTTAGTACAGTATTTGAATTTGAAGTGGTATGCACTTCAGTAGACCCTGAATATCTTAAGAAACACATTCTCTTGTATGTAATTTGCCTTCCGCATGGATCAACAGCTGCAGCCTTGTTCTACGTGCATTCTTTTACTGAAGTTAGAAGCAAGAGGGCACAAAGCAAGCAAAAGGCTAGGTTGCTGAGAGGAGCTTGACTATAAAATGCATATATTAATGCTTTTGGAATTAATGTTGTTTTGAGCTGATGCATTGCAGTAATTGTTCAGTTTCCCATGTGTGCTGTTTTGAATATTTTCTGAAGAAACAGCGTAAATGGAACCATTGACAAAGACATTCCAACTATCCAAACAGAATTGGGACTATCGTCAGCATTGTGTTTGAAGGAGTAGACTTGCTCTATGATGATATCTGAGGGCTGAAGAATCATCCTATGTGCCGGGCTCTCCCCTGAAACTAATAAACGCAGTCCTGCCTCAATTGTCTGTAATATTGTAAAATGTACATTCAATTTGCCATAGATCACCCAGAGTTGCAGTTTGCTAGATGAGCGGTAAGCAAACAAACATTTTGTTTTCCAGTTTCCTCATCCACCCATCCACTGGCATTATTTACACTCAGCCGTGGGCTACGTTAGATGCAGAGGTCAACTCCAAGTACAACTTCTATGTGAAAGCAGAAGATACAGAGGGGAAGTACAGCTTAGCTGAGGTCTTTATCACTGTCCTTGATGTCAATGACCACTCCCCAGAGTTCAATGAAAACATCCAGGAAAAGACCATGGTTATTGGATCTCCAGTAAAAGTGGAGGTGAGTCATGCAACACAGTGTTTGCATGTATATGATTCTATGTGGTGGTGTGTGTGTAACGCAGCCGCTGCCTTGTGTTGTGACATTTCCTGGTAAAAGATTCAAATGCTGAGTAATCAACATATGTTTCCAACAAGATGCCTAAACTCCTGTAATTATGGATTTAACAACTGGAAACTACTGGAAACCTGCACAATCTACATCTATGAGCAAGGTTGATCCTTCTCAATGTCCGGGAAAAGAATTCAGATTTAGTTCTATTTTTAATGGTGCTCAGAAGGTTTCCCATAACTTTCAAGCCCAATAAAATTTAGCTATGGGCCCTATATCTCCGTATGAGACTTCTGTGCCATACGATATTCAGAGCATGCCCTCTTTTCAGTCCCATTGCCATCATAGGAATGGATGATAGAGACACGACAAAGGACTTTCTTTGTGGCTACTCCCAGGTTGTGGAATGGTGTCCTTTAAGAGCTTAGGTTTGCTCTCTACCTTTTATCCTTCTGATAACAGTTCAAAACAGGTCAAAACTCATCTCTTAAGGTAGGCTTTCAATAACCAAAAACATGGTGGTCTTTAGCTTAGTATGATTTTCAACTTTTAAATGTTCATAATCATTGAATGCATTTATCATCATCATCATCATCATCATCATCATCATCATCATCATCATCATCATCATCATCATCATCATCATTATTATTATTATTATTATTATTATTATTATTATTATTAAAGGTGTCATTTATGGTGTTTCTAATTTTATTTGTTTTAACATTGCAAGCCACCTTGAGTCCCCTCATCAAGAGAAAGCACCGGTACAATAGTACTAAATAACTAAATAAATAGAATCATAGAATCATAGAGTTGGAAGAGACCTCAAGGGCCATCCAGCCCAACCCCACCACCATGCAGGAACGCCCATCAAAGTGAATGACCTCTGATCATTCCTATGGAAATACCACCAGGAAATTCCTACAGAAAACACGATGTGCTGCTTGTAGGAAGGGGATGGGGGAAAAGAAGGTCAAGGGGAATTTTGGGTGACAAACAGAGGCAGGATATGTGGAGGAAGGACAGAGTTGTGCATTGCAAGAGCATTGTTGTGGGGGAGAGAAAGGGAAGCCCAAACCTCCCAGAGTAGCTTTCTGCCAGATGGGCAGTATATCACTCAATCACTCAATCACTCAATCAATCAATTCTTAGAATGACCCAGTAATGCTAATAAAACCATGGAACCATTAGTTGAATGCTTGGTTTGCAGAGCCTTAAAGCATGTGCATCACAGGTGCCATTTTGGGCGTGCTGTCCCTCAAGAAGCAAGAATGTTCCTTGTGGGACAACTAGTCAAACAAATTCTATAGCAGAGTGCTGTACAGTTTTACAGTTTTTTTTGTGTGTGTCTGTGTGTGTGTGTGTGTCTCTTTCTGTGTGTGTAAATGTTTATAATTATAATTTTAATATATAAAAGCAGCCTTTTGATATTGATCTATGTTTAGCTGGTTTGGAAAGTTATAATTTACTCTGTTTTTAATTGTGGTTTTAGCCTCTCTGCAATCATTTGTGAACTGCCTTGAACCCTATATGAGGAAGAACGTGGCAAAGAAATGATTATAATATTGATAGCAGTAATAATGTTCTAACATGGTGATTGAGTGAGGTGTAGTTTTTATTAACAGGGTTTAGCCTTTGAGGAAAATTTTAGAAAATACATTCTTTGGTATGTTTCCTTTTCTGCTTGTTTTTGTATCTCTGAAACATTGTACAGTGGCAACAATATAAAAATGAAATCTGAGGAAATGGAACACATAAGAGCTGGATAAAGATAATTTTTCAAAATTTTAGCAATTATGTTTTCCTCATGAGATATATCAGAACTCTACTCTAAATTAGAGATGGGCACGAATTTTTTTTGTTTCATTGTTTGTTATTCGGTTCATTACATAATGAAATGAATAACAGCCCTAGGGGCAAATTTAACACGAAACGAACTTAACCGAGAAAAATTGGTTTGGTTCAGTTCATTTCATTAATGGGGGCAGATATTTCTACTACCTGGTGCTGGTCCGGAGGTCCAGGCTTCCAGGCTTCTGGGACGGCGACCAGGGGGAAAAAGCCGACAGCCGCGCTACAGCTGTAGCGTGGCCATGTGGTCGGCACAGTAAGGGTGGCCTGGTCGACACCCTAAAATAAAATAAAATAAAATAAAATAAGTAAAAAAGCCCAGCGCCGACTGGGCCCCAGAGGCCACGCGGTTGGCACTGAAAGGAAAAACAAACAAACCAAAAAAAGCCCCGCACAACAGTTGTAGCATGGGGCCTGAACCTGGAAGTGGCGGTGGCAGCGGCAGCAGGGTAGGTGCTGCAAATGGATGTGGAGTGGAGCCACCACGGAGCCGCTTCACCGTCCTTTTTCCTCAGGAGGCCTGAGCATCCACAGCGGGGACGTGGAGAGTGGGAGGCAGCAGCGGGGATGGCTGCAGTGGGTCAAGAGGGAGGAGGAGGAGGAGGAGTCCATGGCAGGGGCAGCTGAGGAGGAGGAGGAAGGGAAGGGGAGCATCCCTTCTCCAGGAGCAGAGGACGGGGAGAGGCGCAGCCTTTCCCTTTCCCTCAGAGCAAGAAGATGGTGGTCCCCCTCCTCCACCACCACCTCCCCCTTCCCAGTGGTCAGCATCCAGCTTCCTGAGTCTGCCACCACAGGGGCACACTGGAAAACCATCAGGGACCTGGTAGGTTACCTCCAATGGCGCCGCGGGCCTGCTCTAAAATGCAGGAAAAAATAAATGAAGTGCCCACAGAGGGCGCTTGAAAAAAAAGACGCTGGCCCCATGCCAGCGCCTCAAAAAGCCCCTGCTGTAGGGGCCAGGAGCCGCCTCCGAGGAGCCTCCATCGCTGCCAGCGCCAGTAAGAACCACCCGAACCCGAACCTGAACCTGAACCGAACCAAGGGTGGGCCCGAACCAGATGAACATGAACCATGGGTTTTCTGGTTCATGCCCACCTCTACACTAAATGCCACCCTACCAGATTCTGATTGGGAAACCACAGTAAAATCCTAGGTATAAATCCAATTGGGTTTTGTTATTGTCAATTGTCAATTGTTTCTCTGGTCCACATTAAAATAGGTGAGTGTTCAATAAAATGTTATTTTTTCAATGCTCCCCTTCTTTCACCTTCCAAAACACAGGCAATAGACCAAGATGCTGAAGAACCCAATAACATCGTTGATTATTCCATTATGCAAGCAGATCCAGCCAATGTATTTGATATTGATCAAAGCACTGGAGAAATAAAGCTGAAGTCTTACATAAGATCCCTGGACATCATTCACAACATCACCAACAACAAAGACTGCATCTGGTCAGTGGTAGTCCAAGCCAAAGATCGGGGCTCTCCTTCATTTAGTACTACAGCTGTCTTGAAGATTGATATCACAGAAGAGGTAAGATGGCAGGGTAGTGGGCAGATGCGGCAAACGGGAGATTTGTGACTTGCAAAATATGTTTTTTAAATATGGGGAAGCTATATTGAAAAGAAAAAAGAAGATGCTGTCTGCTGGAAGCTGAGAATGTTCTCCTTTCAGTGGAACTACTGCTAGAATACCAGTAATTCAGCTGGTCTTATAAACAGGTTTTGGGATGAAGACTGACTTGGAGATTCTAGCAGATTTTCTGCACCAGCAACTAGAGAGAAAGATCATGTCACTGTTCTTCTGGACCTCACATTGGTATTCAGTGCCTTTTATCTCCAGTGCCACCACATCAAAAGGTCACACTGGAGTTGGTAAACACTATTTTGTGTTGGCTCTGGTCCTACCTAGAAGAGAGATTCCACATGGTTGGCGCTAAAAGACAGCTATTTTTAGCATCTGCATAGAACAGTGGGCAAGATGGGTGGCTGTGTTACCACCAACATGTAGATAACATGTAGCTGTTACTTCCCTTTTCCAAGGCCCTTTTCACATGACCCCTAAGATCCGCTGGCCACTTAAATTCGGACCAGAGATCTTGGGGATTTGCCGCTGTTCCTGTGTTCCCACCCCTTCCGCACTCCTGGCTGCTGTCTGCGTGAGGGGAGGGAGGAAAACAGGTAGAAAAGAATGCCGGCTCACTTCCGTTCTGCCATCTCGCTCTGCTCCCAGCAGCAAGCATCTCTTAAAGGGGCGGGGGGGGGCAAAAAAATAACAAACAGAAGCGAGGAGAGCCCGGCACTCACTACCTTACATCTGCATCAGGAATTTTTCACCCCCGGAGAGCAGGTACTTGAAAAGTGCGCTGGGACGCACTTAGGTGGGCGTGGTCGCACTTAATTTTTTGTAAACTCCGGAGCTGGTGGGGAAACAATTTTAAGCTCCGGATCTGGGAGCCATTTGCCACAGATTTTAGGGGTCGTGTGAAAAGGTCCTTCAAGTGATCTCAGTGAGGTATAGATGTTCTGAGTCAACATTTGAGGCCTGCATTGGACTAGAGGTGAGGTAACACATGGAAAATTAAGCCAGACAAGATGGAAGTCACAATTGTTTAGTAGGAAAATTGACACAGGCTGTTTTGTAATGGTTTGACATTTCCTCTCTAAAACTAGGTTTGCAGCTTGGGGTGCATTTTGCTCTGGGTCCCCTCCTGAAGGGCTGGGTGGTGCCTGTGCAGAATGATGCTGACTAGCCCAGATGCACCCATTCCAAAGAAGACAGGTTGGGTCAGACGACTACAACAAGCAGTACACTCTACTGCTTTTCAATAATGTTTCATTCAGATGGCTGGTGGAGGCAATTCCAGCTTTGCTGATGCCCAGAGAGAAATATGCTTGCACAGTTTAACCATTTGGGCTGCTGCACCTTGTCAGTTCCTACGGGTGGGAATTAGCACATGTTTTTGAACGCTTCCTTTTGTGAAAAGTCAGAGGAATGACTGAGCTGGTTCTCAGGCATTCTTCATCTCCAGAATTCAGGATACGCCTTTACATGTTTTCATAATATGTGTATATGATGGTAATGACCTCCTTTTTATATATATTAAGATTTCCATCTTCCCATCACCTTTGTGAAGACCAAACTCACAAAAGGTTGTTTAATGGTTTTTAGATGTTTTGCGTGTTGTTGTTTTTTACACCAGCACCTATGCCTTCATCAAGCAAGCAAGCAAGAAGACTGACCTCCATTCTACAGTCGTAGCATCCCCAAAACTTTGAATCTCTAGAATTTCACCTGAAGCTGCCACCCCCTAATAATCTTTGCTATCCTTACTAAAATTCCCTGTAGCATGATTGAGGAAAAAATGAATGTGAGGCTTCTTCCGTTGTCTTTCCAAAGGATGCCCAGTTTCTTTAGTCCTGTTTGCATTTTCATGACAACTATATTTACTATAGATGGGTACGTAACGAACAATTTTTTGTTTCCATTTTCATTTTTTCATTTTGTTACGTAACGAAATGACAAACAAATTTTGTCTCTAAAATGAAACGAAACGAACAGAAACACCAGAAATTTTGTCATCCGTTTCATTTTTGTTACGGCAATACATTGAACTGCTTTAAATGCTAAAAAAAAAATCACAAAAAATTGAAATAAATGGTAACAAAATGGTAACAAAATGAACAAAAACGAAAACAATTTTTTGCAAAAATTCACAAAAAATGGAAACAAACCAAAACGGACCCCCTAAATGACAAACGACAAACGAAACACCATTTTTTAAATTCGTGCCCATCTCTAATATTTACCCAGTATTTGTGTGCATGGGTCCATCTCTAACAAAGATGAAGATGAGAAAAATCAGCATATATGCTGCTTCAAAAATCGTTTCTGGTGGAGACGGCCTGATTAAAACCAACAGCATGTGCCCAGGGTCCCCTTTTTGAATCATACACACAGACTGTAGTGGAAGGCATCTGTTCCTTTTCTCACAGTGCCTAATCCACTCCTTTGCTTCTTATAGGCCCATGCACTCTTTTCTATTTCTGAAGAAAAACTTGTGTGACAATATAACTAGAGGTGTCCAGCAGTCTTAATCACACTGAGTAATTAAACTGCCATAATTTTTTTAATTAACATTTGCCATCACAATTAGCACAAGGCTGCTCCCTTTCAGATGGATGCCTTGTGGCAAGGTTTGGTGGTTTCATGCATCAAAAGATCTTTTGCTGTTGGAACAGTGTAGTGATAAAACAAAAAAATCCCCAAGGCAATTTAATTGAACAGATTCCATTTTTATGGGTAAGTGCTATTGATTACAAACCAAATGAAAAAGATGTGCTGAATAACATATGCTATTTACTCCCCTCTGTCTCTCATTACACATATTTTTATGAGATCATAAAGCCCATGCTTCTGTAGCCTGAACCCAGAAGGCTCTTTTGTTTGAGCCTGTCAACTGTCAAAGAGACTCCGGCTGAGCATCAAAGAAATGACAGCCATTTTGAGTTCCCATTAGCCCCAGATAGGATGACCGATGCCAGTAGTGTAGTGTAAGGGTGAGGTGTCTTGTCTCGGAACAGAAAGCGGGAACAAAGTGTGACAAGGGAAAACTCTACCCCAGCATCAGGTACAGTATTGTCACGCTTAGCACCCATTCTGGGGGCCTGGTCGAGACAAATTTCAGTAGTTGTGCGATGGACGTAAAGTAACATTTGTTTGTACCACTCCAAAGTGCAAAACTAACAGAAACAAATTGGATATGAAGTATACGCAAATGTCCATAGCCAAGAGTGGCTAGTGAACAAGATACTCTGGGAGGTAGAGGGAGCCCCCTGAACCTGATGGGAGACCAGGCAAAATGGCAAGTCAGTAAAGGGGTTTAAGACTTTTGGTGGAAGCCATTAACAAGCAGATTCGCCTCACACATGCCAGCACACCTTGGATTCAGGGCCAGCTAAAGACATTTTGCAGCTTGAGGTTGGAGCCCCAATGCTGCTCCCACCCCCACCCCAGTCAAAATTGCCCAAGTTGCTTTGGTTCCTGAAAACTCATCTGGCTTTAGGAATCCTGCCATCAAAATATAATGAGGGATCGATAATTTTTATATAAATTTAAATCCATTGCTAGTCATATCTTCAATTTGTTAAGCTGATTTTCAAGTGTGTGTCTTTTTAAAAATCCATTCCCAACATCTGCACATTCTCCTATGTGAGGCAGCCACTGCCCTGGGCCTAATGATAAAGCAGGCTTTGCATTGTACATGAAATTTAATTGAGAGGGGCAAGCGTGGGAGGCAGGTGTCCAGATACTGAAGTGCTTGACATGCTACAATAGCTGAACACATGCCATGAACACTAGAGCTGATGGGAAAGGGGCTCAACACCATCTGGAGGGCCTTGGTTCTCTTTGGCCACCTGTGATGTTAATAACCAGATACAGGAGGTAGGAAACCATGGACTGTCCCAAATACTTTGCAATGTTGAATTATATGAGACAAAATTTAATGTTAAAAAGAAGTCATGAAACATTAAACCTGATCAATTTCCATGATCATCCTACCAAATCCACAGCTCAGTTTCCATACCTACAGAAACAATTGACGTCTATGACAGCAATAGTAGCCTAGTGCAAATTTGTTGCACAAATCTATATTGTTTCTGCCTATAGACTAAAATGAAACTACCATCTACTTACACCTCACACCCATGCCCACAAACCACTAAATAAAAATTCTATGGAGGTTAGATGCATTAAGGTTAGGGTTAGGGTTAGGGTTAGGAGGTTAGATGCATTATTCTGTCAGTGTAAACAACAATAATAACAAAATCATTTGGTGCCTTATAGATGAACACACAGGGGTATAATATTGGGAGGGGGGCTGCATAGGGGCAGTTGCCCTGAAGGTAAAATTCTGGTAGCAAGGGGAAATCCATGTCCCCATTTAGCTATCATGGCTAATATCCATTGGCAGTCATATCTTCAATTCGTTTAGCTGATTTTATTCATTGATTTATTCATTCATTGTATGATGCCATTCACTAAGTATATTTATCATGATTCACACATATGCAAAATATATATTTAAAGTTCATTTAAAAACAGCAACAAAACCAGAGACTAAAACAACACTTACATACTGTATAATGTATCATCTAGTTACAAAACCCTGGGAAATCTAGGAAAATGGGAAATTTGGAGTCTTTAACATGGCTCTGGATGAGATTCTTGGGGGGGGGGATTCTATAACTAGAGTTCCACACATGAGAAACCTCCACCCTTTCCTATTTTTCATCCAGTTCACATCAGGTGGTAGGGATTATCAGATATTTAAGGGAAGCATTAGCATTTGATGTTCAGATACAGTCCTGGAGCTAGTCAGGTTCTTAAAGCATGGACAGAATTTGTTCCTGATAACCAGTCTCAATTTTGACCTTCTCAGGTGCATTTTAAATTAAATTCCAATTTTTGGCACTCTTCAAATGCTCTTCCCAATACAATGTAGGACAGTAATCAGACAAGGGGGTGTCCCAAGCACAGAATTATAGCTAGGGCTTCCAGAGCCTTGGACAACAATAAGTTTTTGTGCCTTCCCCATTGCAAAATATAATCTGGATAGCAGGTGGGGGGCAGTGGCGGGGGTTGGTGGTAGGCAATTTGGTGCCCCCTAATTGCTGTGCCCAGGGTGCCCCACCCCCTTGCCCTCCCCAAGCTACACCTCTGCCAAAGCGTGGATGATCTTAGAGTAATGATGTCTGTCTATATAAGTAGACAGTAATAATAATCATGTGCTGCCAAGCCAAGTCTGACTTAAGGCAAGTCTTTTAAGGGTGTTCTAGGTAGTGAATCCTCATAAGTGTTTTATCATTCCCTTCTGCTGGGGGCACCTTGCCTGGCTCTATTTACATGAGAGATAGTGGGGAATCAACTCCCAATCTCTGGCAATGCAGTCGTATACCTAAACCACAGAGCTACTCAGACAGCTGTCTATGGACATTGATACCTTGTAAACCACTAGTTTTCTATGCCTATTAAAAGGCATGGGTTCAGAACAAGATGGATTCTTTTGGAACTCTAAACATAAAGGCCACAAGGCGAGAGCAATATTCCTTTGCATTGCTTTCAAATCAGCTACCTCTTCAGGAAAGAAACCACCCATAGAACATAAGAACATAAGAACATAAGAAGAGCCATGCTGGATCAGGCCAAAGGCCCATCTAGTCCAGCTTCCTGTATCTCACAGCGGCCCCACCAGATGCATCTGGGAGCTCATGAGACTAGATATCTGTCTCCTGATACCACTCTCCTGCATCTGGCCCTTGAAGTACCCTGGTTTAAAGCCTGGAGACTACACATCTCCATCATGGTCTGTAACCTGTGATGGACTTTTCCTCCAGGAATCTGTCCAGTCCCCTTTTGAAGGCATCCAGGTCAGATGCCATCACCACATTGTGTGGCAGGGAATTCCATAGACTTACAACGCGCTGGGTGAAAAAATATTTTCTTTTGTCAGTTTTTACTCTCCCAGCCTTCAATTTGAGTGGATGTCCCCTAGTTCTGGTATTTTGGGAGAGGGAGAAGAGCTTCCCTCTATCCACTTTACTCATACCCTGCATTATTTTGTATGTCTCAATCATATCCCCCCTCAGGCGCCTTTTTTCCAGACTAAAGAGGCCCAAATGTTTTAGCCTTTCTTCATAAGGGAGGTGCCCCAGCCCAGTAATCATTTTAGTCGCCCTCTTCTGCACCTTTTCCAGTTCCACTATGTCTTTCTTGAGATGCGGTGACCAGAATTGTACACAATACTCCAGGTGGGGCCTTACTATTGTTTTGTATAATGGCATTATAATCTTGGCTGTTTTATTTTCAATCCCCTTTTTGATAATCCCTAGCATGGAATTGGCCTTCTTCACCGCTGCTGCACATTGGGGAGACACCTTCATGGAGCTGTCCACCAACACACCAAGATCTCTTTCCTGATCCGTCACGGATAACTCAGAGCCCATGAGTTGATAGATGAAGTTTGGATTTTTTGCCCCAATATGCATTACTTTACATTTGGTTACATTAAAACGCATTTGCCATTTCTCAGCCCACTCCCCCAGTTTAGAGAGATCCTTCTGGAGCTCTTCACAATCTTCTCTGGTTTTTACCACACAGAAAAGTTTTGTGTCATCTGCAAACTTGGCCACCTCACTGTTTATCCCTGTCTCCAGGTCATTTATGAACAGATTGAAAAGCACCGGTCCCAGGACAGAGCCTTGGGGCACACCGCTTTTCACTTCTCTCCATTGTGAAAATTTCCCATTGACACCTACTCTTTGTTTCCGGGATCTCAACCAGTTCTCAATCCATAAGAGGACCTGCCCTCTTATCCCCTGACTGTGCAATTTTCTCAGCAGCCTTTGGTGAGGGACTGTGTCAAAAGCTTTTTGAAAATCCAGATAGACTATATCAACCGGTTCACCCAAATCCACGTGCCTGTTGACCTTTTCAAAAAATTCTAAGAGGTTTGTCAGACAAGATTTACCCTTACAGAAGCCATGCTGATTTTCTCTCAGCAAGGTTTGTTCTTTTATGTGTTTTAAGATTTTCTCTTGGATGAGGCTTTCCACCATCTTCCCTGGGACAGATGTAAGGCTAACCGGCCTGTAGTTTCCCGGGTCCCCCCTCCTTCCTTTTTTAAAAATTGGTGTGACATCTGCTATCCTCCAGTCCTCCGGCACTGTGGCCGTTTTAAGAGACAAGTTGCATATAACCGTTAAGAGATCTGCAATTTCATTTCTCAGTTCCCTAATAACCCTTGGGTGGATGCCATCTGGGCCCGGTGACTTGTCAATCCTCAATTTATCAATTAGTCCTAAAACCTCCTCTCTTTTAACCTGTATTTGATTTAATTCTTTAGTCAAGAGGGGCGGCTGAGGCAGCGGAATCTGCTCAAGGTCCTCTGTCGTGAAGACAGACGCAAAGAACTCATTCAATTTCTCTGCAATGTCCAAGTCTTTCTTAACCTCCCCTTTTCCTCCCTCACCATCCAGAGGCCCAACTGGTTCTCTGGCAGGTTTTCTACTTCTAACATATTTAAAGAAGCTTTTATTATTACCCTTTATATTGCTAGCCATTCGTTCCTCAAAGTCTTTCTTTGCCTCCCTTATCATCTTCTTACATTTCTTTTGCCAGAGTTTGTGTTCCTTTTTATTTTCCTCATTTGGGGAGGATTTCCATTTACTGAAGGACCTCTCCTTGTGCTTTAGAGCCTCTCTAACTCCACTTGTTAACCATGCCGGTGTCCTCTTGGACTTAAATGAGCTCTTCTTTCTTTGTGGTATGCACTTGTGCTGGGCCTCTATTATTGTTGTTTTAAACAGGCTCCATGCACTCTGAAGAGATTGGATTCTTCTAACCTTCCCCTTCAGTTTCTCTCTAACTAGTTTCCTCATCTGAGGGAAGTTTGCCCTTCGAAAATCAAGGGTTTTTATGTCTGATTTGGTTGACACTCTTCCTCCGACATGCATGGCAAAGGTAATTGCAGCATGGTCACTGTTCCCCAGAGGCTCAGTGACATTCACACCCCTGACCAGGTCCTGAGTATCACACAATATTAGATCCAGAGTTGCCTGTTCTCGGGTGGGCTCCGTGACAAGTTGCTCTAAGGCACAGTCATTCAGCAAGTCGAGAAACCCAGTTTCTCTTTCTTGCCCGGAGCTCGCATTGGCCCAGTCAATGTGGGGATAATTGAAGTCCCCCATGATTACTATCCTATCCCTCTTAGCCACCTCCATGATTTCTCTCCTCATTTCAAGGTCCCCCTCAAGGTTTTGATCTGGTGGACGATAGAATACTCCAATGATCATATCACTCCTTGGACCTGGTAATTTAACCCACAGTGATTCTATGGTGGAGTCAGACCCTCTGTCAATCTCCATTCTGCTGGATTTTACCCCTTCTTTGACATAGATGGCCACTCCTCCTCCAACCCGCCCCTCTCTATCTCTTCTATAGAGTTTATAGCCTGGGATTGCTGTATCCCACTGGTTCTCCGCATTCCACCAGGTTTCTGTTATGGCTATTATATCAATGTTATCCCTAGCTGCCAAATGTTCAAGTTCTCCCATCTTTGCTCGGAGGCTTCGAGCATTGGCGTAGAAGCACCTGTACAGTGGGTCCCGCAACAACAGCTGCTGCCTTGTTCTATTCGCCCCACAGCTTTTATTTTCAGTAGATGAACTGTCACATTCCGTTATTCTCCCGGTGTTAATACCTATACCTGCTATGTCTTCTCTATGTGATTCTCTACCCTCTCCAACCTCATTCCCCGAGGATGAGGTGTTCCGAACCGGATGCCACTCAGCTCCTGTCGGCTTTCCCCCAGTTATCAGTTTAAAAGCTGCTCTGCTGCCTTTTTGAGGTTGAGTGCCAGCAATCTGGTCCCATCATGATTCAAGTGCAACCCATCCCTCCTGAACAGGTTTGGCTTGTCCCAAAATGTTCTCCATAAGCATTATTTCTCCAGTTGATGGTGCTCCTGCTTATTCTTCAACTACCTTTATAAGTCTGTCCTATGAGACCAAGTAAAAGGTAAGGATTTACAAATAGCCCCCATGTTTTGTAGTTAATATACAGTAATTGGCCACTCCTAATTAAGAAGGGGTTGGGGGAGTCTGGCTTTCCACCCTTTCTTCTTTCAATGAAAGTGTGTCTACTGTTTGTTGGAGTTCAGGTTCGATTGGTCAAGTTCTTTAGCATCTGGCTTTAGGAATCCTGCCATCAAAAACCCACAATTGATTTTTAGACCTAGATATGTCTTGTTTTGCCCTGGCAAAGGGCAATTTGTAGTCAAATCAGAGCTGACCAACTGAATCAATGGAATTTATGTAAATGCTTACTCACAGTAATTGTGTTTATTCTTGTTGGGATTACCAACTTGATTTAGGCCAGTGTTCTTATATACCTATTAAGTGACAGCAGAACTGTAAATACAAGGACTACAAAATACCTTTCATGGTTCTATGTTTCTGCATTTTTGGCATGTTTTTTTCCTGTTTACCTTATGCCTATGTGTAATATAAAGTATTAGTTCCTCATTATTGCTTGGCTAGCCTTTTATCGTCTGGTCAAAATACTGTTTCTATTGTTTCATTGCTTTTCTTCTTAATGTCCTGCTTAATGTTCCTGCTAATGGTTAGGGATGCTGGACAATGCTCTGCCCCTCATCCATGTGTCTTTGCCCCTGTGTGTGTATGTGATTCTCCCCCACGCTGTCTGAGTTCCATCATGACCAGAACTAAAGGGCTGAAAATGATCACTGTTGGCGTGTAGGAGAAAAGGAGTCCTGTGTGGAGGGAGCTAGAGTCACTCATGTGCAGGCATGCACCTTAGAGGGAACCTTGGTCCTGGTATATCAAGTTCTTTCTCTAGATTAGCCAATCTCAACTGGGGGGGGGGGGATGTGGCTCTGTGGAGGGACCTGTCATGTTTGAACAGGGATGCAGACTGGAAACAGTTCTTCACACACCACCTTGTAAGGTTTGTTGTGCAACTTGAACAATCCTGATTAGGACTATATTGTTTCCATGCTGTGTTTATGGCCATTGACAAAAAAGAAAAGGTTGAGAATGATTGCTCTAGACCAGTGGTTCCCAACCTGGGGGTCAGGACCCCTTTGGGGGTCGAACGATCTTTTCACAGGGGTCGCCATGAGCCAGTGAAGAAAAAGGCACAAATGGCTTGGGTCTGGAGGGGGGGAGGAGGAAGAAGGAAAGAGTGAGTTACAGCTTGATAGGTTAGAGGGGATGTCAGTCAATGCCTCCGGAGGCTTTGATTGGCTGAGGGTGCCTATAGAGGGAAGTTCTCTATGGCAACTGTGGCAGTGACCTGCCAATGGGGGCTTGTGGCCTCTTCCAAGCAAGGCAAGGGGTCACCACAACATGAAGAACTGTATTAAAAGGTCATGGCATTAGGAAGGTTGGGAACCACTGCTCTAGACCAAGTCAATGTTTATATTTAGCTTCCTTTACGGTGTGTGGGTTTGTAGGTTGATCAATGTTCCTATTTTTGACCTTTTCAGATCAAATCAAGGGTAAGATCCTATATTTTAGGCCTCAAGAGACGCCCATGGACAATATTTGGGATTTGCATGAGTGGCATCATTTCTACCATTTCTTTCACCATGGTGATCTCCACCTTCATGTACTGGAAAAGTGTGAAAAAATCCCGGCTCCATCCCATGGCCAAAATCAGAAAAATTAAACGGGGACCTCCACGGCGCACTATGTGCTGAACTGCTAAATGAACTGTTAACTCATTTGCCCTTAAAATGCCATATAGAGAGACTGCATTACCTCTCATTTAGCTTTTCAGTTTTTTAACAAAAAAATTTAAAGGCATCTATTTAATTCAGATTCATCGCCTCAAAGAGTTGGGTGGTTTGTTTTGCTTTTTTTAATGTCTGTAAAAGAGTACTAGACAACAGAACATGCTCTGTTTTGATGTTTTCAAAACACATTCAAATGAATATTCAACAATAGTCTATAAAAACCCCTATTGCTGGTGTTTGTTCTATTATTTTGCTTTAGGGGGATTTTGAAATGCAGCTGGGTGAACATCTCCAAGATACCTCTATACTCTGAAATTACAGTATCTAAGGGTTGTATCTGTTCAATTGCTTCCAAGTCTTTGAAATTATAGTTTTGTGAGCTATGGCTTTCTGAAAGGGAATGCTCAACACTCACAAGCTACTATTCCTTTGGGAAGGGGGAATTACTATTAAAACACTTTGTAATATAGATGGATATTACATGGCTTCCAGTGGCTTTTCCCCACTAATAAGTAACAGAAACTGGAATATTGCATAGGAGTGGTCCAAAACTCTGCAGTAAAATTCTGGGTGAAGGCTCCACTGTTTAACTACTACAGTTCCATATTGTAAGGACCACCTTTAGCCTTCATGACATCAGATCTGAATTTCAAATGCCAAATTGGAGATAGTTTGGAGGTGCAGGTCAACCCTGGTTGTCACATGTTTTTGGACAAATGAAAGTGCAGTCTCTTTCTGTGCCCCAGAGTAAGTCACGTGTTCTCTTTGTACTCTTTTACAGACTCTTCACAAAGGGCCTATGGCCGCCTTTTTGATGCAAACAAAAGATAATCCCATGAAAGCCTTAGGAGTACTAGCTGGTGTTATGGTGGTGATGGTGGTGATCACCATCTTGATCTCTACTGCCATGTTCTTGCGCAATAAAAGATCCAACAAAATCATGCCAGTGCGACGGATCATTAAAAAAAGACAAAACTACCAACCCAAGGCAATCAGGATGGAATGGCTGAAATTCAAGAGGTCCAGTAGTGCTGCTGAGAAGTTTACAGTTCGAGAGGATGCCAAGAGCCTACACAATGAGAACAGCAACAACAACTTCCAGATTCCATCTCCTCCACCACCACCCGCTGCGCCAGCCCTGCCTCCAGCACCAGTGTTCAAGAGCAGTGCCCCTGAATGGAGCGTGCCCACAGTATCGGGATCCCTATGTCCCAAAGTTATAAAAAAGCAGAAAGGGGGCATGGTTTGCACATCCAACACTGCCCTGGTATCAGAGCTCAAGCAAAAGTTTGAAATGAGAAACGCAATTGGTCACCGTCAAGTTTAGTGCATCTTTCTCCTCCAAAGCGGCATTTGTGTGGATGTGCTATTTCAGGTACATGGCGTGATTTGTTCTTCTGCATTGCGCACCATTTCCTCATCTCCCAGGAACCTGTCAGTATTTCATATCGGTATTTCACATCATCTGCTTGGACTGCAGGACAGAACGTGTGCTGTTTCCTTGTTGAATTGCTTCCCTTGTAGCATCATGATAACCTGTGAGGCAGATATTTTCCCAGTTTTATCTGGATATGTTTTTTAAGTACAAAGTCTATGATGTGCTAAGATTCTAATTCTGATCATTTTAAAGGAATTTCCCTTTTAAAAAAAACCCAAGTCTCAGTTTGAAATATTCTAAGTGTTTTGAGTTCATATCAGATACTTTCCTGTACAGCACAGAATAGTTCAAACAACCCCTACATCTATTTTGTCTCCAGGCAGTTTGTACCCAGGACCCACTGGATCCTGAATTAAAAGCATTAAAAACCCAGGCCTAAATTCAGCTGGGGAAGAATAGGCTAGGTACTCTACTCAATCAGAGAGCCTTCACCCCAAGTGGAACAAGAGGGATCTAATTCATCCAAAGCTGCTTACAATCTTGGAGACAAGAAGCAAAGAAGGACCACAGCAGGTTAACTGATGAAACAAACAAACAAACAAATACAGTGAGGGCCCAATACAAAATGCAGAGCATAAAAACGAGATGGAGTACAAAGGGTGGCCGACCCTGAACAGATGTAGCTTCTTGGAACTAGATGTAGTGGCAAGGCAATAGTTTTGTCTTATGCTGTAAACCAGTGATGATGATAATAGAAGGCAGTGCAGGTATAGGTATATATGGTTTCCACCATAACTCCAAGACCATATAATCTGGATGAATGAAAAGTCTATATGATGTAGACTCAAATGCTGTGGGCCATGGGGTTAGTTTATAGGTCAAACAGAATAATTAACTTTGACTAACTTAAATCTTAACTTTAGCCCTCAGCATCAATTTTAAGTAGAAAGTGGCAAATGTCTATCACGTTCCCTAGAGAAAAGGATCAAAATAGGATTGGCATGTTCATTGCTTCTGGGAGCCTGTGGGCAGCTTTATATTGTCCTTTCCAAAGCAGGGCCCCCAAACTCGACAAAGAGGTGAAAACGAGAGGAAGAGAAAAGCTTCCTGCCCAGGAAGGGACAAAATTGTGGGCACAAGAATATGAGTGTGTGCCAGCACCAAGGGAGAGGCCCTCAGACTCTTGTCAGGCTCCTGTAATAGCACGTGGTAGAAGCTTCTCCTACTCTCCTAGTTGTGTGGAGAGGATGAACCTAGACACATGAGGGGGGAGGGGGGAGACTGTAGTTCAGAAGTACACTTTGCATATTCTCAAACATGTTCCCTGTTTTGTCAATATATCCCACATTAAAGACACACATCTTTGTATTCCAAAGAATTTTGGGACATCTCTAGTGGAGGAGCTCTCCACAAAACAACCTACTCAGGCTGAAGGACAAAGAGAAGAGTGTATTGGCCCACACCCTTAGCAATATTCAGGGGAGGATTGCTTCTCTGTTGCAAGCCTCATCCCTCCAGATCAATAACATAAAATGTTTTTAAAAATGGGGGAAGTTGGGTTCTCTGTCTCTGTGAAAAATTGAATTCCTCCGTATCTACCAGCAAAACAATGGTTCATGGGTTTTTTTAAAAAAACAAGCATCCTCACTGCTGGGATGTTCAATTTTGTGTAGTTCTGCGGCTTTGAAGTGAGAGAAAAGCTTAAGGTGTTAGACAAAAACAGCACACAACATCCCATGACTATACTAAATGCCTACAAATGATATAGTTGTACGGGAAATGTGAGGTCAGAAATGAACAGAAATGTATGAAGGGGGGAGCAGCAAGCTCCCATGCAATGCTGTTGAAAATCTTACTGAACAGAACAGCTTAAAATCTTGGCATGTAGAATGTTGGTGGTAGTACTGTATAATTCTGTATAGTTGTTGTTGTGTCATTACAGTTGTGACTGACTCTTTGTGAACCCATGTCCATGGTGGTTTCTTGGCAGGAATACAGGAGTGGCTTGCCAGTTCCTACTCAGGTGTCTACAGCACCTGCTCTTCCCTGGTGGTTGCCCATCCCAGTACTAGCCAAGCCCGACCCTGCTTAGCTTCTGAAATCAGGCGAGATCAGATGTGCTCAGCGCAGTTAGGCAGCTCATGTATGTATAGTACATGCAGGGAAAAAAGATGGGGTTGTAAGGTGTTCACTACTTACACATTCTGTGTCTCTGTGACACCTTTCTTTTGCAAACTGCCCTGCTAACAATATAGGCATGTGTGCATTTACTGAAGCTTTTGACCCACAAATACAGAACAACATGGGGGTGCGATGAACTTTGACTGTCGATAAATAGCCTAAAAGCTCCTTGTTGTGCAGTCTTTGTTCCATCAGCAGTCTGCATTAAGCACCATTGACAGTCAAACCAGAAGCTCATGGAAACTTACCTCAGTATGCACATGTTAATTTATTTATTTATTGTATGGCATAACACAATGAAGTATTATTGCATAAAACTTTGCAAAGACAACATAAAATATGCATCAAATACAAACCATTAAAAGAATAAAACCTATGATATTTTGAATACGTGCAATACAGACAATGAATACAATATACAATATACAATACAAATGAATTGTGTATGAGCAATTACTAGAGCAATTAAGCCTAAGGCTGGATAATTATTTAAACCATTGAACCGCAGGGCCCTCAAGAGGATGTAATTCTGACAGGGAGCCAGGAAACCTTCTAATGGTGCATACCATCACAATACAGTATAAAATTTGTAGGACATGCCCTCAGTCACAATAAGAATGATCAGTCAACCAATAAAAACATTTATGTTTCCTGTATTGGCACTTGCCATGATTAGTTTGAATCCAGTTAAGCATTGTCCAGTTTTTCCTTAGGAGATCACAGTCATAGGAACCATTGTACTGGATAGCACACTTACCAGTATGTCCTGTATGTCCATTGCCTTGACTCAACTGCAGGTCTTCAGCTATGTCCCAGCTGTGGCTCCAACCTCTCACTAAAATGATTTCAAAATTATTTTAAAACCTGTATTTAAATAATGGTGTTATTTGGTGTTTGGCCGGCCATATTTATTTAACGTTAAGCACACACCAATTACAAAACAGTAAATTATTAGCTGGTCAACAAAGGTGAAGCCAACCTAGCCTTCCTTAGGCATCAGTTGTACCATTGAGGGACTACTGCTGGGCCTCTGTTGAGGACCTTAGGTTCCAGGCAAGCCCATAAGGATAGAGGCAATCTCTCAGGCTTTAAGTGGGGATTGCCACCATGGCCAAATGGTGTGGCTGATATTTAACTTCTTACATAGTTGGATGCTGATCCTTGAGGGGAGCAAACATTGCTTTGATCTGAGAAGAAATTGTTCCTCTATTTAATTTGGTAAGTTTTATTCTTGGGAGAATGTTTTGATCCATGTCTGAGCTGGCACACACTTTACTCCTTTGTAAAACCTCTGTCCAATGTATTAACAGCAGAAGGCATTTTTGTTTTGGGTTACAGTTTTAGCCCAAGATCCATATCTCTAGAAAAGTTTTATGTTGATGCCATAAAGTATAGCCTGAAGACATGTGAAACAGCTCTACTGTATAGTGGAAGTTTATAACATCTGGATGTTTAAGCTACTCAGGTTGGAAATCTCTTGGGAACCATGTGTGTGTATTATAATTAACAGCAGATACTCAACATGTGTCATGTGAATATTAAGCCCAGAGTTCACATTACAGTGGTACCTTGAGTTACAAATGCCCTTAATTATGAAAAATTCAACTTACGAAGGGAAATCCATGGAAATGGGGATGCTTCAAGATACAAAAAAGGCCTATTTTGAGTTACGAAAGAAAAATGGAAAGTAAAGTTTCCTTTTCAAAATGGCTCCTGCTTGTTTGCAATGGCAATACTGCCATTTTGTGGCCACCCCCACTACAGTAGTGCAATTGGAAAGAAGATGGTGCCGTTTTGAAAAGAAAAGCTAAGAACCGGGGCATCTGTTTTTCAATGAACTGCATGAAGTGTCCATTTTGGAGCCATTCTGGAATTATTTGGTACCATTTGGGGGGCTTTTAAAGGTGGAGAGCTGAGCTTCTGTCATTTGCATGCCTGTTACTATGCTTTTTTGTATTTTGAGGGGGGTGATTTCCCACTTGGAACAAATTTATCCATTTCCAATGCATTTCTATGGGAAACCCTGCTTTGAGATACAAAATTTCAAGTTAAGACAATGCCATTGGAATTGATTAATTTCATAATTGGGGGTACCACTGTACATTACATCTACCTGATATAATATTTTATAAATAATGCAGCATATCTATTTGATTTCTGAATCCACTAAAATATGTCTTATGATAACCAACTGTTTGTTATAATTGTACAGCTGTTTTCTTTCCACTGTTATTCCCATAAAGAGTAACAAAGTTCATGTAGCTCTATGGTTACCGTTGCTTACAATATATATACAAGTTGTTTTTTTTATTTTAGAAATACAGTGGGCAGAAAATTTATTATAGACACAGAAGCTACAATTCTGTTGCCTCAATGTGGATAGGAAGGGAAAAAAATCCAAGTGCCCCCCTGCTCCAGTAGTCTTCCAGTTGCAAGATCAGCTGTGTGACTGATCACAGAACCTCTACAAGAATGGACACAATGAAGAGCAGGGCACCTGCCAAAGTAGGGAGATCCTTGTATAATTTCCTTCTTGTGCCCATTTAGGCAATAGCTACTGGCCAGAGTATGGCTATAATTTTGTGAAATCAAAATTTCCCACCTTGGATTTAAGCTGTCCACAGCATTCCCAGTTTACACAGTGTATTTGAAGAAGAAAATGGAAGCTGCTGGAAGCAGAAGATTATGAGGAAGAAGCGTTAGTAGCTTCAACTGCATATACGTTTTAGAAATACCACATGTGCATTCTGTTGATTTTGTGCTCAGACTCTACAATTTCCATGCAGGATAGGGACTGGAGATGTGTGGTCCTTCAACAGAGAAAGAGCTCCCATTATCCTTCACTATTAGCAATTTTGGTTAGGGCTGATGGGAGATGATGTTCAGCAATATACAGAGAGTCATGTGTTCCCCATCTTTGGTCCATGCATTACAGTGACCATGGGCGAGCTCTTTTCTAATGCAGTACTTTCAAATTGTTTAAAACATATAAGCCAGAAGTAATGCCACGCTCAAATGCCCATGAGACATTTAGCACATATAAATAGATGTTTCACCCTTCCTGGCCTACATCGGAGGTCCAGAGGAAGTCCTGTATAGGAGGTCCACTCTATTGCTCCGTTGACAGAACTGTTCAGAATCTGACATGTTAAAAAGTGGCAACTCTGAACAAGCATAATATTTAAGAAACAATGTATTGTTAGCTATTAAACAATTGAAGTGAACCTGTTTTTAAATATGCATCATGCATCTTTTTTCATGGAATGCAGTTATTCTTTACCAGTAAAATTGTGGTCCAAATGTTTACTTTTTTTGTAATAAAACCTGTATAATGCACCCGCTTCTCAATTTTGATTTTCTGATGTATGCTCTTCCTAATTATTTATATTCACTCTGCGGAGTATTCTGTGCCTGAAAGTATTGTTCTAAGGAAACCCAGATTCTGCTAGTGGCCCCCAGCCCAAATACTAAGATATTCCAAATCAACTTATTGTTTCTGGATGTAAAAATCCTCTTATGGTACAAGACTGGCCCTACTGTTTAGCACAGAAAGAGAGAGTGGGGCCTAGCTTAGGGAACAAACGTGTGGGACAAGGAGGTGGGAGATGTTAGAGGGTCATGCTATCTGTTATCAATGCTGTTGCATGGACTGTGTGAAATTGCACTGTTAGACTTGCCTTTTCCTGTCCCGAAACAAAGTCATTGATTAAAGCATCAGTCTCATGGCCACAGCATCACTGGCACAGGGAAGAGGAAGGATGAGGGCAGACAGAACAGATAGAAGGGTAGATCACTGTGTTGCTTCTTAGGAAGCCATTTACAATGTCTCTGACCCTTGCCATTTTAACGTCATTTCTCATTTATTTCCTGTGCCAGTGAAGAATTTGTAAAGGCAAACACAGAAAGAAAGGGGGGGGGAGAGAGAGAGAGAGAAAAAAGGGAGGGACAGACTAACAAAATTTTAGGATTTTTCAGCCTATGTACAGTATCCAAACTAAGGGAAGTAACTATACTCCTCTATCTTTCTTCAATCAAATCTCACTAAAGAAAGACATGAAGAAGCTACAACATGTCTAGAGAAAGGTCAGCATGATGATAACGGATCTGGAAATCAAGCCTTGGAAAAGAAAAGATTGGGATGTGATAGTCGTCTTCAAATATAGTATGATACCACTATCTATCTACTCCACTCTGAATATATAAAAATATTAAAAGAAAAAATTCTAAAAATATGTTTCTATAATTGAAGTTTCCAGAATTGTCCATGAGGGGGAGACATATAGCATGCTATGTACAGTAAGAGACCCGTCCCGTACCCATGGGGGATTGGTTCCGGGCTGCCCCGCAGATACTGAAATCTGCGGATAAGAGTGAACACTCTTATCTGAGGATAACGGTGGTGCCTGGGGTGAGGGGGAAGTGGTGACAGTGGTAGTGGGGTGGCGAGGTTGAAAGCAGAGGTACCAGGTCACCCTGCACAATTGCCCCACCCTCCATGTTCCCATGGTTGGTTGCCTGGCTGGCTGGACATCCAGCATTGCAGCTCCATTCATTCTGAACTTCACTGCCAGGAATGCCTCTCCTGGCATTTCAAACTGAGGAGGCAACCTGAGGAGACAAAAGCTATTCCGGATGCAAGGATCCAGCGACAAAGCAGAACCCGTTCCTCTGAATGAGATCCCGTGATCAGAGTCTGTAACTAGACTAGACAGCTTGAATGACATAAATTTATGGAGCTGATTCACCAGATCCCAACTGACTCCTTGGACCAACCTGAGCTGCAAGTTACTACTGGATTTCAGCCATTGCCTCATATTGACGGAGTTCTAAATTGTTTTCTCCCGAAGAGTACATTTCTTAAACTGTGTGACTCTAAAATATCCATCTAACTAGACATTTTGTGACCAGTGTTGAAGAATTTAGAGCTGATCAACATCAGAAGAATGAATGCATTCTCAGCTGAGCTCAGGTGGTGTGATTTGGGCTGGTTTGCTTAAAACACACAGAATGAACAAAACCTTTGAGCACCTCAACTTGGATATAACCCCTGTTGGGTATCCCCAGTCACATAAGCATCAATTCTGTATCCTTAGTAGCAGCCTTGCCCCTCGTCACTTATTTTACATGCTACTCTTTCCCTAGTAGCCATCACTAACATCTACCATTGCTGCAATGGTCCATTTCAATTTGCCTGGATAGGTTGTGAATTACTCAAGTGGCTTTTCTATGATAAAAATTCTGCACTCAGAGCATGAGGAAAAAATCAATTTCAAGCAATAAACGATGAATGGCCAGCTCTGCCATTAAGCAGGGCGAGGAAGTCACCTCTGATAGTAGAGGATAGCGAATGAAGAGTACTAGAGACATGCTGGAAGACAGAATCCAGTATGCCCTTCAACCTGCTCTGTTCCCACTAATTTTTAAAACAAGAACTGGGAGGATGCTGGATAGCTCAGTACTGTAGTTAGGAATCTGACTGCAGAGCTACAGATTCCATTATATTATTATATTATTATATTATTATATTATTATATCCTATCACCATCATTCAAATGGCATGCGCTTCTACATTTGGCTTCTTTGAGTGGAATTGGTGTGTGTGGGGGTTAGTGTCTTGCCCTTTGACTCAGGCAGAGAAATATTTCAAGCAAGACATTAGAAGGGAAAAATTAGGGACTCTACTAGCATTTATGGCAGCTGCCGTGTATCTATCATAATTCTGGCCTTCGATTTGCCAGCAAGATCTCTAAGGCTTTTACCAGATTCTCTTCCCTATAAATGACCACTTTAGAGAGTTTCATTTTTTTTTCTCAGACAGGGAATGGAACCAGATGTGCCTGCCCTCATTCCATGGAGAATGAGAGGTCATAGTTCCTGAGAGCGCTGAGCAATAACTCCAAACCACAAAATCAGACCCAAAGGATTCCTAGGGCCAAGCTCATTCCAGTCAATTGGACTGTCAAAAAAAACAAAAACAAAAAAAACAAACAAACCTATGATGGCTTGTCGACGTAAAATGGAAGCCAAACTTCCCCTTCAAATACAAGCCAAGTCAGGCCAGTGCTCATTATTTTTTTCAGTAGTGTTGCTTCCACATGACACATTTGATTCGCCACTAAAAACGTTTTTAGAAATTTAAATTAACCATTTCCCTGCAATTCTTATACATATCTTATCTATGCATTCTTTTATATCATTTAAGCCATTCTATTTTCCTATTTATATTACCCTTTTTCCCCCAGGGACTAATGCCATTCAATTGTGAAGATATAACGAAAAGATTTCCCCTTCCCTTTCCTGATTGTAGCATTAGCTATGGGGCAGTGTCTCGTTGGGTCAAACTATATAAAACCAGATGTCTTTAGAACTAGAACTTCCTTAAGTGCCAAAAAGCATCTATCATGGGACTTGCTTTCATACAGCTCAGTATCTTGCAGTCTGCTTAGCTTTGTTTTGTGACTGGCCACTGCAGAGTAAACATGGGCTTAATTTGCAAGCTGGAATGTGTAGATTCACATGTATGATAAAACTGTGTTGTGGGAGGGAAAATGGGGTAAACAACTTCTAAAAGTAATGGGTGCCTCATCTAATTTGATCCTAACTTCCTGCTTAGGCTTGATTAGAAGAAAGCCAACTCTACCGTAAAGTAGAGTGAGGCAGCTGTCCCTGAGAGTATTCTGAGTGTCGTGAAAGGAGCAGAAAGCTGTGATTTAATTTAATACCCTTGGTTTGGTTTGGTTTGGTTGTTGTTTTACTGCAAAGGAGAGGAAGAAGTGTCTGTCTGATTGTGAGTAAGCTTTGCTGAAGCACAGGGACCAACCCACCAAATGTAGCCTCTGAACCGACTAAGCAATGAGCTTAACCCATTTGCCACTCGCCAATAAATGTCTTCTGTCCCCTCGAAGCATTAAGGTTTGAACATTTTCATGCGGAATGTTTTTTAATAAATGCATTCCCATGTTGCCGTCCAGATGTATGTGTGTAAAACAAATAAACATGTCACAATAGAATACAAGCACAAGAATCTTTCAAAAACGATGTGTTTAATTTTCAAGCATTGGCTTACAGCTAATAAGAACTTCCCGTGATTACACATAGATTTGATACTTAAAAGGTAAAGCCTGATGAAATTGCCATTTCTAAGGCTCAAGACAGACAATAATGTCTAAAATGGGTGTTGTTGCACAAGAAGGAAAGCCCTTGGCTTGCTTACTTTGGACCAGGAGCTCTGAAACAGAAATCTTAGCCAAGTTTATTAATGTGGCTTATTATTCGAGAGCTAAATTTGGCCAGGAAGAGATCTGATTTCAAATCCCTGCTGTGGGCCGAAGCTTACTGGGTGCCACTGGATACTTGGTGGTGAGTATCCCTTGACTTAACCGACCTCACTGAACTGCTGCAGGGGACACCTTATAAATTGTGCCCTGGACGCCTTTCAGAATGCATGTAATGCAAGAACAGTTCTTAAAGCAAGAAATATTTCTAGAAGGTTCAAGAGTCCAGTTATCAGCTATTACTGGGAGTTTCAAACTTTTGCTCAAAGGTACAACTGTCTTTAATCACACATAAATTGTAAGTCAAATGAATCATATAAAGGTGACACAGAAGCACCCTCATCAAACAGTGGTAAGCACCACAAGTCTACTCAGGGGTCCCCCGGGCAATGGCGTACAGCTGGCCAATCCTTCACTTTCTGATAGTGTGCTCTACACATTTTGCTAACAAGCAAAATGACCCAAGAGTCTTTTTTGGATCACAAATGACAACAATCTCTAACTTTAATTTTTTAAATTATTACCTCTATTTCATATATGTCCATAATTGTAAATTGTGTGCAATGCTGTCATATGACAAAAGAATCGCCTAACGTTGGTATGTGTGAGTGTGTGTTTGTGTGCAGGTCTCCGTACACATGCAGAACAAACTCAAAAGCCAAGAGCTTCTACAGTCATAATTGACAAAGAAACGGCATGTTTTAAACTTTCTTTTCTGTAGCCTGTTCTATTACTGAGGTTTGTTTAATGTTAGTACTAGGTTTCTAATTCATTTTAATTGTCTTTTTTAAAATTGAAAAACTGCTGTGGGTGTTTTATGGAGAAGGATGATGGATAAATCTTATGAACAAGGAGAAAGAACTTGCTTTCTTTTTCTCACTGCCTTTTGATTTATTTTTGTTTGTGTTTGTGTTTCTTTGAACACTTGGAGAACAAAGACTATCTAGAAATAACAAACCAGTAACACCTCAAAAGACTACCATGTTTTATTGGGCATATGATTCTATGGAGAACAGAAACTACTTCAGAACAGTGAAGGAGGTTGCAGCCCACAAAAAATTATGCCAGCTAAGACCTGCTGGTCTTTAAGGCACCCCAAGACCTTTTGTGATCTTTCTTACAAGAAACCAAAGTGGTTACAATGACTGGAACACAAGATCACTACCTCCACTTGTCTGGCTGTCTTATAGGAGAAATTAAGTGTGATCCTGGAGATCTGTATTGCATTTCTTCAAGTGTTTATTTCTTCATTTCTTCATGTATTGACTTCAGAGTGGCCTGAGGGTGAGGAAGGGAACTGGATGGGAAATGTTGGAGGTGCCTTATTATTTCCACATGAGATACTGTGCTAAGTAAGAAATTGTCCCTCCAAGCCTGTCTTTCTCCTCATAAAGGAATAGGTAGTGGACCTAGTCTCTTTCCTTCATAAGTGTTTGTACTGGATTTTTTTTCTTTCTTTTTTCCCTTGCTTTATTATGCATCGGTCTTGCCGCCATCTTGCCCCCCTGCATTAATTATGCCTGGTCCTGTTTTTTTGCGTGTGCCTTTATTATCTGTTTTTATTGTTGTAAGCCGCCCAGAGTTCCAAGTGGGAAGATGGGCGGGATAGAAGATAAATAAATAAATAAATAAATAAATAAAATAAATCCCATAATCCAATCTAGTTAGCCATTTGCCTGCAAATGGCAGAGGCAAGGGATCCTGCACTCAAATCATGCACCACTGGTAGATTGGATTGTGATGTGTATGTAGAAATCCTTATTAGTCTGCATAGGGTGTGTGGAGGGCCTGCTATGTGGGTGTGAGCAATGCATATATTGTATGCCTATATTGTATGCATCTGAGCACATGCAGACATTTTTCTTTCTAAACAGTAAAAAAACACTAAAACAGTTTAAAAAAGGAAAGGAACGGAAATGAAGGTACATATATGCTATTGATTTCCACATCAGCTGTATGTAACTTGCCACAGTTCATTGCAGCTAATTGATGAAATGCTGGGGCACATCTCTATCATGTGATTGGTCTTATGTCCAATAGAATTATGGCTACATGAATTTATTTATTTATATTTATTTTTCCTTTTTTAACCTAATATTTCAATGGATGTACCAGTTCATTTCACATGTCCAATAAGAGAACTGAGAGGTACACAGACAACTTATGAATTAGCTACAAATAGCCATAGCAAGATATGCATACCTTATACAAACACCAAGAGGATTCCAATCATAGTTTCATTTAGCATCAGACTCTCTTGTTTGCACTTTACATTTCCTAAAGACTTCAGTGTCAGCTCTGCCCTCTCAGATGGCCTTTATATCTACCGTACATTGATATCGCCTTTTGAAACTAATAGTGCTGAGCTCACAAGATGACAAAAGCCAATATGTCTAATTAAAAGATGGCTAAGAGTGTAGGAAGGATATTTTTGGATGGAACAATGAGACCCTCTAGCTCAAGTGTGCACATCTCTGGCCATCCCCATTTTTTTGGCCTACATCCCCCCCACCTGTCCTTGGCTTCATGGCCAAAGCTAAGGGACTATGGCAACAGCAGTCCCAAATTTTCTAGCTGATCACAATTGGCCATTCCTGATCTACCACAAACAGCCTGTTTGGAACAGGGGCTTGACAGGCAAGTGGATCTGCAGGGCAGTAACCAGGCCTGTATGTGGCATGAGTAAGACATCACCACATTTTGCTAGCTTTGAATGCTGTTGATCACATTCCTATTGTTTCACTGGAGGCCACTGGGGCAAGCAATTTTGGACCATATTTCTAAAATGTCTCAGACAGCCAATCAAAGTTAACTGTTTCAAAATGAACAAGGGATGTCCTGAAGTCCCCAAACAACCTGGTAAACTATTTTATGGGTGGAACTTTTCTATGAAGTCCTCTGGCCACATTCTAATAGTCCCAAATAGGGATGGGCACGAATCAAACAAATAGCATTTCGTTTGTCATTTGGAGGGTCCGTTTTGGTTCGTTTCTGTTTTTTGTGAATTTTTGCAAAAAATTCAATTTTGTTTTCGTTCATTTTGTTACCATTTCGTTACCATTTATTTCATTTTTGTGATTTTTTTAAAGGATTTTAAGCAATTCACTCATATTGCAGTAACGGAAACGAAACGCACAACAAAATTCCCGGTGTTTCTATTCGTTTCGTTTCATTTTAGAGACAAAATTCATTTGTCATTTCGTTACGTAACAAAATGAAAAAACAAAAGCGGAAATGAAAAATTGTTAGTTTCGTGCCCATCTCTAGTCCCAAACTGTCTGATTGTTCCAGTAGCAACACAATTCCATCCACCTACCCTTGGTTTGAAAATCATAAAACTCACATAGGCCTGGGAAAAAGGCATGGTGATTCCACTAGAGTTGTGTCCACTCTGCATTACACCCTTTTCCCATCAATAATTCTGTCCATTGTAGGCTTTGCTGGTTCCACAGTCTTTCTTTTCTTTGGGGGGGGGGTTGTGGAAGTTCATCTGTACATGCTCCCCACATGCTGGCTTCAAGGTTTCAGAACGCCCTAGTGTATACATCTGTCAGATCTCTCTCTAAATTTATCACTCTCTTATCTAACATGGGATTGTGCTTAGATGATTGCTAATAGAGATCAGCGCTATTTCTGTGCTCAGGTTTCTGCTTGTTGGGTTTCTCCGTCTCCTCACCAGCCTTCAGCTTTCTCTTGTCATCCGTGGAGTCCCGGCGACACAGCCCTTCTTCGCTGCCTGTGGGCAAGCTGTCAAATGTGCTCTCTTTGTTGCCTCCTTTCAGATTCTGCCCTTTCCTGTTCTTACGGCAAAGGCTGGTGCATTTTTCCATGCAGTTGAACCTGGTCTCGGTGGTACAAGCGTACATCCCAGCAGGGACAGCCAGCACCATGGCGCACACAATGATAATGATGTGGACCAGTTTCTCCCGCTGCTCCAGTTGACTGACATCACTCCCTGTCACAAACACAATGCATTGCCCCTTGCGAGGTATCTGGTTCTTCAGAGTCACACAGACTTCATACTTTGTGGCGGGGAGCAAATCGTTGACGGAGTAGCTATTGATGCCAGGTCCAATGTAAATCATGTCTTTCTTGGAGTCGTCATACTTTCCAAAATGGAGAGTATACCAGGTTTCCCCTGGATTCTCAGTGACGCTATACCATTCCAGAGTGATCCCATAAACCGTCTGCTTGGTGATCCTGATGTCAATGTACGCATTCTCCTCCGAGAGGGAGGCAGGGAATGAAGACACCATTCGAGGGGATTGGACTCTGAGCGCTATGGTGGCCGATGTGTTGCCGAGGTAGTTGGCCGCCGTGCAGGTATAATTGCCATCATCCACGAGGTGGGCTGAAGATATCACCAATTCGGACTTGACTGAATCTTCACTGGTGTGGGTGGTGGTCACTGTAATGGAAAGAAACAGACCCAATGCAAACATGTTAACTTCTGCCATGCTTTTGATTATCAGCTGCTGGCTCACACAAGTGAGAGGGTGCTGCTATTGTGCTGATGTCCTTCTTGTGGGTTTCCCCTGGACAACTGGGTAGGCAAGTCTTTATTCTAATCAAGCCCACTTATTATAGTGTTCTTACCATTTTAAATATACAGTGGACCCTCATATAACAAGTGGTTTGTATAACATAAAATCTGTACAACATAAAAAATTCCAGAGATAGGAGAATATTGCTTAACAGAATCACCTATGGGGTAAATCCGTACAACATAAAAATGGTCAAGATTAGGGATTACCCTGTTCTCAATACATTCCTATGGGATATTTGTATAAAGGAAAATTTGCTTAACAGAATTTCAATTGGAACAAATTAATTCCTTTATACAAGGTACCACTGTAGTCCCATACCTTACTGCACTTCCATCAATGAAAAATCCCAGCAGCATCATGAGGTGGGGTGGGGTCATGCCACTTGAACCAGCATTTCCTTTGCACAAGCAGAGAACAGGTTTTCTTCATGGAGCTCACCATTAGCCAAAAAAAAAAAAAAAAAAGCCAAGTGGCACAATCCTGCATTACTACACTATTGGGGCTTTTCGTTCAGCAGAAGCTCATGAGGACATCAGTTCCATTCACAAAATGCCCTTAGTTTTCTTACTATTTCCCACATGGTAATGTCATATGGTTTTACCTGAGTAGGAAATTAGCAAGAATATCTTCAATTTCCCTTTGGCATGTCCAAACTTTGGCCCTCCAGATGTTTTGGACCACAACTCCCACAGTCCTTTGTCATTGGCAATCTAAGCTTAGAATTCTGGGAGTTGTGGTCCAAAACTTCAGGAGGACCAAAGTTTGGACATGCCTGCGTGAACCTGTTACTTTCCAAATAATCAGAACTTTATATTTGTTCTTAAATACCTATTAACCAGATTATAAATCTAGAAAGTTTCCTTCCATTTTTCCAGACTAGCGGATTTGATTCAAAGTTCTTGTCATAAAGCAACATGGTGAAAAGGAACACAACATCTCATCATGAAAATGCCCCTGGGCACTAAAGGTTCAGAGCTATGCAAATATGCCTAGGACTGAGAAAAACAAGACTGAAGTTTAGGGAAAATCCAGCAAAAAGTAAGGGGGGAGGGATTTAGAATGCTAGCTCTCATTCCTCAATTGGTTTATATTTCTATGTATTCAGTTTTCTTCCATTTCACTTTAATATGCGGATCTTGAGGAAATAGGTGATGTACACTCTCCTGACCCCAATTAAAAGCAGCTCTTTTTAAAATGGAGTGGTTAATGGAATGTTCAGAAATACTTAATATTAGATATGGATTGATTTCAGGTGAGTCATTGATACAAGCTCCTGCAAGAGACTTTGGTAAAATCTGTGACTCTGAGCTGGATAGGTCCTTTCACCATATCAGTCAGACTCACCATATTATGTACTAATGAGTGAGGTAACAATAGGGAGAGTTGTAACCAGACCAGAAAAGGGCACAGACTGCAGGAGGCATCAAGATGTTCCTATACTTATCTAGTACATGTGATCATGTTGAGTTCATGGGAATTCAACAATTCGTACATCTTTTGTTATAAGCCTATGGAAATCCTTGATGTTGCCAGTCCACATCTCCCACTATCCTTCACCATTGATTCTGGTTATTGGTTCTGGCAGAAGTTACTATGCAGCAACATCCTGATGGACACAATCCTCTACTCAGTTTTCTATGGAAGCCAAAGACAGATTTGACTGAAGCCAGCAGGAGGTAGGAAGACAGTGACAACATCTAGTATGCCTTCATTAAAATGATGAGTCATCATGAACATTCGCTCCTAATCAGGATTTTGAAGCCAGGAGGGCAGGAATAATTCATATGGTTTGGCAGCCACTCTAGTGAAGATCACTAGAGTGATCTACAGCAAACTGAGACATTCCTCTTTTTTTCTGTGTGTACATCAGGTCTAGGAAAGGTGTGACCCTCCAAATGTTGTAAAGATCTGGATCCCATCCTCATCCTTCACCATTTTCTATGTTAGTAGCATTTGATGTAGGAGAGCAACATATGGAGGGCTTCCCATTCCCCACCTTTTGCCAAGGTGTGTGAATGAAATCAAGGTTATTGTTTCTAGCTGCAGCCATTCAGGCGCACAGCAAGAAAATTGCTCAACCGATGGGAAAGTATATTGCTCTATATTTACTGAGTTTACACATTTCTGTTCTCTCTTTCTGTGTTGCTCTGCAAATAACTCTGAGACTAACTGAACCAATTTGTTTTCAACTGTCCAAAACAATTTACTAGAGGGCTGAGGCCAGCCAAAGAAAATGTAAGCCCTGAACAAATCTGTTCAGGAAAGTTATGAGGAATTTAGCCAAGGCAGTAAGGTGGCAAAATTATAATGCAGTCTTAATTTTGTCGACTTGCCCCCCCCCCACTTATCCTCAGTTTGAAGATGTACAGTGACATCAGTTCTACAGTATGGGACAGCAGGTAAATTGTCTATCGGCCAGGGAAAGGTTAGTGATAACAAAGGGCAATGTTCTAACTAGAGACATTGGAAACAGCCTTCACTGTAATTAAGCTAAGTCTCACTGATTTCAATTGGATTTAGTTAGAAGAACTAATATTGGCAGGATTATACTGAGCTACCACAGCATTAAGGATATTCAGTCCCAATTGGTTCAACTCTTTGGGCAAAATCCCACATAACTTTATGGATCTGGCACTGGAAATAGTTAAATTAACTGAAAGCTTCCGATGCCCTCCCTCAAGTTCTGAGGCTCCCTAGGGCTCCTTTTTAACCCTGGAGAAGCCTTGGGAACCTTGGGGTGGGCGAGGGGAAACCTTTCATCATCATCATCATCATCATCATCATCATCATCATCATCACTACCACCACCACCACCACCATCATCATCTTTATTTTTATGCCACCTTTTTCCCAAAGGGACCAAATTCTTTAATAATCAATATCAATTCTTTAATAATCAAATATAACTGTTGGGTGACTGGTGGCATTCCTGATCTTGGCAACAGTGATCTGCTGGCAATGTTTAACTATTAAAGGATTCCCTGCACCCATCCAAGGGTTTTCAAAGGCTCCCCAAGAGGAAAAGGCAGCCCAAGGAAAAGCTGGAATTAGAAAGTGAGGGTGAGGACAGGAACTAATTGTTTCGTGTGTTGGATCTGGGTTAAGTGGTGTAACTTTACAGAACAGAATTTTGCCCAGTGCTTTATCATGACCAGTAGAGATGGGCACGAATCAAAAAAATGGTTTTTCGGTTTTTCGTTTGTCGATGAGAGGTCTGTTTCAGTTCGTTTCCGTTTGTTGTGAATTTTTGGAAAAATTTCATTACCGTTTTTCATTTTTTTGTTTGTCGTTTCTACCCGCTTTTTGCACAATTTTTAAAGCATTTAAAGCATGTGCAGGCATCCCCCAATGCCCCAGACCAGAGGGAAAACACTAAAAAAATGGATGCTGGCAGAGACACAGTATAGACTAGGTATGCAGGGAGGCTGCAAAGGCAGCAGCAGGCGTTGCCCAGGGTGCAAGGCAGCCGCAGAGTGGCTGCACTGCAGGGCAAGGGAGGGTGCTCACTGAGAGGTATGCAGCACGCACACACACATGGAGGCTGCAGGACTGAAGCTAGAGTCGCAGAGACAGCGATCCCACCCTAACTCCTACTGGACACTGCAAGGAGGACGGGGGCTGCCAGAGCTTTTTATGCCCTCTGTGGCTGCCAGACCTGCCCGCCTAGTCTGCAACCTGGGCATGCTATTGGTTGAACATGATCCCATCACATGGCTTGCCTCCATTTTGTGGCTGGTGGCGACATCCATTTTAAAGGGAAAAGAAAAATACATCGTGATGGGAGAAGACAAAAACAAACGTTTTAAGGACCCAACCCCCCTGGTAGGTATTGTCAGGCAATATAAATAATTGTCGCTGCATTTTTACAGATGTCCAGGGAATTTTTTAACATTTAAAACAGCTCATTTCATTGCATGTCGCCATTAACTGAAACGAAACGTAACGACCACAATTTTTGTGGTTCTGTTCGTTTCGTTTCATTTTCATCACAATTTTCGTTTGTCGTTTCGTTAAGTAACGGAAATGACAAATGGTAACAGAAACTAAAAAATGTTCGTTCTATGCCCATCTCTAATGACCAGGGTGTACATGGTTGAATCGATTGATTCAGTTGTTCATCAGGCAATTCTCACAAATGAAGTGAGCAAGTAGGTCAGACATGTCCAAATTTCAGCCTTCCAGATGTTTTGGACAACAACTCCCACAGTCCTTTGCCATTGAAAACACAGGCTTGGAATTCTGGGAGTTGTGGTCCAAAACATCTGGAGGGCCATAGTTTGGACAGGCCTGAAGTAGGGCCACAGGATATAGCCACTCCAGTTAAGGGTGGATGATGATGACTATTGCAGCACTGAAACAATATCTGGAGAGTCACATATTCCTCATCCCTCCTTATCCCTGTCTTAGCTAACTGAACACTGGAAAAGCACAATTAAAACCAAGGAGCATATTCTGCATAGGGAGATTAGGTAGATGAACCTACTGGCTTGTCTAGCACAGTGGTTTCCCTCGGCTAAAGGCCTTTTCGGATCTCAGGCAAAGATCTCCCCCATCACCTGCTACTTAATCCTTCTGATTTGAGACACTGAGGTTAAACATTAAATGTATTGTATTTATTATATGTATATGTTTTTATTGTTCTAATTTTATTGTAATTTTGATGTTTTAATTGTTTATTTTGATTATGAGTTGCCCAGAGACCTTTGGGTAGTAGGCGGCGTACAAGCTAACTAAATAAATAAATAAATAAATAAATAAATAAATAAATAAATAAATAAATAAACTTTAGGGGATCTGAATGCAAAGCATGTGTTTAGCCTTTCAGATCTTCCCTGAGAGCAGAAATGTTGCCCAGAGATTAAAAAAAAATGTGGGTAGTTTCAAAATTCTCAATAATGTTACCCATTTTCCATCTCCCAATGCTTGTTCCAAGAGCACAGGTCCCTTTCCCTCAGAAATTCACACATTTGTGAAGCTAGAGAATCATTTGCACATTCAAACCAACACGTACAGCTGTAAAATGCAAAACAGCTAAAATGCATGCCATTAAAAAAAGCATTGCCAAGCATTCTTTCGGCAATGGAGAAATGGCACACAAACAGCACACAGTGCATTTGGCAAAGTGTGCAAATACATGTATTCTATTCAATTGCTTTATTTTGGTGAACAGATGCGATAATATGTACACATTCTGGTGGGAGGAAATGCCTGCTGAATATAAAGACCTGTGTCCACACAGGAGAGAAAAACAGTGTCACAACTCAAAAAAGGGGGGGAGGGGAGCAAGGATGCAGGAAGAGTTCCAAGAGATGCAACATAGTTGAGATGGAACATTTTTTCCACATCCCTAATGTTCCCTTAAGTCACCAGATTAAGAACTGGCAGAAAATCTTTTGATTGCAGGAGGCTTACAGAAACCTATCTCAGCAAGCCATGGGAAATGTGAAAATCCTGACTGTGTAGCATAGCTACCCTGTGCAGCACAATTTCTCAGTCTACTGCTCTGCTGCCATACAGTTGAGCAAGGCCAGCGCTATCTTAAGCTGGACATGGTGGCTGCCTCGGTCACATTCCAGGCATCATGAAAAGGAAATACATTGTCATCTATTTAATTTCCTGTTGCATTAACAGCCACCAGAGATGGAGAGAGGTTCTTGTGGGATCTCCTACTTGGGGCTTGCAACCTTGCACACCAGGTTGTGAGCACCATCCACTGTGTTTGGGAGAGATGCCATGGCTGCCCTGCCTCCAACACCACCACGTCTTGGGCCAATGCTGTAAATGAGAGCCATCAGTCAAATGCTCGGCTACAACCAGGAAGATCTTAGTTCAAAATTCCATTTGGCCATACATTTCACTGGGTAATTGCAGAATAGTCACTATCCCTATCATACGTATGATATCCTGAGTACATTAGATCAAAGGTGGGAGTTTAATGTAAGAAATTAAAAGGAAGAGGGTAGAGATGAAGGTTGTCTAATGCTTTCATCTTTATAAATCAGCATGTTCCTTGAACAAGAACAGAACTGGGTTGGTGTGATAGTTGTGTACTGTTTCGTTATTATGATCCACCCCATGATTCTTGCTTAGCCTTCATAGTCACAAATTTGACATCCACCCACCCTCTAAAACAAAAGAAAATATCAGTGAACTATTTGGCCGTGATACAGTTTAGTCTATTGAACTCAGTGGACTGAACAAGTTTAACTGCCGTAGAGACACGCATCTAATACTTTTAAGTCTATAAAAAGAGACAATTCCTTGCCACTAAACAGCTTGCCATGGAATCATGCTTACCATTAAAGCCTCGTAAGTGTTTGTGCATGTAGGTCCACCAGACCACTGGGGGAGGACTGGCCTGCATCAGACAGGTCAAGGTGGCATTGAGCCCGACCAAAACAGTCACATTTGGCTCAAGAGACGACACCAGGGGCTTCATGCAGCTCTTCAGGTCCACTTCGTGAAAGTACTTCCCTGCCCTCAATTTGGGACTCGAACAAGTCAGGTAGGAATTCATTAGAATGATGGGTGGGCCGACCGATTTAATAAACTGGACGAAGCCTCTCAGGCGACAGTCACATATCCATGGGTTATCGTGCAAAGCCAAGACAGCGTTGGGAACAGCTTCCCCCTTCCTCTCCAGCTGCTGAGTTTTTTGGTACACAGGCCAGTTATAGAAAACCTCCTTTGAGATGACCGTAAGCTGATTGGCAGATAAGTCTAAGTAGGTCAGGTTTGGTAAATAGCGGAGGGCATGTTCCGGAAGGACGTCGAGCCTGTTGTGTTTGAGATCCAGGATTTTCAAAGCCGGAGTGTCTTGAAAGGCTGTCCATGGTACTGAACTCAGTTTGTTCCCTTGCAATCTCAACTCGGCCAAATCCTTCAGGTATTCGAGGCTTTTCAGATGCATGACTGTGATGTTGTTGAAATTCAGCCAGAGATATTCCAAGGCACTGACGTTAGAGAATGACCCACGGGGCAATTCTGTTAGGTGAGAGTTTTCAATTCTAATTTTTTTGATATCTTGAGGGATGCCTTCGGGGATCTTTCTCAAAGAAGAAGACATGCAAAGCAAGCTCCTGGAATGTAAATCAGCAAAGTTAGCATATTGTTCTGATAATGAGCCCATTCAGTTTTAATTTTATTGAATGGATGGTGACCTCAATGAGTTCAAGATGGACTTTTTGTAACAAGCATTGTAACAATACATTTCATTAATGTTTATCTTTCTGACCATACAGTCTATAGTCAAGTACATTAGAGTGGTTATTACCATAATACTTCAAACTCTGTCTTGAATATTACATAAAACTATCCATTCTCTAATACTAAAAGTCTGTTTAAAACTACACCGGGGGCGGGGGGTTAAATTCTGAAAATGCTTAGCAAACTCTAGCTAATACAAGTAACCAGCCACTAAATTTGATTGAAAACTCTAGAATGGAACATGCTGCCAAACCATTTGCATATTCTAAATAAACATTCATACTGTATCTGTTCATTCAAATATATAGTAAGTACATAAATATATCATAATCTGTTTCCTGCCGTACATATGTAGATACATAAAACTGCCTTCTTATTGATGATTTAACATATATCCCATGTGTTTGATAAATCACCTGGCTGGCTTGTATTTCCCCATCTGATGTTACTAACTAACTAACATAACAGGACCAGAACCAGACACATCAACAATCACTGTTTCTGAGATATTTCGATATCCTTACCTTCCAAAGTTATCGTTGGCACAGGAGCATCCTGTGACGCAAGATGAAATAGCCAGGTTTGTCCCATGGTGGAAAAGAAGGAAAAGGAGGAGAAATACGTGACGTATGAGGTCCATATTCTTCTACGAGTAGATACCAGGCAGGTCTTGCACGAGACATGGTAAAAAGCCTCCCAGTAGGAAATCCTATTAAGAGTAATTCTCCTTGACGCAGAGGTAGCTGCCTTGGGAGGCAGGGCCAGATCTTCTTAAGTTGTGTGTGCATGTTTTACCAAATGTTGAGATGCCAAGATGCAACTGCTCTATTTAGGTTCCCGTGAACCTGTCTGTAAGCGAGGGCTCACTTTAATTCAATAGATTAAGTGTGAACACAATGAACTCAGTTGGAGTGTATGTCCAGCCAGGGCATTGTCAAACCACTCCCTTATTCTTTGCTTTTCCATATTATTGGGAATGCAACATGCTCTATAAATGTGTGTCTGCATGTAAATAGCAATAACAAGAACAACATTATATATCCAAACATTATCCAAACTTTATCTATCAACTCATGGGCTCTGAGCTATTCATGACGCATCAGGAAAGAGATCTTGGTGTGTTGGTGGACAACTCCATGAAGGTATCTACCCCATGTTTGGCAGCGGTGAAGAAGGCCAATTCTATGCTAGGGATTTATCAAAAAGGGGATTGAAAATAAAACAGCCAACATTATAATACCATTATACAAAATGATAGTAAGGTCACACCTGGAGTATTGTGTACAATTCTGGTCACCGCATCTCAAAAAAGACATAGTGGAACTGGAAAAGGTGCAGAAGAGAGCGACTAAAATTATTACTAGGCTGGGGGCCCTCCCTTATGAGGAAAGGCTAAAATATTTGGGGCTCTTTAGTCTGGAAAAAAAGGCACCTGAGGGGGGATATGAATGAGATGTACAAAATAATGCAGGGTATGAGTAAAGTGGATAGAGGGGCACTCTTCTTCCTCTCACAAAATACCAGAACTAGGGGACATACACTCAAATTGAGGGCTGGTAGAATAAGAACAGACAAAAGAAAATATTCTTTCACCCAGCACGCTGTTAGTCTGTGGAACTCCCTGCCACAGGATGTGGTGATGGCATCTGGCCTGGATGCCTTCAAAAGGCAATTGGACAGATTCCTGGAGGAAAAGTCCATCATAGGTTATAAACCATGATAGAGATGTATAATCTCCAGGCTTAAACCCGGGGTACTTCAAGGACCAGATGCAGGGGAGTGGTATCAGGAAACAGATAGTATTGTGCGCTCCCAGACGCATCTGGTAGGGCCACTGTGAGATACAGGAAGTTGGACTAGATGGGCCTTTGGCCTGATCCAGCATGGCTCTTCTTATGTTCTTATGTTAACATATAAATAAAACCAACAATTATATAAGAGTCAAAATCAGGATTTAAAAAGTCAGGGTGAAGATAATGGAATCTGTACTAGAGATGGGCACGAATCGAAAAAATGGCGTTTCATTTCATTTTGTTTCTTTTCATTAAGGAGGTCGGTTCGTTTCATTTCATTTTTTGTGAATTTTTATGGGAAAATTCATTTTGTTGTTTCATTAATTCATTTTTCATTTTTACCCCTTTTTTCCCAGTGCCCACTGTGCGCCCCTGCCACCTTCTGGGTAGATATATCATTGTGATAGGATACCAGGAACAGAAAGTCTTATTTGAACCACATAGCCACACTGTGCCATTTATCCTGGAGTGGGTGAGCTCAAGAGAGTCCAATGTGGTGATAAGTAGGAAATATGCCTGGCCATGATACATGCCAACAATTGAGTCTACTCTGACAGGGCATTGCTTCAAGGGATCCAAAAATCAACAAGGGCAGGCACTCAAAGTCACTACCCCCACCTTGTAAGGTAGAAGTGCCACACACTTCCAAAAATACTAAAATTCCCTGTAACTGCTCAAGGCAAGGCCCCATTTTAGGCTAAAACCATCTGAGCCAAAAACTCAAATAGTTGGTTGAAGATATTTTTATATTTTATTTAATATAACAAAAGCCAAGAATTCAAAGTTCCCAAAAAGTTTCAAAAAGCACTGGGTGGTGGGGGGGGAGAATTTGAGTCAAAGACATGGCAAATACAGTAGCAAAATAATAAAGCTAATCTAATCTATCTAATATTCCCACATTAGCATAGCATCAGCATAGGTCCGAAGCATACATGGAGAGCATCCTTCTGGGTGCAGCATAGGAGCATAGGAAGCATCTGAGCATAGCATCCTCTGAGAGCTAAACTAAGCCAACCAAAGTAACTTCTGAACCCCTCATTGCACATTAAATGTCACATTTTAGACCCTCCCAGAAAGTCTACCAATCAGGGTTTGAGTTCCCTCAAATGTTTACAAAGACAAGAGCAATTTCTTCCCCTCTCCTTTCACAGAGCCAAAGTCATTTCCCAATTAGTACAGTACCAGAGAACAAGCTGGCTTGGTGTTGAAGGATTCGCTCATCCAAGATAAACCCCAGCTGTTATTCCCTTCTCATTAATGGGTAGACACAGCTCTCCACATTGCTAACCAACCATTTCCAGGTGCTGACAAAGAAGCCTGCATTTCCCAGAATGAATTCTATGTTCCCCCAACTTCTGAGTTTCTTCACAGTCATAACAAGTAAGACTTGGCTGAATATAAGCATGTAACTATACCTGCATGAAATTTCTGTGGACATCAAACAGAATGAGGTAGTAGTAATGTGTGCTGCAGTCTCACCATGTTTATGTTATGCTGCAGAGGGCTGAAAACTACAGCAGCATCTTTCATAATGTCTATCAGGATAAGTCCAGAACCAGTTTACATACGACAATAGTTCCTATGCAGTCATGTAGGCTTGCTGCTGGTTTAGCTATATGTACATTGGAAAAGGATCTTTATCAAGATATGTTTCCACCAACGAAATCTCAACCATAATATACTGGACACAAATCTGGTCTGATTCCAAGCCAGCAGCTATCATATGGCTTTCACGAGGTTACTAACTGTAGCTAGGGAAATATCAATTTTTATTTTTATTTTTGGATGACAACTCCAGAATCTGGGAATCTCTGCAACACCACATTTGAACTACCTCAGCTGGGAAATAGCAAGGGCTCTTTTTTTAGCATCTTCATGGATTGATAGAAGAACTGCTACTATCATTAGAGTCCAAGCACAGCCATCGACCTTTTGGCAAGCTATGAAAAAAAATCCAGCGTGAATTGTGATTATAAGGCTCTGTGCCTTGTCTGATATGTTTCTTATAAGCAGCACAAGGCTGGCACATATGGGAAACAAAATCTATTCTTCTGGTGCCATCTAGTGTCACTAACTGATACATTTTTCTGATAGTACCCATGGCTTTTCTCTTTTTAAAGGGCTTATTTTTATTTCTGTAAGCCTGCTTTTTTTAAAAAAAATGACATATAAAAAGGCAGAGAAAATAACAGTAATAAAAGACTGATGGCAAAGGGGAAATTCAGATACTGGAATAATGGAAAAATTGCTAGCCATCTCACTCCAAGCTAATATGAATAATTTCAGTCTGCTTCACTTGCATAAAAATTTTGATGCAGTGCTATCACATTTCATCATCAAAGCTTGCCTTATTTAGTTGCCATTTAGTTAAAAGTAGCAAATGCTACTGTTTTCAGAAGATACCATGTTGGCAGGAAAATGATTAACCACATCCCCCTAAAGCTAGCTTGAAAACAGAGATTAGCTTGAACCTGCTTAACCCATCACCTTAGAAGACCAGGATAGAGAAGTATTTATAGATTCCCGGGGATGGATTAGATTTATAAACTCTTTAAAATAATTGTTTTGCATCTGCTGTAACTATTGGTCCCAGTCCTGCAACTCAGTGAAGCCATAGGGTCAGTGGTAGAAGAACCAATATATATCATATGTTCTCTTTCCTAAGCACCACATAGAGAGTGGCCCCATAACGCCGTTGCTGAACATTTGGGCTGTGTATCATCGGCTAATTATAACAAAGCCCATTAGGTTGGGTGCTCAGTTGCTCCTGAAATAGGCTACTTAATTATTGGGTGTTTTTACAGCATGATCATATCCTTCAGCTATACCAGTGGTGGCGAGCCTTTGGCACTCCAGATGTTTTGGACAACTCCCAGAATTCCAACCCTAGCTTGCCAATGACAAAGGAGCATGGGAGTTGTGGCCCAAAACATCTGGAGCGCTGAAGGTTCGCCACCAGGAACCTTCCATACCATGACATGATCTGGCATTAAGATGATGCTATCATGTTGCAGCATAGCACTAGAGCAATGCCAATGCTAATTAGGGCCAAATATGGGATGCCCAAGATAATGAGGAAGGGCAGAATAGGAAAAACTGGTCCCAACCACTCTTACACACATAGCTATGGGTCTACAGAGAGCTACAGAATAACATACAGGTTGTTCAGGCTTTCTGTTGTGCTCTTTCAGTCAACCCCTGTATTGCTTCCTCATCTATGAAGTGATACCGTCTAGGTGGGCAATAACCTTCTTTTAGTCATGTAGTCAGGAAAGACTCCACCTTTCTCTCTCTCCCTAGAATGCAGTCCTTTTATAATAATCTTCTTCTGCACTGAAAAGAATTTCTTCTTCGTCCACTCTTTATCATTACAAACACCATTTTCCATGTAGGTCAACAACACAGAGAGCTGCATTGAGAATAAAAAAGGAAAGAGAACAATCATGTAGGCTTGCTTGAGTTCACTGGTGAAAATGAGGGGTCAGGAATGTAAGTAATCCGTAAGTCCCTGCTGAGCGACGTGATTCAAGGAGAATGGTCTAGCTTGGCTCCCCACTTCCTTTGGGGATCATGATGAGTAACAATACATCACCAGGTAATTCCACTTTAAAATACTATGGCGGGGGGTGGGGTGTCTTCATATTTAACTTGTGTTGACTAGGCTAGGTTACCAAAAAGGGCAGAGTTAAAACACTTTCCCAGGGGCCTTAGATTTCAGCTTTTACCCAAACTCTACATGTTGCCATGAAGGGGAGCCTCCGAGCTTTGGCAAGGAATTGTGCCAGACTGTGAGCCGCACGTCACTTTGGGGCAGGGTGAGTGAGCGAGCAAGGAGTGAGAGAGGCCATCACACCTTGCACAATTCAGCCCCTGCCGTTGAAGAGCAGTTCTTCAAAGCAGGTGCGCTCAGTCAACTCACAGCAGGATGGCCTCATCGGATGCTCCTGGAACCCCTATGACCTCCACTGTCAGCATCTACATATCCACTCCAGGTTTCTACAGCCCCCAAAATAAATTTTCACTGGTTGTTTCTCCACTCTCACAAAAGAGTGTGGGACCCCTCCTGAAGATGTTTCTGAACAGACACTGTCTCCCCTTCCTCTCCCCTTCCTCTGTGCCCAGATAGCGAAGGTGGGAGAGATCCCAAGATGTTCAGCCCTTCCACTGCCACCACCACCCACCCCTGGAGAAGAGCCCATTGTTTCCTTCAACAGTGCATTCTCTCCACCACCACCACCACCTTTTGAGAAACCCTTTCCCTCAGCACCAGGAGATGCCGTCCCTTCCCCTGCTCCTCCCATGCTGAAGGGGAAGCCTCTGTTTCTGAGTGGATTACCTGTCTCCCAGGGTCAGGGCCATGGACGGATGAGCAGCATTAACGTGGAGATGGAGTCTTTGTCCTCAGTGCAGGGTGATGTGGAGAAGAATAATCCTTTCAGATCTTGGAGACCTCCTGGACCTGTGGCTTCTGCAGGAGCAGCTTCTAACACTTCCCCCAAACCCCTGCTACTACCTATAAATGTTTCCCATCCTGTATCTTTTCCCTGTTGTCTCCAATCCCAGTGGAGGCGACAGAAGCTATCTTCGTAAACTACAAGGGGAAACTACTCCCATTTAGAGGTGTAAAAATTTCTGGAAATATTGAAGCTCGGGAAAAAATCCAGTTTTTTCCCTTTTTTCTGAAAACAATGGATTTTTTTTAAAAAAAAAAATGAAAAATGCTACATTAGCACTCTTCTCCCCCCCCCCCTTTTTTTTAACAGCTTGAAGGTCATTCTTTTACTTTAGGAAGATAAACTCTGACTATGGACAATTTGACTTGGCATAAAATTATCACAACTAGCATATTAAAATATAGTGTATCCAAACAATTATTACAAGCAGAATTTACTTTTTTAAAAACTAATGTAGCTAAATGAATGGATTTTCTGGAACTGGATAAATGTATACTCTTACCTTTTTAAATTAAGTTAATGAATTTAATTTAATTAAGTATATACTTTCAGGTTCTTTTTGTTGTTCTCAGTGGCATAGCTACAGTTTGGAGTGCCTGGAGACAAACTCAGTTTTTGCTCCCTCTCCTCCCCCCCAACTGTGTCTCACCCACCCAGCAAGGGGGGTCAGATCCTGGGGGAACAGAGGAGGATGGGAAGAAGGGTCTCTCCTTCTCATGCTCTCTTTGTGCGACTCCTTTCCAGTTAAGGCTATCCTGTGCAAACAGCACAGCATACAGATAATGACAAGCAGGCAATTTTTTCCAAGCATCACCTCTGTAGCATGCTTCTCCCTCCTCCCCCCCACCCCCCTCAGCTAAGGCTTGGCCATCGTTAGCACAGGGAAAGGAGGAGAGGGAAGCAGGCAATGGGATTTTTTTTCAAGCAGCACCTCCGTGACACGCTTCCCTCTCCTCCTTTCCCCAGGCTAATGATGGCCAAGCCTTAGCAGGGGGGAGGAGGAGGGGGAGCAATTGATGGAAATGCTGCTTGGGGGAAAAACATGCTTCCCTCTCCTCCTTTCCCACAACTAAGGATTGTCAAGCCTTAGTGGGGTGAAAGGAGGACTACTGGTGGGATGGTGCATGGCTTCCTCCTCCTGCTCCCCCTCCAGCCTACCCCAGATTGCTGTGCACACCAGGGCAAATGCACTCTTTCACCCCTCCCTAGTTACATCAATGGTTGCTCTGTGTTTTCTTCCAGTACTTGGAGGACTAGTGAAGAGAATAGAATGCCACCAAACATACCCACCCACATGCAAAAAGAAAGGTGAAACCTTCTTGTTACAATAGCAGCACCTCCTAAGGGAAGAAATGCACCTTGTTCTTGCACTGGAGAGTTCAGTTTGCAGCCTAGGACTAACTTGTCCTCAGTGCACAGAAATTAGAATAATCTGATACTATGCATATGTTTAAAAATGATTTGGAAATATTTGAACACCCTGTCTTAAAATATTTTGTTCATCAAAATAAAATAAAACATTCCATAATCTTTTTTTCTTTTTCTTTTTTCAATTTTTCTAATTTTTCAGAAAAAAAAAAACAGGGCAAATCTGTCCCCCCCTCAAAAAACAATGTTTCCAGGTGTGTGTTTTTCTGGGCCTTCACATCTCTACTCCTGTTCCTCCACCATGGGTGTCCTTGAAGCATCACAGAGACGTGCCATTGACAGAGCAACCAGTGACACCTCCTGTCCCTCCTCCTCCAGTCTTATCAGCCCCTAAATACAACCCATCTCCCATTGCCACTGGCCCCACGTTTGAGCCAAAACAGCTGCTGCTTGGGTACCTTCAAGCTCCACAAGAGAGGCTGCTCCTGCACAATCTCACTTCCTGACCCCCCTCCTGGTTCAGGTCCAGCTGGGAAGCCACACCCTCCCACCTTAACTATGCACAACAAAACTCCAGGTTCAGGAGAAGACACATCCTGCTTGATAGCCACCTGCCCCACAAGACATGTGCGGTTTCAACTACCTCCAGTGTTTCACCTGTGCGGTGTGTCATAAGCCCCTTGAGGGGGTGTCGTTCACTGTGGTCAAGGCCAACCAGCCACACTGTGTGGGTGATTGATATAGAAAATATGCCCTTCGCTGCTCTGTATGTCCTGAGCCCATTATGCCAGAACCTGAAAAGGATGAAATTGTCCATGTGGTGGCCCTGGAGAGCAATGTCCACTTGAAATATTACACATGTGTGGGAAAGCCCTCTCTATTGAAGCCATGAACCATGGCTCTTTCATTTGGATGGCCATGTGCTGTGTAGGACTTGTCATGCCACATGCATTAAAGCTGAGGAAGACCTTTGGTCAGCAAGTGGTGTTAAGTATACCAACCCTGAATGAGGAAAGCAGCAAGATTGATGTTTTCTATGTTCTTCTGATGACCCCTCCAACCCTCCTCTTTTCAAATATCAGAGTGAATTTCAACCAACAAAATATATGTCTGGCAAGATCTTGCCTTCCCACCCAAGGGTGTCCATTTCCTTTTGGTTACACTTGCTCTTTCTTAAAACAGGCTCTTCCTGAACTCCTTACTTACTCTGAACACAGTATATTAGTTTACAGACTCTGAAAAGGTGACTTGTTTTTGCTTGAACTTCTGCAATTGTCTATCTTACTAACTTAGGCCGTCACCCCACGTTTGCTTTTGGGCGTTTTTTCTGTGGTTATAGGCACTCCTTTTTAAAAAATGTTTTAATTGCTAGTCACCTTCTCATTCAGAAAGAGGCGTCCATGCCCCCTTTCACTCTGAGCACTTTTTCTTGGAACCACCGCTGGGGGCTGTACTTTTCTCCAAGGCTTACACTGGCACCTTTAAACAGTGACTCCTCTTTGCTGCGTACATTAAAGGGTGCTTTTTATCACTAAGGGTGAGAGGATGGGTAAAGCGCCTTTTTGGGCATGCTACCACGTGACTGCAAAAGATGTCTTTTCAAAACAAACACCTCAAATCCACCGTGAGATAGCCCAACTAATCCTGGAACATGCTGCCTTCTGCTTAATAGAGCAAGGAAAAGAACAAAACCCTCATCCAAGCAGCTTCATCACGACTGGTATTGTGTACAGTTCTGTACCTAGATAGGGATAACTGCAAACAATTGGCAGTGTGCACAGATACTTCTTGGTGGCCTCATTGGGTACGTGACAAATCGTGTGAATTTGATGCACCCTGACACTTTGTCAGTTAGCTCTAATTAGCCTTGGCAAGTTGCACAAACACTTATCCCAACACCCAATGAATATTTGTATCGTTCCTTTTATTTCTTTTATTTTTTAAAAAAACATCAATCTTATTTTGTTCCAATCATACTTTTTTATTCACTAGCACTTCCTATTATGCATGCTAATATTACTTGCTCTAAACATGTGCACTGCTTCCACACATTCACTTCCCACATGTTTATTGCACAAAATGAAGACGTATAGATGCGTAAAGCATGTCATCCTTTTAGAAGTTCACAGAACAGCTCAGATTTTCTGAATTTGTTGGTGGAAATCATTCTTGTTCTAAAATCTAAATATTTGACTTGGAGTGGTTGCGTTCTATCAGAAAAGAGTGAAGTTATCCCTTCTTACAAAGTATTTATAGCTTCATTATTGAGAGCAGAAAATAGCACAAGCAAGTAGTTATAATTACACCAAAACTAAGAGAGAAAACCAATGTATGTCACCTTGAGTTTACTGGAGGAAATGCAGGTATGTAATGAATAAGAAGAGGTACAAAAACTGATTTGTACACTGTTCAATCGAAATGTTATGTAGGAACGGTCATATTTTGAACTGTTCAGCTTAGCCTCACAATGAGAAGAGGATTGATTATTTGTATGTCACTTGCTCTACCTAGCTCTGGTCATAGCCTGTGAACTAGCACGACATCTTTACTGTGGTGTTTGGTCTTTTTAAAAAAAATAAATGAGAGGGGCTGCATTTAGCACCAGCTTTTTCACTTTAAACAAACAAGATTCTTGCATTTGTTGCCTTCCACGGCAGCAGGCACTTGATATATTGACCTAACAGTCTCTGGTTCTTTCATTACAGTATATGCAATTTCATTCAGGTAGTCAAGAAAACAAAGCATTCAACTGCACTCACTCCTCTCCTGCCCTCCACATACACACATAAACCCATAACTCCTGTAATGTGAACATTTTTATGTGCTGGTCTTGTTCAAGATGAAATGAGAGCCATTTAATTTCCTCGGTCTGATTTTTCATCTTGAATTTGCTTGAAAAACATGCAACACCTTAGTTCACCACCACACATCAGAACCTGGAAGCTGTATATTACAAAAACTGTTGTCAGTATCAATGCCATAGTCACTGAATAATGAACTTTTTAAAAGGAATTAGAAATGCTACATTATCTTGCATTTCAAGTGTAGCAAGGGCAAAAAACAAAAAATATAGTGTTTTGTTTCATTTTGTTTCTCCTTTTGTTTCATTACTAATGAATTTTTAAAATAATTTTTGAAACAAAATGAATCATTATGCTATAGAATGGCTCCCCTGGATCCTAGAGGCACCACATTTGGGGTGGGGAGTTAGACTACCATTCCCCCCCCCCTCTAGGAATGAAATGATGAATCCTAGGGGAACCATGTTAAGTGGGTAGCTTCTTTGGACTCTTTCCTTTTTAAAACTTTTTAAAAGGAATTAGAAATGCTACTTTTTCTTGTATTTTGAATGTAGCAAGGGCACAAAACAAAAATATAATATTTTGTTTCATTTTGTTTCTCCTTTTGTTGCTAATGAATATTTAAAATAATTTTTGGAACAAAATGAATCATTACACTATATAATTGCTCCCCTGGGTCCTAGAGGCACCACATTTGGGGAGGGGGTTAGACTACCGCAGGGGAGTGATTAAGCACTTCCCTTAATAATTACAAATGGTTTTCTCCTGGGGGACCCACTTTGGAGTTTAATAACTCAGCCCCCTGAACACTAAACCTCTCCAGATTTGGGGGGCTTAAAGGAAAGAGGCCAAAGAAGTTACCCACCAAACGTGGTTCCTCTAGGATGAATCATTTCATTTCTAGAGGGGGAAATGGCATTTTGTTTCAGTTTGTAACAAAACACATCCTGCCATTTCATTTTGTAATAAAACAATTCATTATGAAACGAAATGACAAAACAGCATTTCATTTTTCATTTTGTACCCATCTCTAGTGTATAATGTATTGTCTTGACAGTTTCTTGGTAGCATTGCAGTGTCAGATGGTGCATTCAAGAGCCTGATATGAGGCATATTTTTGCGACAATCTGTTTTTAAAAAAATTACAAACCTGAGCCAGCGATTTCATGTGATATCATCAACAGGCCCATTTTGGTTAAATTCCAAAACTTAGAACCAACACTGACCAACTTGAATAAGATGACACTAATCAGCCCTTGGGCTATTAGCTTTGATTCAAGTTTTAGGTCAGAGTAGTTGAAGGATCAGTCTAATTTTGCCTCACTGATAACGGAAAGAAACTGGTTACAAATAACTTGATACTCATAATTAATTCCTTTTACAAAAACAATATTACATTATTATTGTTATGTGCTGCTAAGTCAGAAAAGGCTTACAACACTCCTAAAAGGGCTTTCAAGGTAAGTATGATGTTTAGGGAATGGTTTTATCAGTTCTACCCCCAAAGGGAGTTTCCGTGGTCAAGCAGAGATTTGAACCTGCATGTAATTATAGAAAAATGGGGTATAACTTCATTATTTTTGAGTGGAAATTTCAGTTACTTTTCTAGGCCAAGGGATATGGCCTAACAGAAGTATATTGTCACATGGTTCAAGTGCTGGCTTGTGTTGTGTCTCACGCTGCTGCCTCATGCTCTACTCTGGCTACACTGAAGAATGGTGTTCTTTGTACTACAGGCTAGCAGCTTGTAGTATTCAGATATCTTCAATCGTAAATAAAAGGTAATCAGTTCCTGAGAGAATTATTTGTCAGAAGAGCTGCAGAAGCATATGGAACTCAGAAGTTTAGTACATTGTGCCTTCTCCAGCTGGGAGAGGGAGGCAAAGAGATGAGTAAGATGTAGGGGCAACTCACCAGCAGCTGATTCTCTTCAGAAGCTGCTGCTACTTTAAGGAAAGCCAAACAAAACACAGGCCTTCAGTCAGTTTGCTTCAAAAACAACTGATTTTGCTTTCTGAGGGCAAGGTAGCTGCTACTGGAGAAAACGCTGAATAGATTTTTCAGTGACAGGAGGAATTGTTACAATAGGCCAGGCCTGCCAAACAGGTAGACCGCAGGCTACTAGTAGCCCGCAAAGGGTTCAAAAGTAGCCCGCCAGTCAACAATTTAAAAAGTGAGGGGATAGATTCTCCACCCCTCCCTCCCCCATCCCAAGGGCCACCACGGTCTCAGCAAATTTCTGGGTCTTCCAGCCCACTGTCTCAGCTGAGTGGGGCAGTCCAAGGGCCATGGTGCATTGAAATCTGTTCCCTCCACAATGGGTTAACTGATTTTCAATGCATTCCTATGGGAAACCACTGCTCTACTTACAGTTTTTTTTAAAAACTTATGAGCATGTTCTCAGAACAGATAAAATCCGTAAGTAGAGGTTTTGGCGTGGTAGCCCTCAGGCACTTTGCACCAGAAAAAGTAGACCTCGGCCTGTTCAAAGTTGGACAGCCCTGCAATAGGCCAAAGTTGAGAAGTACCACCTGCACATCTTTCTTCCTTTGTAACTCAGAGGTAAGGACTCAGTGAATCCTGATAGTAATTTCATTTCACTTTGTTATTATCAAAAAAAAGAAAAAACAACCCCAGTCTCTTTGCATCATCCTAAGCAAAGTTCAACATGCTTCATTTTGTATTTTGAAATGTACTTCAACATTGGGAATAAACAAGATGCTATAACAGGCATTCCTTATATGTATGTACATTTATTCACCACATATATATTTTTTTTGCTGGAAGGAACAATTTGAGGAACAATAGATGACATTTCCAATTCCACTTCTGCCTTTCCTTTTCTGACATCTAACACCTACAAAATAATTAGGAGCAGGGGAATGGGAGAAAGGGAGGAGGTTTTTACTTAGGAAATCTCTGTGTATACCATACTCAGGTCCTGTGGGGTCCACCACTCTGTCCTAGCCTAGAAGAAATTCCCGAGCACAATCTGTTCACAAATATCACCATCTCCCTCTATTAATCCCTCTGTCTGGTGTGTGTGCGGATGTGTTCTGTATATGCTCCTTGGAGGCAGATGCTGGAGGGAATGACGGTTGTCCTTTGCTAGTCTTCCTGAGCCAACTGGTCTTCCCCCCTATTGAAGGACAGAGTTGTAATGGCAACCAGCCTATCCCGATTTTCTCAACTGCCCTCCTACTATTATACTGTAGGTATGATGGAGGACATTATTCAATAGCCAGTATTCAACTAGCAGGTCAACCAGCTTCTGAACACAGAAAAACAGAGAGCATACTATCATGTCCTTTACTTCAGGCAGCAAAATGTCTTGGGCATGTCCTAATACTCACACACAGCCTCCTCCTTCTCCACTAATCTTCATGTCACAATGTGAGGAACCTTGCTGTTGTTGTTATGTTCCACTAAAGCACCTCCAGCTTATGGCAACCTATGAATGATCTCCAAAATCCTCCTGTCCTCAACTGCCCTGTTCAGCTCTTGCAAATGCACACCTGTGGCTTCCTAGACATCACAGAATCTCATCTTCCTCTTTTCCTTTTGCCTTCCATGTTTCTCGGCACCATTGTCTGTTCCAGAGAATCCTGTCTTCTCACAATTTGCCCAAAGTAGGACAGCCTCAGTGTTCACATTTTTTGCCTCCAGAGATAGTTCTGGCTTGATTTGCTCTGGAGGCCACTTGTTTGTCTTTCTGGCAGTCCAGGGTATCCATAAAGCTCTCCTCCAGCACTAAATTTTGAATGAATCAGTTTCCTTTCCTGCCAGCTTTCTTTACTGTCTAGCTTTCGCAGCCATACATGGTGATCTGTAATACAAAAGTATGGCTGATCTTCATCTCGGTCTCCAGTGACACACCCTTACATTTGATCATCTTTCCCGGTTCCTTTCTTACTGTCCTTCCCAGGCTTAGTTAGATTCTGATTCCTTGGCTACAGATTCCATTTGGATTGATGATTGGGCCAAACCTGTTTTCTGTTCTCCTCCCCCCCATGCTCCCATGCTCTCACAAAAAACCAAAACATTCTCATTACAGATTAATACACAACTTTGAAATTTTAAAAAAATATCCCAGCAAAGCTTCCCGTCCTGTGTCATCAATGAATTATGAACCGGGCAGAGGGGTAAGTTCTGCCTAATATGTGGAAATGAATATTCATAGCATAACAGTCTTCAATACCATGCAATGTGTGATTTCATGCTTATGCCATATACAGGAGCATAAATCATGAGTTGGGCAACTTAGACGAGCAGACTAAGATCAGCAGAAGTACTCATTTGGCTGTCCTTCTGCCTTGGGTACTGCTTCAGAGTCCATACTTGACCTTGCAGAGAGCAACCGGTTAGACTCATCTGGTGTGTGTCTTGTCAAGTATTCCCCTTCCGTCCCTTTTACTTTGGCCCCTGGAGAGAGGCTTTCAAAGGTGACGTACGAGTCCTGAATTTCCTTGGGTTTCCGGGTGAAACATTTTTTGCAACGTCTTTTCAAGGCCCCGCAGCAGACCACTAACGTCAGAGGGACAGCAATGACACAGGCGACGCTGATGACCACCACGTTGATCAGCTTCTGGGTGCCACCAGCACTGGCAACCTCATCGGTGGAAAAGATGATGCACTGTTCCTTCCGGGGAATCAGTCCTTTTACACAGACACAAACTATATATTTGGTCTTGGGCATCAGGTCATTGATGGTGATCTTGGTCTTACCAGGCTCTACGTTGATGCGACGCATCTCCCTTTCTCCAAAGATAGCATAGAGGACACTGAAGACTGTTGTATTCTTTGCTTGGGGAGCCTTCCACGCTAAGGTGACACTACGATCTGTGTCTCCTATTACCCTCACAGACCTTACGATGCGTTCTGGTTCCTGTTGAGCAGGGGGTGGACTAGCTATGAGATTTTTGGGATCATTAACAATATTTGCAGCCTCATCCTGAAGCTCCACATTTTTTTCCGTGTTGGCCCGAATAGATCTGGCACCCAATGTGGGGGATGTGGATGTTGTGATAACATATCTTGCCACTAAATTGTCATTGTAAGCTGCTGCTTCCATGCCATTCACTTTTCCGTTCCAACTTCCTTTCGCAGTGGGGTCCTCTGTGCTTTCGGAATCAGTGATGATAAGGGAAATGAAAGCTTCCGTTGCACCAAGGAAGTTTTTGGCTTTGCAGATATATTCTCCGGAATCAAGGTAAGAGACAACAGGCAAGCCTAGAATAGACCAGCTCATTCCATCACTGGAAATCTCTTGATGTACTGAAAGAAAGAAGCAACAAGGATGAGTTTTTGACCCAGTTTTATCCCAAAGCACCAATGTGGCTATCTCCATTAGGAGCGATAACTGGTTCCCATACAAGTGCAACTTTTAAATCTTTAACTTATAAACAATTTTTGAATGCTTGCTGATTGCTCCTTGAAGCCACTTGCACAATTAATAACTGAAGGTCATAAAATAGACTGGTGGAATTACCAACAAATATTTATTCACATTTTAAAAACCTCACTAAAGAGGGAGGATTTATGACTAATGATACTCCACTTGACAAAATACTATCTTCTGGTGATACAAAGTTTCTTAGTAAATTCTATACTATTTTGTTAAATGAGAAAATGATCGATACACTGGTAAAAGATACTATGATAAGAGGGGCAGAAAACTTTGGCTATCCTGTCCACTTAAACAAATGGGACTCCTTGTGGAATACAGTAAAACTTTTTAAATCTATAGCCTTTAAGGAAAATTGTTATAAGATGTTTTATAGATGGCATTTTCCCCTCACCATTTATCAAAGATGTATAATTGCTCACCCAGATGTTGGAAATGTAAACATGATAGAGGTACCTTTTATCACTTGTGGTGAACATGTAAAGAGGCAAATACATATTGGAGAATGGTAAAACTATTTATAGAAAGATTTTTGAAGATTAAATTAGAGCTTCGGCCAGAACTTTTTCTATTAAATATAGTAGATATAAATATCTCATATGATCAGAAATATGTACTTCATCATGTAATAGTTGCAGCAAAGATACTATATGCGAAATTTTGGAAACAACCAAAAGTGCCAATAGAGCGAAACCTTCATGAAAAGATAAGAGAATGTATCGAAATCGACAGGCTCTCTGGATTTTTGAAGGGAGACTATGAAGAGATCTCCAAAAAAAAAAAAACATGGTAAGAAGTAACAAACTTACTAGTATTGTGATATTATTCTTTAGTGTGTACAATTGTTAGTTTTGACTTGATATATTCAATGTAACTTTTTATAGTGTATTCACCTTTTTCCTTCCCCCTTATCCCCCCTTCCTCCTCAAAACTAATAAAATTCTTTAATTTAAAAAAAGGATGAGTCTTTGACAAAATTGACTGATTGAGATCCCTCCCCCCACCCAACACACACACCTTTTTAAAGAAATATATGATTGAAATAAGAATGGACACTTTAGTTAGGCTCCAAGGGTATGAGCTCAGAAGAAATATGAGAAGATCACTTTACTTATCCATAGTGTTTAAAACAAAGATGAAAAAATGTTGGCCTTCTAAATATTCTGGAACATGGTCCTTTCCCATTGGTCAACTTGGCTGAAGTTTCCAGTTGAGGTCCACAAGATCTGAAGGATCAACAGTTCCCTACTCTTGATTAATGCAACCTTGCAATGCTACCTCTAAGCAATAGTTCCTTGCCTACCTATAAATTCAAAGGCAGCCATGCCTCTCTGCTAAGATTTATTTTCCCCTCTCTTTTGTCTGTTGCAAAAAGTGCGTCTGTTGCAGCCTGTTGCTGGAAGCAGTCAGTCATGTTTGTTAGGTTTGCTGTTTTATCTGTTCAATTGTAGGTAATGAATATTTTTATTCTTTCTTCTTCTAACATCTTAGATAATGTCTCAGTAAGATTTACTGGGGAAGAGGGTTTGTCTACTCAGGGGAGCTCGAAGCTAAATCTAGAGGAATTTTTACTAGAGGAATTTTTTTACCAGAAACTGAAAACTCTACAACAAAAACTGCTGGTTGGGCTAACACCCAGTGGCGTAAAGTTTGCCATGTCTCATAGTAAACCACTTTTTAGGAGACCTGCTGAATTCTATGCAAAGTTACTTCTCTCTGACAGGTCCCAGCAGATTTCAAATTGTGTCACCAGATTTTGCACTGTTGCAGTAGTTGTACGTAGGCTTACAACTGCCAGTAATTCTAGCTCTTGATCACCATATGGAGTGTGGTCTCCACTTTGGGGGTTGATGTTGGCTTGATCTTCGATATATTATATTATCTACCCTTCTAAAAAAGAAGATTGGGCGAAAATCTGGAATATGAGAATCTTGAGATCATTATCGGTTTAGGATAAAAGAAAATTATTTTAAACTGGTTTCTAGATGGTACTTGACACCAATTAGGTTGAATAGAATAAATGCTGAATACTCCAAGATGTGCTGGAAATGTGAAAAAGAGATAGGTACATATATGCATCTCTGGTGGGAATGTGAAATAGTTCAAAAATTCTGGAAAAGGGTTTTCTTAGAGCTAAGTGACATGATTAGAGTAGATATTGATTGTAATCCAGAGACAGCACTGTTATCATTGTTAACTAGTAAAGCTTATGATGTTACAACAAAGGAACTAATAGCAAATCTCATGACAGCCGCTAGATTAATTATAGCAAGAAACTGGAAATCTAAATTAGATCTCAAGATGGAAGATTGGTATAACGAGCTTTGGGATATAGCCATAAATGATAAATTGTCTTGTAGTTTAAAAGTTAAATGAGGAGAAATGAAAAAAGACATTTTTTATGACATCTGGGGAAAATTTATAGACTTTGTATTAGTAGAAGGGAAGGGGAAAGAGACGACGAATACTTCAAGACAGTTCTGGAGAAGAGGACTTTAAGAAGGGTACTAGAACAACAGATGATGGAGTAACAAAGAAGAACTCATGGAAGAACAGGATGGTCCCGGGGGGGGTGGGGAAGCACTTGTATTGTTATTTGTTTGTATGTCTTTATAATATTTTTTTAAAAATAAAAAAATAAAAAAATATTATCTACCCTTCTGATATTGACTATTTTTATAACAGTCCTGTTTGTATTTAGTGGCTTTTATCAAAAGTTTTACAATGTTTTAAAAATGTTTTGAAAATGTTTTATTCTGGCAAGTTCAATGTTTTATTCTGGCAAATTGTTTTATTGTGGCAAATTGTTTTATTGTGGCAAATTGATATTTTGGTATTTCTTGACTTGGTTAACAACCGTAAATAAAGATTCATTCATTCATTTTAGGAGTGTAGCTGCTTTGTTTTTCAGAAGAATCATAGGGCCTTTTCACACGACCCCTAAAATCCATGGCAAATGGCTCCCAGATCCAGAGCTTAAAATTGTTTCCCCACCAGCTCTGGAGTTTACAAAAAATTAAGTGTGGCCACGCCCACCTAAGCGCGTCCCAGCGCACTTTTCAAGTACCTGCTCTCCGGGGGTGAAAAATTCCTGATGCGGATGTAACGTAGTGAGTGCCGGGCTCTCCTCACTTCTGTTTGTTGTTTTTTGGGGGGGGGGGGGGGGGGGGGGGGGGGGGGGGGGGGGGGGGGGGGG
>JAHTLZ010003518.1:28307110-28321839 GCA_023846285.1 Phrynocephalus versicolor | reverse complement strand
TATGTATGTATGTATGTATGTATGTATGTATGTATGTATGTATGTATTTGCTTCTGCTTTCTATCGAAGCCCTTCCAGCCACCAGGTACCACCAGATTCAAATTTCTCTTCTGCAGTCTTTGTTGACTCTTAGAATTCTTCTAAGTCCGACAGAAACTAATCTTGGTAATTAGATCCTCTTCAGACTTTTCTCAGCTGCCTAGATGCCCTAAGCACATCCAATCTCGGAAGCTCAGCAGGGTTGGCCCCGGTTAGTACTTGGATGGGAGACCACCAGGGAATACCAGGTGCCGTAGGCGCCTGGAGTAGGAACTGGCAAACCACTCCAGTATTCCTGCCAAGAAAAACTCCATGGACATGGGATCACAAAGAGTCGGTCATGACTGTAATGACACAACAACAACATCATAATCGACAACAACAACAGACTCTTTGTTTTGGAAGTAAGCAGAGTCTCACATGAGACAGTGACTGGACCTCCTGACCAGATTGGGAGGAGCAACAAATGGGGAGGAAAGGTCAATGCTAAGCCTCAGAGAAAGGCTGGAACTCTGTGAAAGTATAAAACCCTAGTATGCAGATAGGGGGTTGTTATGTTCAGAGATTAGCAGCGTTGTAGAAGAATGAATGCACTTAGTGATTATGGAGCCAGGACTCAAATGAACAAGGCAATAGAGCTTAGTACAGGCATGCCCAAACTTCAGCCCTCCAGCTGTTTTGGACCACAACTCCCACAGTCCTTTGCCATTGGAAATACAAGCTTGGAATTCTGGGAGTTGTCATCTAAAACATCAGGAGGGCTGAAGTTTGGACATGACTGGCTTAGTACAAAACTTATCTTACATATGTACACATGACAAAGAGACTTTTCTCTTCAGACAATCTTTCCCTGAATGTTATATGAATCTATGGGTTCACATAGACTTTGTGTTTATGACTACTTATAAACATGTTGCTTTAATGTAATGTTTGTCTATTATTGCTGTAAGAGGTCCCTCAATTCCTTGTTCTCAAATACTTGAACATGTTTTAATTGTACTGGACCATATATTATCCCTCATTACTGTAAGCTGCCTTGGGTCCTTTTCCAAGGAGAAAGGCAGGGTAAAAATACTCTAAAAGAAATAAAATAAATAAATATACAATAACAATATACAAAGCACAGCCTATAGAGAAGATACAACAGAGCATGGGGAAAGCCTCTCCCCTTAGGGAGTCCCAATTTACATTGGTTTGCCTGCTTCTTTTATACATACAGCTCCCTGCTGTAGCCCTATCAGATCCTTGATGAAGTGAGGCGATCAAACCATTTCACCTGGCACTAATCATCTTGACCTTTCAGGGTCATTATTCCTTGCACCTGTGTCCTAGACCTAATACACATCTTTGTCTAGCTCTTGGCATGATACAATTTACAGAATCCATTTTGTAATCTGTTAGATACATAATAAATACAGTACAGACATTCTGTCAAAACTCCAATCCTTGACAAGCTCAGTGGTCACACATGAGGTCCATATGTAGGTTCAGTAGTTGCCTACATATAAACTCAGTTCATGACCATCTCTCTGGGAAATAGAGATGGGCGTGAATTGGGTGCCACTGGAGTTGTCAGCACAATACCACAGGTGCTATACTTTGTCTCCCCTGGAGGTGGCTGGCCCTCTGCCATGTACCACCAGGGTCCTCCTTCTCCAGTGGCACTCCAGTCCAGGCAGGAGCTTGGTCTTTCCTCCCCTGCCTTCTCTGACAGCCTACTACTCCAATGAGGAGGCAGGATGAGGGCTGTCCCTGCACAGACAATGAGTAGTTGGCTGCCGGAGCAGGCAGGGAAGGGCAGCCTGAGCTTCTGCCTGGACGGGAGCCCTGCTGGAGAAGGAGGACCCCAGCAGTGCACAACAGAAAGCAAAAGCAAAGCAAAGTGTTCTGCTTGTATACTGCCTCATACCACTTCAAGTAGTCTCTGGGCTACTTGTAGTGGTACTTGTAATTTGTTTAATTACAGTATGCAGGCTACACACCGCTCCTCCAGCAAGCTGGGTGCTCATTTTACCGACCTCGGAAGGCTGGAAGGCTGATTGAACCTTGAGCCTGCTACCTGGGAATGAACCGCAGGGTGTGAGCACAGTTCTACCTGCAGTACAGGCATTTAACCACTGCGCCACGAGGCTCAGAGGGTGAGTGGGCCAGGGGAGGCAAAGCATGCCCCACTGACAGCTTCATACAAAGCAGCACAACTCAGTTCATGCCCACCTCTACTTGGAAAGATTTGTGCCCGAAACCCTGGAGATTTATGCCACTTGGTGCAGACTCAGGTGGGAAATGGGAGTGCCCCCCCCCCAATATTCGGCAGAACTCCAATTTCGATCAATGCTCACCAGTATATGCAATCCTTAGACAGGTATCCCAGACAGGAACAAGTTCCTTGCTTCTGGTATGGGCGATAGTAAACAAGATACAATAATGTTGAAATAGAAGGCAGAATCCCAGGAAGCTAAAGAGCTGCCCCCCCCCCCCACTAACCAGAGTTGTCTCTCCCATCCACCTATTACGGCATCTGATCCTGCTTGGAAAGCTCCCTGTAGCTTCAAAAGGGAGGTTTACCAGTGTCATGAGAGGTGCTCACGAAGCCTGCCATCTGTTGGGAGATACTGCATGCGCAGATGTGTCCCAGCAGTATTTGGTAAGCTTATTTACCAGGGATTCTCCTAAGAGGCTCTGCACACAAGCAAAGACTACTAAAAGACCATTCAGAATATGCTTTATTTGTCATATGCTTGTGAGCACCAGCTGCTCAGCAAAGCAGGAAGAGACAATGACTGGAGATTATAAAGAGCGCTGAATTATTCAGCCTCGCCTTTGCTTCTGACTTTATGGAGGAAGTGATGCTAGGATGCGGTATTTGGGAGCCCTGGCAGAATCCAGGATGGGGGAAACGTGCCCCGATCAGGATAACAAAGGGATCTGTCAATTTGTGACTATGCCAATCTGAATGCTCTCACATCAGCAGAGCCCATGGATTTTCATGGCAGGCTCCTGAAGAACCCAGCTGGGAAAGTTTCAGTAAAGAATCCAGACATCTGTTCACAGGAGCACAACTAGGAATCAAGACTGCTGCCAAATCACTGCCGTACATTGGCAGGACAGATTTTTACTGGGAAAACAGCTGCTAAGTGGTCCATAGCCCTTCCCTCCTTGTCAGAGTTCTGTCTGCAGCTCCTTCCTTCCAGCCACTTAATGTTGTTAAATGTATCTCTGTTTCAATGCTGCAAGCTCAGAGAGGCTCCCAGTATGCTTTCCAGTCAAAATTAAAAAATACTTTTCTCGAAGGCTTTCCATAATAAAGCACCCCCTACCCCTCTTTCCTTAAAACAAAAACAAAAACAAAAAAACCTAACCAATAAAAACCCTAAAGTGGCATGGAGTCTTTCCCTCCGTTACGTCAGAACTAGGCAAGCAGTTGTTTTCCAGATGTTATCGCAATTCCCATAATCCTTCATTGTTAGCTATTTTCTATAGCGGCTAGGAGAGATTGGAGTTTCAGGCTGACAACCTCGGGCAGGCCGCAGATTGCACACAGCCCTGCGTTAGAGCCAAGTCGGGAATGCTTTTATGTTCCAAATTGTGCATCAGTGTCCATAATGAAGTTTTCTCATATCTGACAAGGATCCCAGAAGAAATCTGTCCCAACTTATTCCTCTCCTTCACAGGGAAATAAATAAGATACACAGAAGTTCTCAGTCTCCTTGATGATGGCCTTTTCAGCATAAAAAACACCTCAATAAGAATGATCAAGTCTGCCATATTTTCTGCCTCCAACTGAAGAGTGAAACAAAGACTTCTCTGTAATTTGCGTAGAATGTCTCTAATCGACATGAGATTTTAGGTTTATTTCTTTTCTTCACTACAGTCATCACCATTGATCAGGGATTTCTCTTGCCAGAATTCTTCCAGTTGCAGCAAAAATAATAATAATATGCAAGTCATAAGAAAGGTTTCAGCACACATACCTGAGGCCAAGCATATTCTTTTCTGCAGCCATTGGAAAGAGAGCGATTACATAGGACTTGCAAAGTTCCATGGGACCTCCCAGGGTTTCTGCAATGGGTGGCCTTTTTGCTGATTGGGTACATTAGTGGGTCTCCAAAAACTACACAAGTCCTACCAAAAGCTGATTGCTAAGAAAGATGCAAGCAACCTATCAAATCCTCCAATTTCTTAATGACGCAGTAGTCATCTGGTTTTAGGGAATTCATGAAGTTCAAGCAATTTAGTGAATGATATAATTGTGTGCCCAATTTTGTTTTCTTTTGTTTTGATGCAAAGCAATCATTCTCACCACTGCACAAACTCTATCAGAGCTGCCAGGACATTTCTTGTGAATCCTCACTGGAAAGGACAGAAACGTTGATGTCCCTTCTTTTTGTAAGGAAAAGATAGGTAAGGATTTGTACCCCTGCCCCTTCCTCCTAACTAGGAATATCAAGAACGATGGACCCACATGTGTGAGGTGGTTCCATCTGCATGAACCCCCCATAGCCCATTCAGTCGTTCAGTGTTTTTTGACTGAATATTTCTTCCTTTCATAGCAATAATATTCCTTCATATTACCACACAAAACCATTAAATAGTAAGGTTTCAGTAAGCTATTTCGTAGTGCCTGTCAAAGATATTTTTGCTGCCTGAGGCGAAATAATAAATGCCACCCCAAACCATTTTTTCCCCACATTGTTACTAGATATGGGCATGACGTGCTAGTTCCGCGGTCCGTGCCAGTTCGTTTTATTGGTCTGACAGGTGTTGGGTGCTTCTTGGAGAAAAGCCAGCCTGTGTAACCATGGGCAAGCTGCACTGTCCCAAGGCACCCCCCCCCCCGCCGAGAAACAGTGAATGGTAAATCACTTCTGTATATTCACTAGTTAGAAAACCCTGGAAGGGGTTTGACATAAGTCAGAATTGATTGAACCTGTTCTGTATTACAGTTTAATATAGTGATTAGTGCATGAGTCCTCCCCCCCCCCGCCCACCCCCGGTCTGGGTGAATGTCTGTTCCACAACATGACAAAGACACATGTGAAATAGTGACTTAATGAGAAGTGGCTAGAAAAGAAGGCTGCAGAAGGGAAATGGCGGGAGGGGTCAGAGGTTAAGCCTCAGCTCTGCTAAAAATAGCTTCCTTGTAGCTTTGCAGTAATATATTTCCTAGAACCGGGCCTGCTGCCAAACTCAGGTTTCACCCGATCCACGATCCACGTCTGTTCCGCTGAACCCATAAAGATTCAGAAAAAGAGCTATTTTTCTTTTTAAGGAGGGGGAATATCTGAGGGTTACCGATGAACATTTCTGTAAATGGAAATGTTTTGAGGCTGTAAAGAGTCACCAGACCTATTAGAAGAACATAAAGTGATGATTAGCAAGCAGTGAAGCTCTGTTCAGACATCATGCCAAAGTAACCTAATTTCCCTCAGAAAGAGTGTGAATAGAAATTTTACAGCGTGCTATTTTAGATTATAGCTACAAAGTGAGGTTGCAGAAATGAGGCATTTATCCTTCTTCTGGAAATGTGAAGAATGAAAGGGGAATTCAACTTTTACAGGCAAAATGTTCCCAGTTGTTGTTTTTTTTTTGGGGGGGGGGGGAAGCTGGCATTATTAACTACTATATTGCTGGGATAGGAAACATGTAGCCAGTGGACTGCATGTGATGTACTTGGACCTTTTAGCATCACCTGCCCTCAGCCATAAAAACACACTGACAAAATGTGTTGCTGTAAAGTGAAAAGCCCACCCCATTCCACAGGCACACTCACTTCTGGAGTAGAAAGGGACATTTGGCCATGCACACTGATACCCTCTGTGGCATGTAAGGATACTCCAGCATCTTCCTCTGCCATAGAACGCTGCTGCGGTGCTTCACTTTCATATGCATTTTGACCATAAGCACAGCAGCAGTGATAGCATCAACAGGTCCCCACAAACTATTGGCAGAGGTACTTCAGCCCCCATTGGTTTACAAGGATGGTCTGATGCATAACCCGTGATATCACCCACACTGACATAGTCAGACATGATCTGAATAAAGGTTGTGAATAGTCATAACCTTGTATTTTATGTAATATTTGAAAATTCTAAGTTGTCCGCTTGTGTGAGTGTGCTGTGTTGATAGGTCTGGCTTAAATATGGTCGAGTAGAGGCTAAGATCTATGGATCTGGAAGTCTCCAGTTCAAAGGTCACCTCTGCCACAAACTCACTTGGTGGCCTTAGTCACTCTCCCAGTCCAACTGCCTGGTTTGCAATAGAATGGTATAACAATCCCATCCACAGATAAAAATAATGACAGGATCATTATAGTGCACCTTTAGTGCATTCCAATCATTCTACTTACTGAGTAAAGAAGAGAAGGTAATGCTATAAAACTTAATATAGTTGTTCCAATAACTTATAGATGCTTATATAAGACTTTGAATGTGTCAAATCACTACCTTGATGTTAAGTCTTACAAGGGGATCATAGCTACCCAAGGTAACTCCTATCATGAGGCAAGAGCTGGGAATTTTGCCCCCCAGAAAAAGGTTTTGAAGGATAACTAAAGGGCATCAAATTGTCACTGTCTGCATTTATTCTTATGTCTTTAACACTAAGCTTTTGTCTTGGGTGACCTCTGTGTTGACATGTCACCCTAGACTGCTGTGAAGCTTCTTGTTTGTTCACAAGATGGATAGCAGACATTCTGCCAGCCCAAAGGGCTGTGTTGTCCAGTCTCTGAACTAAAATCCAAGGTCCCTTGAAATGCCACAAAGAGTGCAGCCTGTAGTTCTTAATGGATAGCCACTTACAGCCCAACAATTCACACCCATCAGATACAAAGATGGTATCTTGCTTACTTGACTTGGAAGATGGGTTAAACTGAGAAACAGAATGTAAGATGTCAACATTTGTCATTATAGCTAAATTGATCAGATACAAAGATGGTATCTTGCTTACTTGACTTGGAAGATGGGTTAAACCGAGAATGTAAGATGTCACATTTGTTATTATAGCTAAATTGAACCTCCCAGTCCACAACACATGTTGTGGACGCAACAGAAAGAGCCAGCATGGTATAATGGCTAGTGCTGGATTCAGACCTAGGAGACCAGGTTCAAGTCACTGGGTGATGTTGGGACAGTTTATCTCAGCTTGGTCTTCTTCAGAGTCTATTGCAAAGCTAAAATCAGTGAGGAAAAGTGACATGTATGCCTTCTTGAGCTCATTGCAGGAAAGCCGGTAAGACAAGAGTCTGACTGTTGCTTTCAAGCCTTTAGCTTTGTAGAGATTTCTGATTGATCATTATTGGAAACCATCAGTGGTCTATGCGTTCCCTGTATGCTCTTATTCTGAGGGATTTTAATGGCTAGACATGGGCACAGAGTGGCGAAATCTTCGTTTCCATTTCCGTTTTTTTGTTTCCGGAAGTAAAGGAAACGGTAACGGTAATTAAGCCGTTACAACTCGAACTCGAACCGAAAAAAGAAAAATTTGGTCGGGTTTTTCGTTTCTGTTTGTGGCATTGCGGCGATTGCGCGATGCGAAGCACAGAAAAAGTTTTTAAAAGTTTAAAAAAACAAACCCGACTCCCGGCAGAAAAAGCAGGTGAAAATATGCCTGCCTGAGGCTTTGCCACCTACCAGCGGGGTGGTTTCTGGGGAGGGCATCCCTGGCCTTTCCCCCCCTCCTCTCCTGTCCTGGGCTGCTTGCACCAGGCTGGGGGGGGGTCATCCTCGTCGTCTCACCATGCCATGCGGTGGGGGGGGATCCAAAATGGCAATGGCAATTTTTCATTTGAAATCGTGGTCAAAAAAACACACCAAAGCACCACAGAAACATGTGAAATTTATTTATTTTAAATGTCTGAATTTTTATAGTAGCAGCAGTGGGTTTTTTATAGCAATAAAACATTGCATTGATTTTATTTTATTTTATTTTATTTTTTATTTTTTCAGACCTGCCCATTTGGGCTGGGCATGGGATGGGACCATGCAATTTTTTGAACAATTCCACCAATGGCATGGCCAGCTTTTGACTGACACTTCTGGATGTCTCGGAGGGCATAAAAAGCCGAGGCACCTTCCAGAAATCACAGTTGGGTCTTGGATGTGGAGGGAGGAGGGCTGTGCTGGTGGTGCTTGTGCGATCGAGACAGAGATTATTAGAGATGGGCACGACCAGAAATTTTTTTTTCGAGTTGTCATTTTTTGGGACGGGTCCGTTTCTGGTCGTTTCCGTTTTTTGCGAAATTTTTCAAAAATTTGTCATTTCGTCGTGTCGTTTGTTGTTTGTCATTACCGCCACAATTTAGCGCGACTTGACTTCCCAGAGCATGGGGTTAGGGGGTAAGAGCTAGGCTTAGGGTAACGGTTAAGGTTAGGGTGGGTTAGTGGGTTGCACCTCTGGGTGCCTCTGGTCCACTAAGAACACAGTATACTGGCGTATGGGTTAGGGTTAGGGTTAGGATTAGGATTAGGGTTGGTGGGCTTTTCATGCCCTCTCTGGCACATCCAGAAGTCTCAGCAAAACCTGGCCATGCGATTGGTGGAATGGCTCCAAAAATTTGCATGGTCCCGTCCCATGGCCAGCCCATCATTGCTGCGCAGGTGTAAAAAAATAAAAATAAAATAAAATAAAATAAAATAAAAATAAATGGAGACGTTTTATTGCAAGAAAAACCCACTGCTGCTACTGTAAAAATTCAAGCATTTAAAATAGCTAATTTTCGCATGTTTCTGTGGTGCTTTGGTGTGTTTTTGGACCGCGATTTAAAAAAGAAATTGCGGTCGCCATTTTGGATTCCCCACCACCACCACATGGCAAATGGAGATGAAGATGCCCCCCGCAGCCTGGTACCAGCAGCCCAGGACAGGAGGGGGGGAAGGCCGGGACCCCCCCCCCGAAACCACCCCTCGGTAGGTGCCCCCAGGCAGGCATATTTACGCCTGCTTTTATGGCCGGAAATCAGGTTTTTTTTTATTTTTAAAACTTTTTTTCTGTGCCGCTTGGCATTGCGCGATCGCCGCGCGATGCCATGGACAACGACGAATCAGACCCAATTTATCGTTTATCGGTTCGAGTTCGAGTTCAGACGGCTTAATTGTCGCTTCCGTTTCCGTTACGTAACGGAAACGACAACCGAAAACGGAAACGACAATTTCACCGAGTCGTGCCCATCTCTAGAGATTATTATTTGAGGAGGGAGGCCAGGGAGGCTTTAGGCTTTAAATTAAGCAGGCAGGGAGGGAACTGATTTTATTAGAAAATAATTTCTTTGATTCCCTGCAGCTTTGTCTGCTGAAGGGAATAGCAGTTTATTCTTTCTTTGTTCTCTGGCAGTTTGTGAGGATTTTTTTTTCTGATATTGGATAAAGGGGGAGGTTCGACTGGGAGTGGGAGGTGTGGATTTATTTTAAAAATATATCATATACTACCATTTATTTTCTATTTTCCCAACTTCAATTTGCTTGCACACACACACATTTGGGGTGCAAGCCAAGTACAGAACCTCTATCCTAAGTGGAGAATATTTTACAATATTATTTATTTAGTTAACTAATTACTTACTTCATTGTTTGTTTTTAAACTTGTTGTGTTGTGTGTGCACTTGCACACACAAGCAGGCACATTCCATTTCAGTGGATCAAGTTGAATTAGAATTTAGAAAACTATTTTAATTTTATTCTCTGACTGTGCCTGGCCTGCATGCACTGCAGTTGTGCTGACTGATTGCTGAAGAAGGGAAGAAGAGTTTTCTTCTGGACTTCTGGTCTGGATTTATTAGTTTCTAGTTTCAAATACTACCATACCATTTGCTTCCTAAGTTTTACAGCCTGACCTGAGAGCAAGAAGAGACACTTTGATATTTCATTTCATTCATACATTTAGCTGCGCTACACCATTCTTTTAAAAGCTGTTTTATGATGTAAGCTGCCTTGGGTCCTTTAAAGGGGGCAAATGGAAAATACATACATACATACATACATACATACATACATACATACATACATACAGTGGAACCTTGACTTACATGCTGCTTGACTTGCACCATATTTGACTTGCAGCAAGAAGGGGCCTGTTTGACTTGAGTCATAGGCTTTGACTTACAGCTTGGAGCCCCGGCGCAAGGCACCGGAATCGGGCAGCAGCCACGACCCAGCGGCACGGTTGCCACCTCCAAACTGCTCCTGCCTTCTTCCTCTCCTCCGGCAGTGGCGGCTTCGGCGAAGCCAGCTCCAAGCACCTGGAGCTGGTCCTTGGCCTCGTTGAAGCCGCCACTGCTGCTGGAGGAGAAGAAGGGCTGGGAGCTTGGGGCTGGCCTCACTGGTTAGACAGCCAGCTCAGTCTTGTAAAAAATCTGGCTGCAGAAGTCTGGTCCAAAATGGAAGCATTTTAGCTGGGGAGCTGTACAGTTGTGGGACTCTACTGGTAACCATAGGGTTGTTCAGAACTTGGAACGTCAGATTAAAAATCAGTAAAACTTAAATGTTAGACATTGTTGTTATGAACATTAAAAACTGGAGGTGTATAACTCGTGGACTATAATTCCACTGCCTCCCCCTCTCTTTGAAGAGACATTTCATTTACATCCACGGAAGGAATCTCCTATCCCAGTCAAATTTGTGTTAAATTGCTGTTTTTGAGGGTCTTTTTCATAATCTGGAACAGATTAATCCACTTTTCCATTACTTTCTATGGGAAAAGTTCGTTTGACTTAAGTCATGTTTGACATGTCTAGACCTCTGGAATGGATTAATGACATAAGTCAAGGTTCCACTGTACGTACGTACGTACATACACGCACACATACATACATACATACATACATATTTGAAAGGGCCAGTTGGATTCCAATCACAGCTAAGCTAACTGCCATTCCACACATGGAATACAATAGGACCCCCATATCCACTGATTCATTATCCACTGATTCAGTTATCCACAGTTGGCAGAGGAAAAATGAAATAATTCAGCAGCTACAAAGCAAGCTGTTGTCACAAACAGTAGCTGTAAAGCAGGCTATTGTCACAAATAGCATCTGTAAAGCAAGTTACTGTCACAAACAGCAGTCATAAAGCAAGCTACTGTCAGGAAATAGCAGTTTGGGGGTGGTTGGGCACTCATTCTCTTTTATCCACGGTTTTCATTATCTACGGGAAGGCCTGGAACCAATCCCCAGCAGATACCGGGGTCCTACTATCATTCTTTAAATCTATGTAGGCGCTGGGACGCAGTACGTTAAATTAGTGTGTGAAGGGCAAACATGGCCGAAGCCCTTTTAAATAATCAACATGCATGTAGTCAATCTCTGTATATTAATCAGGATACTTAAGTGCAGGATTTGACCAGTAGCACTAACATCCATGTGTCAGGATGAGCACCCCAAAAGTGTTTGTGGTATTGTAGCACAATGTGGCACCCAAGTGCTGTTGGGTGTGTGTTGTCCAGAAGGGTGAACAATGAAGATGCTGAGGCTGGGAGATAACTCTGTATCTATTAAATAAGACCTGTGAGATGATGAAATGTCCATTTCCATTTGTTACAGAGCACTTTGCTAATATTCATTAATCATATAATAGAGAATGTTTTTAAAATTTATATGCAGGAAAATGTGGTAATTTTTCATACCTGCCACACAGAGTAAGAGACAGAAAAGTAAATGCCCTTTAATTAGTTTGTGACCTTGGAAAATCCACTTGTTTCTCGACCACCCTAATTTTCTCATTAAAAAGCAGAAACTATGGAGAGGGGGAAAGAGTGGTTTGATGCTGGGAGGTGGGGCTTATCACATTGTAGTTGGATGAGTAGAACTTGTGTAAAGCTGGGTAAACAGAGGTTTAGGTAGACAAATCCAAAGGAAGCAGCAGTGAATTTCCTTAAGCTACTGAAAATTATATTAAGGTTCACTTACATTCCAAAATTCATACTAATAAAACACACATGCAGACTTTATAGTAGTAGAGTCTCAAAACAGCTTGGGTCCCAGCTATCTCAAAAATTCTGAACCTGCCTGGAGGTTAAGCTCATCAGGGGAGGCCTTACTGTCTGTCCCAACACCCTCCCACAGGAGACCAGGATGGCCCCATCTTTACTGTCCTTCTGCAAGGAAGCAAAGGGCATTCTCTTCATCTGTGCTTTCCCTGGTGGCTGAGTGCTTAGGAGATAATAAACAGGATGGCTTATATTTTGTTTCTTCTAAATCTGTTTGGACCTCAACAGATGGGAAACCCTGACCTCCGGTCGCACTGTCTGGAGGCAAGAGATACAGCATGGTCTACATAAATTTGAAGAGGCATTTGTCCAACAGGCAGAGGAAAAGAGGCAGGCACGGAAAGAACGAAACTCGAGGACCTGGCAAGAAACAGAATACATCTGCCCCCAGTGTGGTAGAGACTGCCATTCCCGAATTGGTCTATTTAGTCACACTAGGTGCTGTTTTTAGGATCTCTACTCCAGGCATGATACCATAGTCTTTCGAGACTGAAGGATGCCAATGCTTTAACTAACATTATTAATATAATGTAATTAATTCTACTTTAAAATTTGAATATTTTGCTTTTTATTGTTTTTTTTAATTATGTAAGCCACCTTGTGATTTTTTAAGGAGAAAGGTGGGGTAAAATATTTTAAATAAATGATAAATCAGTGAAATAATAAACAGGTATTGAATAGAGATGGGCACAAAACAATTTTTTTCCATTTCATTTTGGAACAAAACAAAAAACAGAATGATTTTCAAAGAAAAACAAAATGAACTGCAAATGTTCAATTTGTTCTGTTTCATTTTTTGTTAGGTTTCCCATCGGAATGCATTGAGCAATGGAACCCCAATTTACAAGATTAATCCGTTCCGAGCGCATGCTCAAAAGCTGGCTATCTTTTAAGTCGGGGAGCGGTTTCCCATAGGAACGCATTGAAAGTCAATTAATCCATTCTAGAGGGATGGATTGAATAACCTGCCCCCTGCACCCCAAACCTCTCCAAATTGGCAGTGCTTCAAGGGCAGAGTTTGAGGAAGCTCCACTGTAATTTCTAGGCTTCTAGCTTCCTGGGATCACTATTTTCAAGCACATAACTTTGCAATTAGAAATGCTTTTTTCTGGGGGCACCCCTTTTGTAGTTAAATAACTTGGTCCCCTGAACCCCCAACCTCTCCAAGTTTGGATGGCTTAAAGGGGAGAGTTCAAGGAAGGTACCCACCAAATTTGGTGCCTCTGAGACCCAGGGGAGCTCTTTTACAGATAAACATATCAGTTCATTCCTGATTCATTTCATTCAAAAAATGTAAAAATTCATTTCTAACTAAATGAAATGAATCAAATCATGGGGGAACAAAATGAAATGAAATGAAAAACAGTTTTTCCATTTTGTGCCCATCCCTACTCTGATGTCTTCTACCACTGCCAGTTTGACAGCTGCTACCAAATTTATTATCAATTTATTTCCTGTCTATCCTCAACTATCCATTTATGCCCTCATTTTACTCTATCAACATATCAATATAAGTCTATGGGGGATTTTCAATATGGAGAAGTCTTCTCCATTTATGTGACAACAAATATAAAAAAGGCACACTCTTGGCAGTAAGGGCAGCAGGATCTGCCTATACATACGAACATGCAGGCAGTTAGGAAGGGGTGGTTGTAAACATTTTTCTTTCTTTCCAAGTGACCAATAATGACAACCACCCTTGACTTGATGTGTCATTAATATGCGTTATACTTTTACCAATGTATCAATATACTGTACTGTACTGGCCAGAACAGGAAATAAAATATGTGCGCCACAGTAATGACAGCCTTCATCCCAGAAGAGAAGTGGGGGGTGGGGGTTTTACACACAGGTAAACCTGGTAAAGAATGCATCGGTATATACAGAGGTATAAAATAACACAAGCTTTTGAGGGAGTGGAGTTACTGTATATCACTAGCAGGTAAAATATTTCCATCTTGACAGTGTGCCATTGGATTTGAAAACGACAACAGTGTAGCTGGTGGATAACTAGAGAACATTTCCATCATGTGACCAAGGCCTAAGAAGCACAGATTTCACCACATACTGTACACACACACACACACACACACACACACACACACACACACCTTTCCCCTTCATATCACTTCTGACACGCATTATACTACAGGGAGCTAGATGGTAATGGAATGCAAGCCAGGTCAGTTGGGTACTATACATGCATAAAGTGGTACCCCGACTTACGATGACCCCGACAACTGAGAATTCTGACTTATGAGGGGGCTTCCAGTCCCCTCCGCCACCTTACGGTTAAGATGGGGTTTCTCCCAAATAATGACGGTGCATTGTTGAGTGGAGTGGCAGTCATTTAAAATGACTTTTATCCACCGAGGCAAGCACTTGCCTCAGTGGATAAAAGTCAGTTTAAACATTGCACCCGGTGTGTGGTGGTGGTGGTGGGGGGGGAGCCGTGGGTTGTTTAAAGCAATTTCCCATAGGAATGCCTTGAAATCTGTCCTTCCAGAATGGATTAATTGACTTTCAATACATTCCAATGGGAAACCACTCCCCAACTTATGAGCTAGCCAACTTTGAGCATGTGCTCGGAATGGATTAATCTTGTAAGTCGGGGTTCCACTGTACGTGTGTACATACATACATACATACATACATACATACATACATACATACATACATACATACATACATACATACATACATACATACAT
>JAHTLZ010003518.1:28271196-28307100 GCA_023846285.1 Phrynocephalus versicolor | reverse complement strand
CATACATACATACATACATACATACATACATACATACATACATACATGAGAAAGCCCTGCTTGTTAGGGAACTTTGAAGAATTCTGGTCCAGCAAAATAACAATTTGAAGTTCAGAGGAGTGTGTGCGAAGCAGTGGGATTGACCCCTTTCCAGCTGTGAAGAAACACTTTTTCCAAGAGAGACTCATAATGGCTAAATTGGTGCTATTGGCCTGTTCCTATCCCTACCATTTGTGGTTTCTTCCTTTCCTATACTCTGTGATATGTGGGGATACACTGGTACTCCTCTTGACCCTTAAGGCTCCCATCACAGAGAGGCAATGCATCTCCCCACTCCCAACCCTACAGATTTGCCCAGATGACTATAGCTATGTATGTCCCTCAGTTTCATAGTTAAACATCTTACCCAAGATGATCTTAGAATTGTCATTGGGGAAGTACGGAACTGCCTGGAGGTTCGACCAGACGGCAATAAGTTCTTGAGGAAGTGTCACCAGTTTATTGCTTGAGAGATCGAGATAAGTGATGTTCCGGATGTACTGAGCTGCTTCCGCTGGTATGGAGGCCAGTTCATTGTTGTGCAAGTCCAGCAGCTTTAGTTGGGGCATGCTCAGCAAGGCATCCCAGGGGAAGGAGGTGAGAACATTACCGTCCAACCTCAACTCTTGCAACCGGCGAAGGGCCCTAAAGTTAGTGATGCTGAGACTTGCCAAGGAATTGTAGGGCATCCAGAGGAATTCCAAGTTGCGGAGGACATGGAAGGACTCCCCAGGGACTCTTCGGATGGCTGTCTTTTCTATTCGGAGTTTAAAGGTATCCCCTGGGAAGTTCACAGGTGCAAGGGTCATCTCTGGGTCATTGCACAAAACAGTTCTGTTGAAATAAATAGTAGGCTGAAATTATTCTCCTACACACAGATTTAATTTTACCACTTTTTTTCATTTGTATATATCCCCTCCTCTTTTCCAGTACCTTCTTTATGCTTTCTTCCCTTTTACTATAGAATGTGTCTACAAATTTTGACAATAAAATTACAGTCATATCAGAAGTGTTCTTGGCTTGGAGTTTTGGTTTTTTGCACCATGACTTCTAGAATTCCCCAACTGTCATGGCCAGTAGCCATGACAGAGGGGAGATCAGGGAGTTAAAGTCCAGGAAAAGTAACTTTTTCTAGCTCTTCCCTTGCCTGAGTGTCTTTTATCTTCTTCATTATTTGGGCTTCATTGCTAAAGGCTGCAGCAAAGCTGAAATAGTTTATGGAGTCATTTCCTTATTCTAGGCTGGGGTATGCAACATGAAATGCATCAGATGTAGATTTTTGGTCCATCTGTTATCATTAAGCCCACCTCCCAATGATGGTTCTTATAGTGTTTCAAAATCAAAATTATTTGACCAAAAGTAGCAGCATCACAGCATCAAAGACTCCGGCCAATTTTAGATGGTGGCAAGTCTATGGCAGGCCTAGGTGAGCAACCCAAGTTGGCATACAAGTGGCTGGCTACCAAACCTAGAAAAAAATTAAGTAGCAATAACAGACTGTTTGCCAGAGACATTGGTATTAGAGATGGGCATGAAACGAACAATTTTTCGTTTCTGTTTTCATTTTGTCTCTAAAATGAAACAAAACAAACAGAAACACTGGAAATTTTGTCGTGCGTTTCGTTTCCGTTACTGCAATATGAGTGAATTGCTTAAAATCCTTTTAAAAAATCACAAAAAATTGAAATAAATGGTAACGAAATGGTAACGAAACGAATGAAAACGAAAACAAATTTTTTGCAAACATTCACGAAAAATGGAAACGAACCGAAACGGACCCTCCAAGCGACAAACGACAAATGAAATGCCATTTTTTTTATTCGTGCCCATCTCTAATCAGTATATTAACCAGACCTGTGGGAAACCCAGATGCCGGCTCTGCCCATGTATTTATACATGAAACACCATCAAACAATATAATCCACATTATCAGGGGCTCATACAGTTGCCCATCCTCTGATGTGATTTATCTTTTGCTGGCAACCCATTTTGCTTTATACTGAACAAGCAGACCAAACTCTAAGAGAGTAAATGGGCAAAAAGTAGACACCAGGAACAGAAATATCCAAAACACAGTACCCAAACTCTTCAGTATACATTCTTTCTTTGATCTCAGAGTTCTACTTCCTAAACAGAGAACTTCAGAGGCTGACTCCAAAGGAAGGCTATTGAGCAGGTATAAGTTAGAAAGTTTAGCACACTCTCTCTAGGTCTTAACAGAGATAATGGTTTCCTGTGTTGCTGTATATAATAATCTAATCATCTGAACCTTCGTCACCCAGTCGGTTCTAATCACCACTACCATGATGGAATTAATCACTTTCTATTGTCCAATAAAGACATAGTTATAAACTGTTCGCAAGGATAACTGCTGGCCTGGTAGCTTAGAGCTGTTACCATTTTTATATTCCAGACACAACCGTTCCGTCCAAATGAAGAAGCGTTCTTAACTACACAAAAGCTTGTGCGGGCTGGGGACACTATCTGATTATGGTATAAAGAGTTGAACCCAGAAGTCTTCACCATGGGGTGTAACATTCCAGATATTGGGGCTGAACATTGCCCCTTAAGCATATTGTATAATGTGTCCCACATCATCTAACCAACTGGATATTCAGTGAAAACATGGGCTAAACAGACATTTGCAATCAAGTTGTTGCTACCACGGGGCTCATTTCTCTGCTAACAATTTACACATGGCAAAACCTTTGGAAAATCAAAAGTAAAAATATTCAGCAAAATCTACCAACAGTTCCTGGTTTGAGAAGCCCTCTCCCCCCCCCCAGCAAAATGTCTTCCCATCCTCCTTCCTGCAGCTGACTAGTAGTTGTTAGCCTTCTGCCTGTCACCATGTATCCTCTGTCTGCCTTAAGGGGAAAAAGGCAAATGGGATTAAGGAGGGACATATTCTGCTCTCCCTCCCTCCTTTGCTTGTGTTTTCCCTTTGGGCCAGAGGGATGTATGAGATGAGAAGGTGGCAATGGTAAAACTTGAAGCAATAGAGTCAGTGATCCCTGGTAGTCAACACTAGGGCCCTTACAGAGAGGTAGGCCTTGGCCAGTGCCTGTCTTGAAAGATAGTCCTACTAGAATTTCAGCAGGTACACTTAGGTTCACAGCCATATGTACATTATAAACATATTAAATCAGTGGAAGGCTTCAAGGTTTGACTGTCTCCTGCCTATTACCTTTATTTGACCAGTAGAAGTATATATATATATAATTATATATATATAATTTTTAAATGAGCTACTACAATCAGTGAGCAACACTTTCCCCATAAGCATGTACGCAATAGAAATTCTTAGCACTGCAAAGGATTCTGGGACATATCTTAGAGAAGCTACAGGAAACATGTGACCTCCCAGATATTCCTAAACTGCAACTCCCATGATCTCCCGTGCTACCTAAGACTAATAGGAGTTGCAACCATATAACATCTGGCAAGTCACATGTTCCTCATTCCTAGTGGTGCATAGTTCGCACCCATGGTTAACCAGGCCTTGTTTTGTAATATATTCAACAAGTCTTTGCAGCTGCACAGGCCGCTTTGACAGTGGTACATAACCAGTAGAGGTGTCCATAGTGATGCTTTTTTTGGACCATGTCTACCAGAATTCTCAACGCTACGTAACCAATGGCTAAAATAATTTGCCCATTTCAAACCTGTTCAACTCAAGGAGGAAAAAAAAGAGGATCAGAAAATAGGCTTTTAATCAGCTGAACTGACATAAGACCGACGGGAAAAGAGAAACGAAAGTGGGGAGGCTGTAGAAAGATAGAAGCTAGTGTCCTAAACTGAACCTTCAAAATCCATACACTAATGTGTTCATTTACTTGCACACAACTCACACTCTAAAAAATTTCGTAGTATGAGCCATTATGTTATTAAAAAGAGGATGTAAGGGTGGAAATTGAGAAGAAGCCAAGACCCATATGTTCTACCAACTGCAGTCTCTCTCCAGCTGAATAATACAAGGCAGGATGCCTGCTACAGCTCGTGGGCTTTATTGTAGGGGTGGACCTGCCAGCATCTTTTATAAAGTGTTGATATTTTTGTTTACCTTGTCTCCACTTTTAATCACACCATGTATTTTTATGTCTACATTTTAAATCCCACAAATACAGGGTTTAACTGGGACAACCTGTGGAGTTGCCATTCCAGCCAAGAGTGGCCTTATGGTCACAGCTTCACCCTGGTATGGCCTCAGAAATGTACAAATAATCCTTCTTCAGTCTGTATTTTGATGTTTGTCCAAAAGCAACACACATTTCTAATAAAAATGCAAAAGACAGAGCGTGCTTCCTTAGCCACTGGCAGAAAACCTGAAAAATATCTATCTAGTGTGTTCTTTAAAAGCCCTACAAATAACTAGGTGTTATTCATTAATCTGAATGTAATGTATGTGGCACTAGTTACAACAGCTAGAAGCAACTAATGGCTATACAGTGGACCCTCATATAACAAACGGTTTATATAACATAAAATCTGTATAACATAAAATATTCCGGAGATAGGGGAAATTTGCTTAACAGAATTGTCTATGGGGTGAATCCATACAACATAAAAATGGTCGCGATTAGGGATTGCTCTGTTTTCAATGCATTCCTATGGGAAATTTGGATAAAGGAAAATTTGCTTCACATAATTTCATTTGGAATGAATTAATTCCTTTATACAAGGTACCACTATAGTTACACTACTTACCACTCTTTCTGGCAAACTAAATGGGATTCAGAAATTAGCCAAACAACACTAGGAACTATTTCCAGCCATGTTCCATTGCTCTTGCGGGGTTAATAAGAGCAACATCAGGAACCCTCAGAACCTCTGCATTTCATGGCAGTTGGGCAGGTGAGACTCAGCCCCATTAATATGGGAAAGGAATAAAGGCCCGGAGGACAGCAGTCCACAGACCTTTAAAAAAATCACACTACAAAGCAAGGAAATTGGAACTGGCACTGATGTCAAAACAGAAGCATCTCTCTGCTAAAGAAATGTAGGACAAAGCAGGCTCAGCCTCCCTATTTAAAAATAAATAAATAAATCCATGCCCCATAGGTCTTCCATTTTCCTGATAGAATTCATAAGTAGTCCCTTAAATAACCAGAACATATAAAATCTCTTTGCATGTATTGTGGAATTAATGGAATATTCAAAGTGTTTTCATCCAATCTTTCTAAGATCCTCAGATGACTGAAAATAGGACCCAATATCCTGTCATTCAAACAATGGACAGATCCAATAGCAGGGATCCAGAATGGGATTCTTATGAACCTTAAAGCATAATGAATTCTCAGTCCCTGAGGTCACTTGGTGCAGGAAGCAAGCGGAGCCCCATCCTAATGGCCTTCCATTGTGCTCTTTTTTATTTACTCCCTTATGAGTGAATTTTTGAAATTCTTTCCTGGTAGGAAAACAACATGCCACAGGTGTATTTTGACCATGGCCTAGTGATTACCCAGGATAGACTTCCCCATGGACTGGATTCCAATCCCTACTATCCATGCTGGCTAAGGATGATGGGATCTGGAGTCTAGCAGAGTTGGAAAGGAGTGGGTTAGAGAAGGATATATTTTGATTTCTGATATAAATGTACTACAGCATTGGATGGATTTGCTCTGACTTTGGGCACTGAGATGTGATTAAAAGCTACCTATGTTGGGTATGCAGCCATCCTCATCTTAAAAATCTTGCAAGAAAGAGATTCCTGCCCGTTCTATAGCTTGGCTAGGAAGAGATTCCTAATCTTTTGAATACATTTGCTATATTTGTCTACCTCCTACTTGCATTCTAACAGATGCTAACCTCTGTTAGTGGTTGCTCCTTTGGTCTATAATAAATAATGAGACCAACATGGCAAAGACTTATCTCTGCCTTTGTTCCTATAACAACAAGCATTGATTAATCTGTAAGGAACAATGAGATCCTCATGGCAACTAGATGCATCTTTAGATTTATTCCCATAACAGAATTAAACAACAATTTAAATAATGTCCTGGCAGGAGAACATTCAGCTACAAGACATCATCTCTATATTACAGCAAGTTATTGTCATAACTGAGTAAATTACCACAATCTATGTGATATATTAAAACTGGAGTTCTATTATTTCTCTTAGCTTTATTATTCTACTGGAAATCCACTAGGTCTATCACACACATATACATCTATATTATACCTATGTGTGGCGATAACCATTGAGAGCAAGGAAGTCAGAGGTTTAGTCATCAATTAACATCTCAGGCAAACCATTTTATCTCAGGCTAAGAACCTCATCTGCACTGTAGAGATCGGAATCATGGACACTCGTATAGGCTCACGGAAAGGATGTTTGGAATCATGTGCATTAAACATTTTCAGGGTGTTACATATAGTCAATTATTTTATAATTGCTTCATAGTAGTTTCCAAAGATGGAGTAGTCTAAAATCCATTCTTATCTATGCAGATCAACAAGGAAGATCAATATTCTACCTATCTTTCTGACTTCCCTGAAGACATGTTCAGTTTCCTCACTTAAGTGTATGCTGCTTATTTTTAAAAGGTTTGCACATCTTTTGAACCAACATATTTAGCCCTCAACAGCATGTATGCCCTTGAGAAGATGAAAAACTCTGTTGCTGCTCTTCATTTATCATCCTCAGTTGAAAACAGCTATTCATGGTTTTGAGTTAATTGGAAAGAAAGACCCCTCTAGATGAAACATATTGAATCTCAATATGATCTTTATTGTAGATGTTTAATTCTTTTTTTTAAACAGAAAGTCCATATTTTTAGCAAATAATCAACATGGCTTTAAAAATTTCATTGTTTTGCACGCATTTTTCACCAGTTTTAGTATCAGTTTTAGAGCCCCCTTTCTTTAACATTGTACTAATGTTAATTATATTGCTTCTGCCTTCACGTATAGAAGATCATCAAATGCCATCTCTGAAATCAGATTACAGCGTGCTCTGCAGCTAATCCTACAGCACATGAAGCCATAATACAGAGTGATTGGGAAAACAACATTTGCAAGTAAGAACAGCTCGTGCCTCCTTGGGATTTCTGCTTAGGCAGCATCCTAGATTTGAAAGTCCTCCACAATACTAACCTTTAAACCCACCGCAGAATCGTGTAAAAACAACCGTTGCAAACCTACCTTGCTTTCGTTCCTTCACTGATACTGAGGAAAGAGCAGCTACATTGGGAAGGGCAAGAACAGAGGGCCACCGGCAGCCCCACAAACCCTAGGCAACACACTAGGCTCACTGCCCCCCACATTGCTACCTGGGCACAAGAAGGGCACCCGGATTCTAGACAAACGGGGAAATGGTTCTCTCTATTGTTTCATCCATGGGACCGGTCACATCTTGTTAACTCGCCTCCGTTTTCTGTCACGCAGTGATCTCCCAGCCTGCGCTGAAGCCATCAGATAAAAACGGATAGGCAGGGGATTAAGGATAGGGTTATTTTCATGTAGGTGCTTATTGCTTCCTGGAATCACAGACAGAGACATTTCTTTCTCCCCTCTGCGAGCTGCTACAAACTACTAGTTGTGTGGAAGACGTTTCTGCTAATGGAACAAAAATCATTCTATATTTCTCATTTGCCCACCATGAAAAATATTTTAATTATACTTTTTTTTAAGGAATTCAGGCTTCACAGCTGACATTTTAAAATGCCAAGTGGTTCACTGTGATGCATTTATTTATTTTGTTATTTATTTTGAATATTTTTACCCTGCCTTTCCCCTTGGAAAAGGACCCAAGGTGGCTTACAATAATGAGAGACAATATACAGTCCAGAACATTGAAGACATATTCAAGTTAAGAACATGGAGTTAGAAGAGGCATCTCTAACTTGGAGCATTATGATGGGTGTAAACCGTTCAACAATGGTTCATTTTTAAAGCAGTAGTTGTGACATCCTTACATTGTAATAATATTGTTCTCATGTGAGGATTTGGCTCCTGCTCCCTTTTACTGAAGTTTAATGTGACAAATAAAAATGTCTGGGGGCCAAGGAAAAACAGGAAGATTTAGAAACTATTCAGATAGAGCTGAAATATAAGGTGTGGCCTTTGACCCAGAAAATGTTTGTTTCCCGTCTTTTCTAGCAGACAACTGTGGAGGAAATAAATGAAGTAATGATCACCAACAAAACTCGGCTGGCTTGTTCTGGCGGGGAGAGAGGTGTGTGTGTGTTTGTGTCTGAAGGAAATCATTGTGTCCACTCTCTTTTTTTTAATGTACTGCCATTGGTTTCAAAGGAGGAGAGCTCCAAGATGATTTTGTTACTTAACTTGATTTCCAAGCTTCTCAGAAAGCAAACAGACTCCAGAACTGGCAGATTCAAGATGTCCTAGCCATGCTTACTTGAAACATTGAATAAAGGATAGTTACTAAATTCTTTAGTTTTGTCCATTAAGACTTTGTCAACAAGGCATGTGAACAATGAAACAACTCAAAACAAAACAAGTGACATCCAAGGAATATGCTCTGAATTTAGGCAGCGATTGGTGGTACCATTCTGTGCCAGTGTTCGTGTTCCAGTAGTACCTTTTTCATATTTCCAATCATTTTTCAAGAGTAAATCAATGGAGAGTGGCTCATAATACTCAAATCTGGAGATGACTGAAGGCTTTCAAACATATCTATGACATAATCATGACATCATAATTACATGACCTTATTGTGACATAAGCCATGCTTCAGAAGTCTTCACAGCAACCATCACAGGATTGTATTCTTGAAGACTTTCACGGCCGGGATCTGATTGTTGTTATGGGTTTTCTGGGCTGTTCGGCTGTGTTCTGGAAGTTTTTCTTCCTGATGTTTTGCAAGACTCTGTGGCTGGCATCTTCAGAGGCCAAGGAGCTCAGGGAGCTAGGCTGAGGGACCTCCCTTATGAGGAAAAGCTAAAACATTTAGGGCTCTTTATTCTGGAAAAAAAGCACCTGAGGGGAGCTACTGTATGACTGAGACATACAAAATAATGCAGGGCATGAGCCAAGTGGAGAGAGGAATGCTCTTCTCCTTCTCAAAAAATACCAGAACCAGGGGACATCAACTCAAACAAAGTTGGAAGAGTGAGAAGAGACAAAAGAATTTTTTTTTACCCCGCATGTTGTTAGTTTGTGGAACTCAGTGCCACAGAATGTGGTGATGGCATCTAGCCTGGATGCCTTCATAAGGGGATTGGACAGATTCCTGGAGGAAAAGTCCATCACAGGTTACAAACTAAAATGGAGATGTGTAATCTCCAGGCTTAAAACCAGAGTACTTCAAGGACCAGATGCAGGGGAGTGGTATCAGGAGACAGATATCTAGTCCCATGATCTCCCAGATGCATCTGGTGGGGCCACTGTGAGATATGGGCCTTTGGCCTTATCCAGCACAGCTCTTCGTATGTTCTTATGTTTTTATGAGCCAACAAACTCACCTGCTACACCAGAGTGCAGAGAGAATTCTAGCTCCCTGCTCTCTTGTCCTCTGAAGATACCAGCCACAAAGACTGGTGTAACGTTACAAAGAAAACCCTCCAGATAATGGTCAAACAGCCCAGAAAACCCACAACATATTGGTTTCACGGAAGTGATGTACCTAAACTTATTAATTATTTGACATCTATTTTCACACATGCAAATAATCTGTTGATTATGATTTGGAAAGCAGACCAATAAAAAACATGCATTTGAAATAAGGAGCAAACTGAAGATTCAGTCCCATAAATGAATAATCCTTGCACTGTTGGAAGGGAATTCCATGGCAGCAAGTGCATGAAAAAATTGGATGTATTATCAGTGATGGAGAATTCAATCTTATTCATTAATGTGCTCCTAAAGGAAATTGTGACAACACAATATTGAGCCAAATACCAAGTAGGGAGCACTGAGATGAAGTGTCCAGCTAGTATTCAAAAACTTGAGATTATAAATCTTCAGGGTTCTTCAGGCAGGGCACTGCACTTTTTAGTGGCATCAGTGCCAGTACACACAAATTATCCTGTTAGTTTTAATAAGTTGATTCATTCATGAACTGAATGTTTTGAAATCAGTTTCCCCAGGTAGAGCTACATCACTTGAGGAAGAGAGGCAACCCAATACCATTTTGAATTGGCTTTCTATTCAAATTTCACTCATAAAAAGGAAGAGAGGGATGTTTCAGTTCATTTTAAATAAGAACTGATCAAAAATTTAAGAATTCTTCATGTACGGGATAGAAAGAATTTGGAGTTCAAAACATTTCAATGCAGGATACATTGAGCTCGGCTTTCACTCATTGAGGCCCAGGACTTTGAATGCTGAGTTCTTCATAATCTGGTTTTGTACCTATATATTATTCAGCTATGCTTGTGGTGTTGAATTAGGTTTGCTGCCTCTTTTTGAGGGGCTGCTTCTCATGTACACAGAACAAGGTGTGCTCCATCTACCTGATTCAAGTGGAGATAAAAGGAAGAGAAAGTTTTCTTTTGATTTCATTTAGAAGATTTTATCCCAATTAGAAGCATGGTGACTTAGTGGACTAAGGCTCCGTAAACTGTTAGCAGCAAGCTCAGCGGTTCAAATCCCGGATGCCATGCAGCAGAGCCGAGCTCCCACTCATAACCCCAGGTCCTTCCAACCTAGCAATTCGAAAGCATGCAAATGCAAGTAGATAAATAGGTACCACCGTAAAAAGTGGGAAGGTAATACAGTGTTTCCTTGAAGCCATGCCAGCCACACGGCCATGGACTTGCACAACACTGGCCCTTCAGCTTGAATATGGAGATGAACACCACCCTTAGAGTCAGACACAACTAGCACGCATGTGCAGGGGGAAACTTTACCTATGCTCTAGAGTCTAGACAGAGAGAACTTGGGGTTTTAACAATATAGATGGGAGACAATAAAAGTGACAGATTTCCTCATTTCTGGTCACAGAGAGACCCTAACAGCGGGACAGTTATTGCTGGCAGAGAGCATATTGTGATGAACATACACAAGAGACAGATAAAGTAGTCCCGATATAGATCTCCAATGGGCACCCTGAATTACCTGCTTCAGATGTTAATAGCAGAACCGCCTGGAGAAAGCCAATATCCAAACTATACCTGCTCCATAAAATGCTATTCTTTATTGTTTGTTCTAATGGATGTGCACAGATGGAGCTCCTTGCCCATCCTGGAAATCTAAATTTGTTTATTATTTTAATGTGTATAGGAACACTGCTATATGCAATAATTATGCAAACATACATAGCATAGCAGACCAGAAAAAGTCTTATAGATGCTGTGATTTATTTTCATTTACAAATATATTCGTCTTTCACAGATTTTGTAGATTTTTTTCACTTGAAAATAAAATATATTGTCAAGTAGCACTGACAACATATGAAGCAGGGACATTTTCAAGGCATTTCAGTTATATTGGCTCAATAATCCTTATAAGAATCCTATAAAATGGGACTTCATATTTATCTTTGTGCTATTGAACGAGAGGTGACAGGGCCTAAGAAAATGAATGTGCTTAAGGTTTCTAGGTTTCTTAGGTAGCAATGGTTTCAGGCTCTTAAGCAGGACACTATTTTCTAAGAAATCGTCTAAGTAGTTTCTTTTGAATGTTTCTTCTAAACTGTTACAGAGTGACAGCCTCCCCCTCCCAGAAAATGCCAAGCAAAATTCTTCCCTCAGTTTCCAACTTGTGAAGTAGGTGGAGAATTTGGGGTGCCCCCGTGTGCCCTCCTCCTTCTAGATTGCCTCTCTCTCAGCCCATCATCTCCTCCACCCAAGAATATAATTTAACACAGTGGTGAGCAGTGCATGGCTCTCCCAATTAGAGATAGGCACGAATTTAAAAAATGGCATTTCGTTTGTCGCTTGTCATTTGGAGGGTCCATTTCAGTTCATTTCTGTTTTTTTGTGAATTTTTGCAAAAAAATCATTTTCGTTTTCGTTCGTTTGTTACCATTCCATTACCATTTATTTCATTTTTTTGTCATTTTTTTTAGGATTTTAAGCAATTCACTCATATGGCAGTAACGGAAACGAAACGCACGACAAAATTTCCGGTGTTTCTGTTCGTTTCATTTTATTTTAGAGACAAAATTTGTTTGTCATTTCGTTACGTAACAAAATGAAAAACGAAAATGGAAATGAAAAATTGTTCATTTCGTGCCCATCTCTACTCCCGATATTGTTAGATGGCCAATTCTACTGTATCTTCCTTCATTGCTAACAAAGCTAGCAACCTGTTTCCCCCACCTCAGAACTACCTGCATTTTCATTTAGTGACTAATGAGCTGAAAGGATCTGGGGATAAATATTCTGAAAGGTTTTCTGATACGTTGCTTGTGAACAACTCCCTCAAAAAAGGCACGGAGTTCTACTCCGTGCTCGGAAACTATGTGGCAAAATGCCTTCCTCCACAGTGAGGGGAGATATTTTGAGGGGCTATTTTGGGTCAGACATAAGTTGATGCCCCCCCAAAAAAAAAATTAATATGCTTTTTCACTTAGGAGGGTCAAAGAAGGGCTTCCAGATCTGTAGAGAGTCCACAGAATATAACTTCTGTTACCAGAATCCCTAGCACACTTCGGATGCCTCCCACCTTAATATAATTGAGTGCTGGTTCAGGACCAGCTCAAGATGTTTTGCTCCCTGAAGCCAAGAGCCCGATTTACCCTATTCCACAAAGGCTGAGTGACTTCCAGGCTCTCCCTGTAACACCAGGCCATTGTTCTGCACTGCCCTCAGCAACTGTCACCGATGGCAACCGTCTCACTTTTCCTAGTGTAGAGCCAGCACTGTTCCAGTTTATCCCCTACTGAAAATGTTCTGACCCTAATTAAATGGTGGCAGCTTAAGCTTCTTAAAATAAGAACACAGTGTAAATAAAAATAAGCAGTGAGAGTTCTTTATTACACTACAATTTTTTTACCACTCCAATGTTATAAGAATGGGCTTCTTTGCAGCCAACAGCTCAATTGATTTCATTACTCCAGTGCTTCATAGGGAAGCTTCTGCAGGGGCACATCTCGGGCAGTGCCAAATCCTTCCCACAGATACACAAGCCTGAGAGCACATTAATGCATTATGTCATCTGGAATTGGATTTTGCACTTAAGGCTGATGAGGAAAGCTCCTCCAGACCTATAGGACTTAACTCATTAAGTATAACCACTAGGTGCGCTGTGGAAATAAAAGAAATATTGATGCATTTTGGCATGGAATATTAAAGCCTGTCAGAGCAGGTTGGGGGGGGTGAAAGGTGAAAGTGGAATGTTGCAGGATTAAAAGTGTTATACTCTAACTATAGCTACCAGATTTATGCTGTTTCATTTACACACACACACACACAGAGAGAGAGAGAGAGAGAGAGAGAGAGAGAGAGAGTATATATAGCTTTGCGAAAAGTTGTGTTCTAGAAAGTTTTGTGGTGTGATACTATAATTCAGTTAAATTAAATTCACCTTTATTGGCATAGATATTTTAAAACAGAGATGCTGTTACATAAAATGTAAGCCAGTCTCAGGGTCTAAAAGGAATAAGTTAGTCTAAAGCTGAAGTAAATATTTGGCCTTTAAAAGGAACAGCATTATTTTTCTGGTGGATCAATAATAAATATTTGGCTACTGACTGTCAGGCTGGGATTTTTGTCAGCCAAAGTAATGATCTCTGGGATAGGCGGGAGTTTGGAAATATAGGGGCCTAGTAATCGTCGACGAATGATATGATGTGACGGACAACGTGTCAAAATATGGGAAACAGAGTCAGGTTCTAGCCGACAAAACTTGCACAGTCTATTCTTATAAGTGGTTTTAGAATATCTGCCAAGAGTGAGAGCAGAGGGAAAGATATTCAGTCTAACCAGCATGAAGGCCCGTCGTTCCTGCGGGTTCAAAAGGTCCCTAAAGTAGTTTGATCCATGTTGAAAAGCGGGAAATAATCCATGATAGAGAGGGGAGTAAGTAGGGTTTGTTCCTTCGATAATGGTCTGTCTCTCTATGTCCTAAATTATTTGACAGATAAGATTGTATAGATACTTTTCATTGCAGTGTGATAGAGACTCCAAGTCAATTCCTATGGATGCTATTTTCGAGCAGATATTCTGGTGCCATTTGGAAGTGTAAGCATCACTTAGTAAGTCATTTAACAGAGAGTTAGGGGGCATATAAAAGTGGAGACGCAACCAAAACCTAATAGTAGCCGTCCAGGCTAAGGTTGAGGGGAGGTGGAGCACAAGTTCGCAGCATAGTGTTGATAGGCTAATTGTATTTGGAAGGCCCAAAATACAATGTAAAAAGGTAGCTGCAATACGATCTACTTCAAAGCTGGTGGCCTTAATCCAAATTGGAACTCCGTAAAGGAGTTGTTTGTTTGTTTTTGTTTTAAAAACTTGAAGTGCAGCTGGTACGTACTGATTCCCCAAATGATAATGGAATCGAGAAATGGCAAACAGTTGGTTCTTTAAAGCAGCTATAGTGGACTTCCGATGGTATGCCCAGTTAAGTTGATAATGAAAAAGCAAACCCAAATACCTAAAAGTTCTAACTTGCTCCAGGGGTTTGCCTTCAAATTCCCAGGTTTTCTGTTTCCAGTTTTTTGAAAATATTAAGATGAAAAGCATTTTAGCAAAATATTTGATTATACCATCAAGGGTCTTTCATGAAACAGTCTGCCCTTCCTTGTGTCAATTGCAATACAATCAGAATATCATTGGGAAACAACTTGACCTCGGTCCCTGCAGTATCAAACCGGCTCCCAAATTAACACCCTCTAATAGGGAAGCAAATGGAAAGGCAAACACTTTGAAAGTAGCTCCCCCCACAACAACTACTCATCACCCTAAAGGAAGTCCAGCTGCAAGGGACGATAATTCCATATCTTTAATTAACCCAACTAATAGCTTGGACGAGGGCAAACTTGAACTTCAAGAGAATAATCTTAGGCAATCTTCTCCTAGATTACCTACCAGCGTGGGTACCACTCAAGAACCTTTAATACATGGAAATCATATTCAAGTTTTTGCACATACAACAGAGGTTCCTGTTCCCGATTTGATCAATTGTGATTAGAGATGGGCACGACTTAGCGCAATTTTCGTTTTCATTTTCGTTTTTTGTTTTCGTTACATAACAAAACGAAAAACGGTTCAAAAATGGACCGAAAACAGAAACGAAATGACTAATTTTGAGCCAGTTTTCGTTTTTCATTACTGGAAAAGCACTCAATGGAGCTAAATGGGGAGAAACGAAAAAATTTTCGTTTTCGTTTTCATTTTTCGTTTTCGTTACGTAACGAAACGAAAATGAAAAATTTTGAAAATTACCTCACGAAAACGGAAACGAAACGAAACGGACCCCTAGCCGAAAACGAAAATGAAAATGAAAAATTTTTCTGAGTCGTGCCCATCTCTAATTGTGATCCTACTCCTAACATAGAGGCATGTATACCTAATCGACCCATAGCTTTAAAGGAAAATTTAACTACAGTTGGATCCCTAAGTCACCCTTTCAAGACTGCATCTGCGCCTAAGAAACCTGAGTCTTTCCAGGTTTCTCACCTTGAGAAGGAGATTAAGCATGTCGCAGAGCCGCCTACCAGCCTTTTTGATGACCTTCTTACTCTTGAGCATCATAATCTTGCACCCATAAATCTGGCAGCTCTTGGCTACCATCACCCTTCTACATTGGATCCTCAGAAGGAGAGGTTAGATCTTGAAGAGTGTAAAGTAACTGTTCCACTTTCTCCAAACTGTATAATTCACAAGCCCAAAATTGCTGGGGCCTTCGCTTTGGTTGATGCTGCAGAACAACCTGATCCCCCATTGTATTTTCATTGCACAAACTTAATGAGAACCATGACAGATACCAGAAGAGAAGACCACCTGGATGAAATTGGGGCTTGCCCTACGATGCTACAGGAAACTATTGACAACTTCGACCCAAGGACAACTCAATTAACGGAAATAGCAAATGACAACACTGGTAGACCCTTGCCAATCCCTCCCTCTGGAAACTTTCAACCTTTGCCACTTGAAAAGGCTAGCACAATAACCAGGCAAGAGACTCTATTGGCAGCATCCTCCAGACTGACTGCAAACTGTAGTGTTTATGCTGAGGCGCCACACGATACTGACAGGACAATAGCTGAACCTTGACTATCCATCACCAATCCACCTGTGAGAGCTTCACCCCCTTATATCAAGCTGATATCTTGGAATATCACTGGCTGGGAAAGGAAAGCTTCTGATTTGGACTGGACTGAGTACTTGAGTACTTTTGACATTGTTCTCCTCCAAGAAAAATGGACTTCAAGAGAAATCCATCTACCAGATTTCCTATCTTACTGTGTACCAGCTCACAAGGTCCACACCAAGGGCCGCTGTAAAGCAGGCCTCTGATTTTTAATAAAATCAACCCTCAACATCTCTGTCAAACAACTAAAATCTAAAGCACCATTAGCCCAAGCTTTCATTCTTAGCTTTGGATTGGATCAAATAGTCCTGTTAAATGTATATGTACCTCCCTTTTCTTCAATTTCATCATCATTAAACACATGGTCTATTTTGAAGAGCTATATAGACTCCATATTTGACAGCTATCCCTCTTCTTCTATAATTATAGCTGGAGATTTTAATGCTAGATTAGGTCCCAATAACGAAAAACTAGCAGCTCTTGTGGAATGGGATAATGTTGACCTTATCCCTCCTATGTTCCAAGAATCCAGAATCTCCAAAGACTTTGCCTTTAATCAAGCGACGCTACATATGATAGAACTCTGCAGCGCCTTCAACCTCAGAATCCTCACTGGATCCTCTTTAAATGCCTCCTCTGGAGACTTCACTTTCCACTCAAATAAGGGACATAGCGTAGTCGATTACGTTTTAGTTTCACCAAACCTCCTCACCAAAGTGACATATTTTAAGATTGATACTCGAACAGAAAGCGATCGCCTGCCAATTTTGATGTATTTGCAGCCTGAAGTATCAGCATTATTAACGCCTCCCCCCGGCACCACCACTCAAATCTACAAGAGAGCAAAATGGTCTAATAAATCTGAAGGTATTTTCAACCAATGGTCTACCTCCACCAGAACCTCTCAATTACGACAAATTATCTCCCAATCTACAACTCTGATTGATGCTATAACTGCTTACCACGAGATCACCAAAACTCTTCTTGATTCCTTAGTGCCATCTAGTACTCCTAAAGCTCCTTCAGGAGGCTCAACTTGGTTTGATTCTGGGTGTCTGACTTCTAAGAAACACCTGTGTCAATGTTTCCAACTGTTGCACTTTCACCCCTCTCCCGATTTATTTAGATCTTATACAGAAGCAAAGACGGCATGCAACTCCCTCCTGAAGGAGAAAAGGCAGGCTTACGCAATGAAAAACTGGACCAAGCTTATCCAAGCATTGCACTCCAAGAATTCTAAAGAATTCTGGAGAATTGTCACAAAAGTATATGCTCCAGACAGGTCCATTAGCCCTTCATTAATTTCTCCTGATGAATGAATCACCTATTATTCTAGTATATTCTCAGGCTCGACCCCTTCCGATTAGAGATGGGCACGAAATGAACAATTTTTTGTTTCCGTTTTCATTTTTTCGTTTCATTACATAATGAAATGACAAATGAATTTTGTCTCTAAAATGAAACGAAACGAACAGAAACACCGGAAATTTTGTCGTGCGTTTCGTTTCCGTTACTGCAATACAAGTGAATTGCTTAAAATCCAAAAAAAAAGTCACAAAAAATGAAATAAATGGTAATGAAATGGTATCAAATTAACGAAAACAAAAACATTTTTTTTTGCAAAAATTCACGAAAAACGGAAATGAACCGAAACGGACCCTCCAAATGACAAACGAGAAACGAAATGCCATTTTTTTTATTCGTGCCCATCTCTACTTCCGATCTTCCCAACCAAGCCCAAATTCCTTTGGAAATCCCATCTTGGCCCCCTGTCACCAAAGATGAAATAATTGATTTAATACTCACGTTGAAAAGTGGAAAATCACCTGGCCTCAATGGTATCCCAGCTGACTTTATTAAAAATAATGCCCATTGGTAGGCAGAACCTCTGGCCCACCTCTTCACCTTGATTGATCAGTTCAGGATACTACCAGAATCCTGGCTGACTTCAATAATAGTTCCTATTTTCAAAAAAGGAAACCCCAAACTACCAACTAATTATTGCCCAATAAGTTTGCTTTCAGTGCTAGGGAAATTATATTCTAAACACTTATTGGCCCGCCTCTCTGACTGGATGTCTGCTAATCACCTTCCAAGTAAAGAACAAATTGGTTTTTGTCCTGGATTTTCCACCCTCGACCATGCACTTGTACTTGCCTTTTTCGCCGAGATACTATAGTCTAAAATGACCAATGCTGAACAATTTGGGTATAGGCATACCTTGGTTTGCAAAATCAATGTGTTCTCTGCAACGTTTCATATTGTGGAAAATTCATTAAATGGAACCACACGGGGGCACAATGCATCCTGGTTATTTTATTTTATTTTATTGCAAACCATTACAATAAAAATGTAACTCGGGATATTGCAGGGGGGAGAGAATGATAAACCAAGACATTATTTTCAATGGATTTGCTTTTTTGAACCAAAAATTACTGTATTTTTCCAATTTTTTTTCTAAAATCATGACATAAAAAATTAAGGGGTTTCATATACATGGAAATATCCCAGGGCGTGGGAGGGTGGAGGAGAACCCAAATTCACTTTGCTGTTTCCATCTGTGCTTTGTTTGTTTGTTTGTTTGTTTGTTTGTTTGTTTTGTAGGATTGGGCTCTGTCTTTCCTTGACTTCTTCTCCACCCCCACCACCCACCACACCTGCTGTTTCTTTCATTTCCCCATTCTAAAAACTCCTCTCCACTTTGATGGTCTTTTATTTTGCAAGATCAGGCTCCAATGGGCTTGAGTAGCCCATTAAGAAATGCGCTCTGGGAAAGGAAAGAAAAAGGCACACCCTTTTTAGTGTAAAAAAGCAAAAATAACCCTCCCACCTGATCCTGCAAAAAAACAAATGCACCATAGTGGAGAGGAGTGGTTAGAAGGGGGAAATGAAAGCAAACAGTGGGGGGGGGGGTTGGAGGAGAACTCAAGGAGCATTGATTAATATTATTTATTTGGGGGTCTTAAAATTGAGGGCATCTAATAAATGGCAGTGTCTTATAGACAGAAAAATACACTACATTTGGAGGTGTTTCTAAACCGAGGTACACCTGTTTAAAGAAATTCACAAATTTAGGGGGGAAACAGCTACAACTACCTGTTTATTAAATACCTAAACAAGAAGTACAGTGTAGCACAATTTATAATAGAGGTACAATCTCTACTATATTTATTTTATTTTATTTTTAAATTCCCTGAGTGCTGAATCTAACACAAAGATTCTGTGAGAGATGCTCTTTGCCCCACATTGTGCTCACCAGGTCCAAACTGAATTTAAACAATTGTCTGAAGAAGTGCTCAAACTTAGTACAGAGAGTTTTTGTTCAAAGCAGACTGTTCCAGTATGGACAGGAAAGGAAACACTCTATGTCAGGTCTGCACAACTTATCTACCACGGGCAACTGGTCATCCACGGGCCTTCTGAGGTCACCTGCCGGGTCCCTGCCCACCTCCCGACATGCCGTCATTTGGGGGTATTGCTCAGGGGACTTAGTGGATGAGTGGGCTCTGCTGCCTCCGTTGCCAATGCGGGGGACCTTTGTGGGTGGGGGTGGAGTGGCTGTGCATGCGCACACAACACCAAAGTCCTTGATGGGCAGGTGGGCAGGTGGGCGGGTGGCCAGGGCTCCATTGCTGCCGCCACTGCCAGCACCATTGACCTTGGGGTGGGTGGGTGCAGGGGGGTGATTGGGAGAGCACGCACCCAGCATGGGGGACCTTGGTGGGCAAGCGGGCTCAAATCTCCTTTTTAAAAAGGTGCAACTCCCCTCCCCTCCAATTGGGGAGGTTGGGGTAAAAGTGCCCCTTTTTGAAGGGGAGATTCAAGCAGCCTGGGAATTTACCAAGGCAAGCAGCAGTGGCAGCTCGGATCTGCCACCGCTGCTTGCCTCAGTAACCTCCCGGGCTGCTCAAATCTCCTTCGAACCTCTCCCCTCCTCCCATTCACAGCAAAAGTTGTAAATCAATAATTTAAAAAAAATCTTAGTCTCCACCATAGCTTCAGGTTCATGAAACTGAAAATTGTTATGCTCACTAAGGACACCAACCCCCACATTTGTGACTAAGACCTGTCTGGGGCCAGAAGAAGTATCACTTTTACTCACTTGATGACACACATCAGCCTCCTCGAGAGTTAGAGGATTCCTCAAAAGTAAGGGTTTTTCAAAAGTAAGGATCTCATTAAGAGAAGGAAACTTTCTGCTGGTTTCCAGTGCAACTCTGGACTAAGACATAAAGACCATTTCTGATCTTTCCCATAGCAGAACAAGGGGCATTTTAGCTCTATGCAAACAAAATATGTATTACTTCTATGTAACTGAGCTGTCTGGCAAACTTCGGCAGTCTCTGAGATGGGTGTGACTGTACAGACACAGACACACACATGCACTAGAGATGGGCACAAAATGCCAAAATGGCATTTCGTGTTCGTTATTCGGGCCCTGGTGTCCACTTCGTTCCATTTCCATTTTTCGGGCCCCAGGGCCCACTTCATTTCCATTTCTTTGTTTTTCGGGTGTGGCAAGCTGCGGCCACAGGGAGCCTTTCCAGGGCCAGGCACCACCGGAGCCGGCAGCATGCAGGCCGGGAGAGCATTCCTGTGGCCGCGGGGAGCCCTCCCAGAGCCGGGTGCTGCCAGAGCCGGTAGCAAGCCTGCCAGCAGGAGAGCAATCCCATGGCCATGGGGAGTCCTCCCGGAGCCAGGCGCTACTCTGGTCACCACCCCCAACAGGCCGCCACCCCCGGAGCATCGCGAAGCACCGCCCTCCCTTAGGCTCCCTCCCCAAGGACCGATCCGCCATGTCGTCTGCCACCCCTGTCGGGTCGCTACCCCCGGAGCCCCGCGCAGCGCCACCCTAACTGAAGCCCTTCTCCCTGGAAACCACTCCACCCCGGGAGCCGCCGCCCTAGCATGCCGCTGCCCTGAACCCCCCCCCAGGCCTAGAACCAGGAAACCTGTGGGGGGTGCCGCTGCACTCCGCCCATGCTCCAACGACGCCCTCCACTCTGGCTTCCGAGCCGGCTGCACCATTGCCACTTCACCATGTGGCCGACATTCCGGAGCCCAGCCCATAAGGGCTCGGCTCCTGCCTCTTCTTGCGAGATCATCAAAGTCTTGCATTGTCAGCTCCAGCAGGGAGGGCGCAAAGAGGCTCCACCAGGCCCAGGCCCCTCTCGCCGCCCTCCACTGCTCCATTATTCATTGCATGAGCGGCGCGATGGCGATAACGCAAACGAACAAAAACGAAGAAAATTTTCTTGGTTCTGTTCAGTTCAAACCTGCCCCATCGTAACGGTCGTTATTCGTACCGTTACGTAACTGAACGAATAATGGAGAATGGTAACGAAAAATGGTCATTTTGTGCCCATCTCTAACATACACATCTTTGGAGGGTGATAGATTTCAGTATATGGCAGGCTGCTTTACGTGGGTGCCTAAGAAGAAAAAAGGAGTTATAGTGCAATCTAAACAGCCAAACCAGATTTGAGTTCTTGGCTTACCAGAATTTGGGAGAATTGGTTGTGCCTCTCTAGCTCAATGGTTCCCAACCTTGGTTAACCCAGATGTTCTTGGACAGCAACTCCCAGAAACCCCAGCCAGCACCGCTAGTGGGGGAAATCTTCTGTGAGTTGCAGTCCAAGAACACCTGGGTTGCCCAAGGTTGGGAACCACTGATCTAGAACAAAGGACTCTTATTTCCCCCACAACTTTTAAAAATGTGTCTTTAAAATCTGACTATATTGCAGTACCTTCTTGAGCCACTGGATGGTAGGTCATCCTTATCCAGGAGAAAGAAAGCTGGAAGCACACCTGGAAGATTCATTTTTCCAGTGGTATTTTGGCAACTCTGTGTTGTGCTTTTTTTTCTGCCACACACTCAGGCTCCCTGAACAGTTAGGAAAGAGCAAAAGAATGAGTGAAAAAAGTTGCTTCCTCTGTTGTTCCCAGCACTTCTGCTTCCTGATAAGAAGAGGAAAATAAAAAGCAGAGGAGAAAAGTTGAATGGACAAAAGGGTGGAGAGATAAAACCCAGTAAGGAAGAAGAAGAGTGCAGGTGGGGAGGGCGAGAGACCTCACCGAAAAAAAGCAAACAGAGTACATTAACTATAGTTTTTCTTTCTGGAGCAACCTGTTGGCTGTACCTAATTCACAAAAACAGATCAAAGAAGGAAATCGGCACAGGCTTGCATTTAGCACACTGTAAAAATCAAAGTCAAAGGGAGACACACATTGTAGGAAGGAGAATTCAAAGGTTGGAAATTAACTTTAAAGCTCATTAATTGCAAAACCCCCTCAAAACCACCAAAAGTATTTTTTAACTATTAATGTTGGTGGGGGGGGCCTAACTCATTACAGTTTTCTATTACTATAAAAAAAATACAAGAAATTTAGGGCATAAGGCTTGGAAAGAAAGAAAGAAAGTCTTTATTTATGGTCTTATACCAAATAATCTAAAATCAGGGTAATAAAAATAATACATATGAGCAGCAAGGTCTAGTCAAAATTTGGTAATCATGTAAACCACACAGGTCTCTCCAGATTACTTGGATAAGGCATGTGTGCAGTTCTCAGATGATACCCACAAAATTCAAAGAAAGGGTGACAGCAATCAGGAGTAATAAAAAGAGATTTCTTTCAAGGCTTACTTGTTTGTGTTTTTTTCATGCTACAAATTTCAGTCAGAATTCCAGGATGCCACATTATCATGCATTTTTCAATATGTTCAGACTTCAGTTAAATCTGAATAAATATGAAAGTAAAACGACAGCCCACCACTTCTTCAAAAAGTCTTTTTTTTTTTTTTGAGGTGATCCCAGACTATTGCTGTGCATCACTTTACACAGAATCAATCTATTCTGATTGAAGCCATAATAGTATTACTGTCTAAGCCCTTCGAGGTCACCTCAGTTTAGGAGACAGTGCGTGTCTCATTCTTCCCAAGCTTTGTCAGCAATTAATCAAAAAGTGCAAGCAGAATAATCATCAGCTGGATTCATTCATTCAGTGCTGCATGAGGGGAGAATGTGTGTTAGCAGGCCTCTCCTGCTCCCAATACTCTTCAAAGATTGGAGCAGAAAGTCTTCTGAGACAGCCCACTGTCCTTTTTATCAGTTCCTTCCATGATGCAGTGCCATGATCGTACAGGGATCTACATTACTTCAGGAGTTGTCAAATGACAGCAGGTGCCACGTTCCGACTGACAGCCCTACTTCTGGGAATAGATTTGGAAGTGGCATAAGAAGGCAACAGGTTATTAGTTAGTGAAACCATCGCCACCCTCATTTTTATACCACCAAGGATGCAGAGAGGTGCTTTGGGGGGTCATATTTTTGCCTCATGTTACCGATCGGGTAACCAACAATCATGAAAACCAACAATCATGAAAAAAGACTGGACAGATCCCACATGTCGGGTCTATTTGTATAGGAAATTATATGTAGAAGTTTTGTTGTCACTTCATAAGAGTGCTATGATGTTATTGTGCCGGCAGAACAAATTATCATTATGTTAAGGAAATCTAAAAATAAGGGCAGCCTAAACCAAAAAAACTAACTTTGAAAGCACTATTCATACTTGTTGAAAAACAGACCTGATAATTCCTTTGGATGAGAAGTCATGTACAGTAATCCCCTGTTTATCATGGGGGTTAGGGACCCGACCCAACCTGCGATAAAGAGAAATCTGCGTTATGTGGATGCTGGTTTGGGTCAGGACCAGGTGGCCTGTTTGGGGCCTCTTGCATTTACGCCAGGCCTGGTGCTGCCCCAAACAGGCCTCTGGTGGGCTTCCTAGGTCCGTTACAGGCCCAGAAGTGGTTTCTGGTGAAACAGAAGTCACTCCCAGTTCAATGGGAACCACTTCCGGGGCCTCCAACAGGCCCGGGAAGCCCGTCAGAGGCCCGCTCGGGGCAGCACAAGGCCTGAGGTAAGTGCAGGAAACCCCAAACAAGCCCAAGCAGCTTGCCCCAGGGGCCCTTGCCTTCAAATAATGTGGTCCCATGATATACCGGGACTGCAGTATATGAACTGCAATATAGCAGGGGACGACTACTTGAGTCCATACAATTAACCTGAAAAACTTCTGAATGTCTTTATTACTGAATAAACAAATGGTTTAGATCAGAAGTGGTTAACGAATGGGGGGGGGAACCAACTTCTAAGATTTTCCCTTGCTTGGTGTCACTGTGTGAAGGACAGTGAGCACAAGATGGTATCCTGTAGACCATCTTGACTGCTGCCATTGGTGTTTTGTCAACATTCAGGCTACCTTTTGCTATATACAGTTTGGCATCCCTTTTCCCACTAGCAACACAGGCATGAGGTCGTGCAGCAATATTGGACCATTTCCTGGTGTTTGAGATCATGAATACAGAAGCACAATATCCTACATTCATAAATGAGAATTTATCCCCTCCTCCAAAAAAAAAAAAAAAAAAAGAATTGAATAGGAAGATTATATAGATGGTGATGGAAGGGTGGAATCCAGAGGCTCATTCCTGCATTCAATCACTGAACCATATGCTCAGGCAATGAAGGCTTTAGTGGCCATGGTAATGTCTGCTGCTGTTTCTCATAAAAATAGTGTGAGAACTTAGAGCTTGTCCTGATAAGCCAAGGCATGAATAAGTGTCCAAAGAAAGGGCAAGGAGATACTAGGCTGAATGCTAATATAGCTATTAACTGAAAGCACAGTGCTTCACAACTCTTGCTTTAATTTTCTGCCCAGCAATTAGAGAGGTTTCAAAAGTACTTGAAACCCATTGTTCAAGGAGAAGCCTCTATTTATTATCTGAATTGACTAAATGGCTGATAGGTATAAAGTAGCTGTTCCTCAGTAACGCAGCCTCCGGATGTGCCGAGCCAGAACTCCTGTCATTCTCAGTCAGCAGCATGTCTAGGACAGGATGTCGGGGGATGTGGATGCCAGTTGTTCCTGCACTTCTTTCCAATAACTGACTGTAGTGGCTCTTTTATTTCCTCTTTATCCCAAGAGCCAAACATTTGGTGTCTGAAGGCTAATGTGTTTACAAGGTAGCAAGCCACGCCATCTAGCTATAAGGATAACATTAGATTCCGATGGTGCTCAATACACTCAGTAATGTGGACTAGAGATAGGCACGAAATGAGCAATTTTTTGTTTTCGTTTTCGTTTTTTTATTTTGTTACATAACGAAATGAAAAATGAATTTTGTCACCAAAATAAAACGAAACGAAACGAAACACCAGAAATTTTGTTGTGTGTTTCGTTTTCGTTGCGGCAAATACATTGAACTGTAATGAATGATAATGAAACAGCAATTTTTCATTTTCATTTTTGTTTTTTGTTTCGTTACGTAACGAAACGAAAATGACATTTTTTGCAAAAATTCACGAAAAATGAAAACGAACCGAAACGGACCCCCTAAACGACAAACGACAAACGAAACACCATTTTTTTGAGTCATGCCCATCTCTAATGTGGAGTGTCCTGTATCATCTGCAGTTTTTCAGATCTGATGCCCGCACGGGTGGGGGAGAGTGCATTTAGGATCTTGAGGGGAGAAGCTGTAAAAGGGAGAAGCACAGCTCAAACTGTTGAAAATGGTAAGCCAGTAGATTGTATATAATTGAAAATAGGGAGCCTACAGGATTTCCCTCTTTAAGTGGGGATCATTCACCCCATCTCTATGATCCGGCAGATCTGATGTCCTGGGGGACTGTGTGCAGATTGCCTCTTTTGAAAAAAGATGTAGAAATTAAAAGTAGCAATAGATTGGGCCACATCTTTCACTGAATAAACTAATGAAATCAGAGAATTCAGACCATGTAAAAAATGTTGAAACATGATCAAGCCATTTCCCCCCATTGTAGCATCCATCATTTGACTTCACTGCTATTTAATTTTTTTGGCTGCAGGTCGGCACCCTAAAATAAAGAAAAACTATTGAAAATAAAACCAGTGCCGACCCGGCCCCAGGGGCTGCACAGTCGGCGCTTGGGGGGGGGGAGCCGACTGGCACGTGCTACAGCTGTAGCATGGGCCAGGAACCCAGAAGTAAAATAAATAAAAAATAAAATAAAATAAAATAAAATAAAGGAGCGCCTACCCTGCCCCAGGGGTGGCCAGGTCAGCACCCTAAAATGAATATATATATTAAAAAAATAAAACCAGTGCCGACCCAGCCCCAGGGACCACGCGGTTGGTGCTTGGAGAGGGGAAAAGCCGGCCAGCCTGTGCTACAGCTGTAGCGCAGGCCAGGAACCCAGAAGTAAAAAAATTGAATTAAATTAAAATAAAATAAAATAAAGTAAAAGGATTGCCCCGCTGCCACTGCCGCCGCCAACACCACCCAGAAAGATGAGGATGAAGATGTGGAGGAGGAGGAGGAGGAGGAGGATGCCAGTCCAGTTTGTGCTGTTGCAACATCTGTGGTTTTTAAAATATTTTTAAAATGTTTTTCCCACCCACGTGCTGTCAAATTGATTAAATCGTGCAAAGCAGGGAAAAACAAATAATGAATCAATGAAATGATTTTTTTTAAAAAAATTGGTAAAAATGAAATGAACCAAACCAAACCAAACCCTAAAATGAACTGAACCAAAACAAATTGCCATTTTTTCGTTTCGTGCCCATCTCTAGCAGCAACAGTCAGAACTAGATATGGAACAACTGACTGGTTTAAAATTGGGAAAGAAGTACGACAAGGTTGTAAGTGTATACTGTCACCTTGCCTATTTAACTTACATGCAGAGTACATCATGTGAAAGCAGGACTGGATGAATCACAAGCCAGAATTTAGATTGCCGGGAAAAAAAATATCAACAACCTCAGATACGCAGATGATACTAATCCGATAGCAGAAAATGAGGAGGAATTAAAGAACCTCTTAATGAGACTGAAAGAGGAGAGTGGAAAAAATGGGCTGAAACTCAACATAAAAAAAAATCTAAGATCATGGCCACTGGTCCCATCTCCTCCTGGCAAATAGAGGGGGAATAAATGGAGGCAGGGACACAGTTTATTTTCTTGGGCTCCTTGATCATTGCAGATGACGACTGCAGCAATGAAATTAAAAGATCCCTGCTTCTTGGGAGGAAAGCGATGACAAACCTAGGCAGCATCTTAAGGAGAGACATCACTTTGCTGACAAAGGTCAGAATAGTCAAAGCTAGGTTTTTCCAGTAGTGATGTATGGAAGAGAAAGCTGGACTATAAAGAAGGCTGATCGCCGCAGAATTGATGCTTTTGAGCTGTGGTGCTGGAGGAGACTCTTGAGAGTCCCCTGGATTGCAAGGAGATCAAACCTATCCATCCTAAAAGAAATCAACCCCGAATGTTCAATGGAAGGACAGATTTTGAAGCTGAGGCTCCAGTACTTTGGCCACCTTATGAGGAGAGAGGACTCCTTGGAAAAGTCCCTGACGTTGGGAAAGATTGAAGGCAAAAAGAAAGGGGGATGGCAGAGAATGAGAAGATTGGACAGTGTCATCAATGCAACCGACATAAATTTGACCAAACTCCGGGAGGCAGTGGAAGACCTGAGGGCCAGGCGTGAACTGGTCCATGGGGTCACGAAGAGTCAGACACAACTGAATGACTGAACAACAACAACAAAACAGATGTGTGACAAAAAACAGACAAAAGACAACCATGATGGCAAAGAAGGATAAGAAGAACAACAGGACAAGCATAAGAAGCATGTTCACGTCCAGTGCTGAAAATTACTGCAAATGGAACTCAACTGTCTGACATCCATGAAAGTGAAAATCAAAATGAGGTAAGCATTTTGGGCTCAGATCCTATTATGGTCAGAATGGAATTGTTACAAGGACTAAAAGCACCAAGGGATTCCTTTCAGCTAAATGCCCATGCTTTGGCTGCAAGCAGATGAAAGGAGGGCTCTCATCTCTCTGGTAAACTGGGAATTGACTGCAGGCTTTCTTGGTACACACACACACACACACACACACACAGAGAGAGAGAGAGAGAGAGAGAGAGAGAGAGAGAGAGAGAGAACTGGAATTCAAAGTCCTAAGAAGTCAATAAAGAGCTGCCATTGAATTGGGGAGGGGGGTCTATGGAAGCCCAAGACAATTATAGTTAACGGGGACACTGAAATGAAGAACTCATTCAGTCATGAGTGGCATACTTTACAAGAAGGCAGCAAAAAAAAAACAACCTTTCTACTTGTTCGGTACATCACACCCTTAAGCCAAAACTCATAAAAATCCACTTCACAGGGTTCACCTTGTCTACTACACAGGATTTATCGTGTTCAAATGATTATTCTGCCACCGTGAAAGTCCTGGAGTATAAATCAGTTTAAAAGGTAGACCAAACCAGCTGGGTCGATGTCTCTTTGCTTGCAAATTTTCATCCAGTACTTGGGAGGCAAGGAAACTTTTTTATTTTTTTTGGTCCGTCCATCCTCAAAAGGTTCTCTTACATAAATGGAAGCCAACTAGCTTGTTTGTTGATCTTCACAAGTCATTTAAATGCATGGTATGAGGCAGTGTTGCTTCTGGCTCCCACCATTTCCCCGGGATATTTTTTCTATTAGTAAAGAACAGAACAGAGCTGAGAAAGATGTGGCTTTTTAGATGCTGGACTACAACTCCCAGCATCCTCAGTGTCAGTGGCTAGGACTGATAGAAGTTCTTTAAAGTTCCCCTTTGTATGAAGTCCGTAGCACTTTCTCCAGCTGATTGAGAGTGCTGCTGTTTTAACTGCATCCTCAAGAGCACCACTTGACATTCTTCCTGTGGAAAGAGTATGGGCCACTTTTGTTGATTAGGCAAAAAATAAATAAAGTGGTGTATTTGCCAGCATCTTGCAGTAAGAGCAAAACTGTTTTAGGGACTCGGTAAAAGCTGGAATGGAATCGAATGGAACAGAACACAGACTTTTTAACTTTAAACAAAAAGGATGCCAAAACCAGTAGGATGTGCAAGACCAGTGATTCTCAGCCTGTGGGTCCCCAGATGTTTCTGGACTGCAACTCCCAGAAACCCCTTCCAGCACAGTGAGTGGTGGAGAATTCTTGGAGTTGCAGTGCTGGAACATCTGGAGACCCACAGGTTAAGAACCACTAGACAAACATCCAAACAATGTTTTAGGTCTCACGCCTAATAAACATTGCTCTTTCATTAACCCTTTCTTAACCCAAACCTGCCGTGGAACACGAAGTACTGGAAAGACAACGTCTGAGTAGGAGAACATAACAAAATTCACAGCACACATATATGGCTAGATCAGATGGATGCAGCAAGCCACATATCTGCAGAAGCAACATTCTGGTTCCTGTTCTGCACAGAAAATCAACTTTGCAAACAAACAGACCAAAACACCAGACTAGAGCAGAGACTTCCAAGGTGGCCAGTCCAAACAAATTCACACGACCCATCCAACTAAAGGAAATTTATGCATAATAAAATAATAAAACATATACCAATGAATGTATACAGTAACTCAGTAGTAAAGAGTTGAAACATTCAAAAACTGAAAACCAATGGCACCAAAAGTACAGGGCAGGGCAAAAAGTGTAACATCGAGCAGGGTTGTTGTGGAAGGTCTCCTTAAAAACCAGTTTTTTGAGCCATCTTCTAAACATTAGCAGGGAGAGGGCTACAGGCCAGGCAAAGCTACATTACAAGCTGGTTCCACTGAGTTGGCACTACCACAAAGACCCCTTGTTGAAGACTTCCATCCCTTCTTCAGAATGGCAATCCAGAGAAGTGTTGTCTGGGAGGATCTGGAGAGTTGGGCAGATGACATTGGGGAGAAATGCCCCAACATGGTCCCAAATCATGGAGAGTTTTATATGTGAGCATCAAAAACTTCACAGTGAAGGCAAGCCAAAACTAAGGTGATGTTATCAGATTTGCTCATACCAGCCACCAGTCTGGCCACCACATTCTGAAACTGTTGTAGCCTCTGTGTCAGCCTCAGAGGAAGCTCCACCAATGTATACAGCAACATACTGAAGGAAGGAATGTCTAGGGCAGTGTTGGCATACCTATGGCATGGGTGCCAAAGGTGGCACTCGGAACTCTTTCTATGGGCACCCGACATCGCCCCTTCACAGCCACCTGTACTCAGGTTAAATGGCTGTATTGGCACTTTGTGAGAAAATTAGTGGGTTTTGAATTGTAGTTTGGGCACTCGGTCTCTAAAAGGTTCGCCATCACTGGTCTAGGGGGAGCAGAGTTGGGTGATAAGTCTACACTGGTTAAAGGCAGACCTGAACATGGGTGCAATCTGGGAGTCTGAAGAAACACCCAGGTCCAGAAGAGCACCCAGATTACAAACATGACCCCTAAACAGAAGCAGGATTCATCCTATAGATACTTCTCTCCTTCCTCTCAGAGGTCCCCCCAGGTACAGAATCTCAGACTCGACCAGGGTCAGTCTGAGCCTATAAGTCCTGCTCTGTTTCCAAACTGGAGCCAGGCATTGTTCAAATGGCACCCACTGCAGAGGTGGTAAAGGAGAGACAGAGTTGCATGTGATCAGTATGCTGCTGACATCTTACTCCAAATCTGCAGCAGGTTAACATTGATAAACAGCACTGCGAATATTAGCAAGCCCTGGGTGTTAGAGCCAGAAGTGCAGAAGCCCTGTAAGTCATGGCAGAGGTTTGCAGGGAACAGCAGCAGGGAGGTGACGTGGTTCAGCTGTAAGCCCTGGTCTGCTGCCCTTAGTCACAGCCACATAGGGATCCTGTTGATCCTTGACCTCTGGTTCTATGCTCTCCTGTGTTTGTTTCAGTATCAGTATTGTTCCTGCCTTGTCTCCAAGACTCCTGTATATTTCCTCCTTGCTTCTTGTTTTTCCTGTCTCGCCTTTAAGAACTCTTTGTGCTACAGATTCAAGCCCAGCAGATGTTGAATCTGCTGGAACATGTGGATTCCAATTCAGTGCTTCTTCTCTCAGCTTTTATAATAATAATAATAATAATAATAATAATAATAATAATAATAATAATAATAATAATAATAATAATAATAAATTAATTAATTAATTAATTAATCCAAAGATTGCACAAACCGATTAGAAAATTAGACATGATGGAATGGTAAAATTGATGTACTAAGCACTATGCCAAAAATATAACTTGACAGCCTCCATGGACCCGTGGGAACATGAGGTAGAAAAAGTGTCAGAATACAACTATGACAAGATCTTGTGGGATTTCCAGATCCAAGGTGATAGACACCTAGAATGTAACACACCAGATAAAGTTTTAATAGAAAAAAGAAGTGCCCGGACCCTTGGCAATGCAATTCCCAGAGATGCCGGAGTTGAAACTAAAGAATTGGGAATAATAGCAAAATACTGTGACCTGGCAATAGAAATGTCTCACTTGTGGATGAAACACACCTCAGTGGTCCTGGTAGTCATTAGAGCTTTGAGAACAATGGCAATAAATTTCACATAATATTGCAAACAGTTGCACATCACAGAAATGACACCACCAAAGCTACGAAAAGGGAATATTAGGAATAGCATACATATTGCACCAATATTTAACAGATACTTAAGTGTTTTATTAAAACCTAGCACTTTTATTTAATACTAGTCAATGATTTTATAATTTTGATTGTATCTGGTGTTTCTAAGTAATAATAATAATAGACTTAGAACTGCAGCTGACTCTATGGATTATTATTAAGTGTAACCCCTGTCAAGGAGGCAAAACTCTTTCTAAACCTATCCTCTTCCTATCCAGCAGTTCCTTTAGCATATCAGTTGCCAGGCACAGTGGATAACATTTTTTAGAATTAGGAAATAGAAAGGACTCTTTAAGTAGGGGATAGGATGCTACACTGTTATGAACCCTAGCTTTATACTCATTCAGACATGATTGACTTAATAGTAAATGGGTCATGAATAAAACTAATTGGGGAAAACATCTTATCCTGCAGACACTCCATTGAAACAATTAGAAGAGCCAAGGGCAGAGATAGGTGACAGAAGAAAAAGAGGTCTTCCTTTATAAATTATGACCAAATGAGATGCCTTTGGACCTTGCTAAAATAATATATAACAGACATCAAAAAGGTGAGATTCTATGTCAGAGCAGTGTCCTTTCATTAGAACAGTCTGTTCCCCCTTCGCACGAAGATTATAATAGAAAGGGCTTTTAAGAAAATCCACCAAAGAAATGTTGAAAAAGATTTTACAGGGTAGGCACGTAATCCCATTTTAATGGTCAGTAAGTGGATGGCCTTGAATAGGCTGCAGTGGCTGGATTTATGTATCTGGTTGGATGTGTAACAGAAAAGAATCAAGCCTTCAGCCCTTTACTGTGGAGGCAAACAATGGGAAAGGCCCTTGCCCGAAAGGTTTATTTTTGGAGACAGGGTTTGCTCTAAAAATATCATGCAACGGACAATAAAACACAAAAGGGAAGAAAGAGAAAACAGAGAGAAATGCAGTAGTAATGGAAAGGTGTCACCTGTTTGTTAACCTTTCCAATAATATCCCAAATGCTACAATCATGTCGAATAAAATAGCTCCTTTTAACAAAATCAACAAAAACGCTTGGGGATACTAAAGGCTGGCTTCTAAATAGCTGAAGAATTTTTTCTCCCGAGACTAAATTGCCCCATCAGCTGGGCACCTTTAAAGTTAATTTGCGTGACTTGAAAGGTGCCCAGTTCAGGGTGTCTATTGAAAAATGGCAGTACAGATTGATTGGCGAAAGCTGGAACCATTCTTCCTTGGGCACCTAATTTTGTGTGTGTTCTCTCCCTAGTTCATCAAAAGCCTTGTAAATAGATTTCTAAGGCAAGATGTTCTCCACTCCATTATCAGTCTCAGGAGATGAGGAATGGGTCTTTTCACGGGGAAATGTGAACCCTAGAAGCCTAATTTCCATCCTATTGGTAAATCAGTTTACACACTAGTTCAGCGTCCAGAATAAGAAGCGTCCACAGACAAGCTGGTGTGTATCTATTTCCCCTACTCCTCTCTGCGACATGTAGTAGGACCTTCCCGTGTTCTGATGACACCACATTCCACATTGCACCATGCTGCATCATTGGTTGCCAATGACAGGGGTATAAATTACTCCAAAACATTGTGATGTCATGATCCAAGAAGGTTCTGTAGGATAGGGAACATGAAGCATGGCACTGTCAGACAAGAAGAAAGGTTACTATAATGCCCTGCATTGTTGGCCCTGAATTCAAATTACTGTACATCTAGTGAGTCAGTTTCTCATGGGACTACATGCATTCCGATTGCTGTCCTCCTGACCACATCATTTTAATTTTTCTGGCCTTTTGTGCCTACTTTGTCTTAGCAAGTAGCTTAGATACTTCATTTGATCTTCTGAACAACGGTTACAATTACAAAACAGGAGTGGGAAGGGAGGACTAAAAAGAGGTTTCTGACACATTACATTTTGGGAAACTGCTCCTTTCATTTCTTTCATAATAATAAAGAATTTAGTACGCTAGAAATTGCTTTCCTGTCTCCTTTCCCCTAATTATATATTGAATAATGTTTGTTTGTTTTTCCAGGTCACTCTCCAATTACATATTATTTGTTCTCCAGCCATCCCAAGTGTTCTTTTAATTCTTCCCCAGCACTGCAGAATTAAGTGGACAACATTCATAATCTTGTTTCTACAAAGGCCTTGTTGTAAACTGAGTGAATACTTTCCTTTTGCCATGCTTCGCAAATACGATTTGCCGTCATGGTGGGGGGAGGGACAGTCCGTCTGATTTAGTAACAGCATTCTTTTAAGGATTGCCCTGTTATACTTAAACCCCCGAAGCTTTTATATAAGAACTTTCATGTGTGCCCGCGTGGTTTGGCTCTTTAAGAAGGTTGGGGCATCTTAGAGTAGTTGGAAGAAAAGAGGAAAATTTAGTGACCAGAAGGGGTAAGACTAGCCAACTGGCCAGAGTGGAAAGTCCAAAATAGGTGGTATTTGTACCGCAAATATGGTCACAACTGCATATCCCGTTCCCGAAGGCTTCACCGAATTAGAAGTGTTTGTCATTGGCACCGCCCTGCTGATAGAAGGTAAGCCAGGATCAATTAGAGTTGAAGCTTCTCTCCTCAAGATCTCCACAGTTTTAGGTTAACAATACAGTCTGAAAGAAGTTCAGCCAGAAAGAACATGCACACTCCAATGTTCAGTATTTACTCTTTCAAACAATGAAAGTACCTTGGCAAATAGGATTTGTTTTTTGGTGGGAGTTTTAGGGGTATCTGTTAATCAGTGGTGAATACACTGCACAGCCTTTAGGTTTCAAGACTATCTTATTCTCAGGGTCTCTAAAGGATAAATATGTGGATGCAAAATAGGCTGAATTTTATTTTAGGATATCCACATTTTGTGTTGTGTTGTGTCATTTTAGTTGTGACCGACTCTTCGTGACCCCATGTCCATGGAGCTTTCTTGGCAGGAATACTGGAGTGGTTTGCCAGTTCCTACTCCAGGTGCCTACAGCCCCTGGTATTCCCTAGTGGTCTCCCATCCAAGGACTGACCAGGGCCGACCCTGCTTAGTTTCCGAAATCAGGCGAGATCGGATGTGCTTAGGGCATCTAGGCAGCTCATCCACATTTTAGGAACCGACAAATGAGGATACAAAATGCCTTTTGTAACTGGAAGCTGCAGTAATGGAATGCTCCCTATGCAGGATGCTAAAAAAAAAAAATTCCCTCTCTGAGCAAACTATTAGTATTCCATGGTCAGCAAAAGACTGAGAAATGAGAGACATTCAGATGTTTTAGCCAGGTGTTCCCAGATTGCCTAGGTTGATATACAGAGAGAGTTGCACGCACCACTTGTACACTCAGTGTGCAGACTTGTAGATGGAAATATGTATGACATAAAACTGTGGTTTACATTATGAACCTGTTCAAAAGAAGGAAAGTTACCATGCAAGGTAAAGGAAACATGATGTTAAACAACCCTACTCAGTCTTGCTATGGCAGAAAGTGTTAATGCTGTGATAATCACCTTGCCTCAAGGGTGAACAGCTGTGATAGTCACCTTGCATCAACAGCAGAAAGTTCTTATTTTAATAAAATTAAAAAAATGGCCATCGCATCCCTTCTGAAGAATAGATGGATGCTCAAAGGACTTCTGGGGGATCATTTGCCTTAAAGAAACTACTTCAGCTGGAATGGGGAGTCTTCCTTCTGCAAAATTATTGCAAATTTGCCTATAACAGAGAGATCAGTGCCATTCATTGCCATCCTAAAAAGCAGTTCTCCTCTGCTTTTGGCCTCCATCTCATAAAAGTCCTTGCCTTCAATTCCACTTCTCTGAAGCCTGGTTCCTAGTAAGAAGTCATGCTCTGCTTAGGATGAAACTCAAAGTTTTCCCTATGTTGGATCAAGCTAAATAGGGTCACTTCAAGGTGTGGCATGTGATCCTTATATCCATATGAAAGCACCAGGTACTTTCAGGACAAGAAACCACACTGCATCTCAAAGCAACCTTATTTAGTCTGTTCCTCCCTCTCTGCCTCCATGCCCTTGCATCATCTTCTGGGTCTCCTTCTATGGGAGAGTAGGGGATTTTTAAAATAATATTATTTGTAAGCGACATAGTACTATATTCCAAGAAAAAAAATTAAAAATCCCCCTCAACTCCTATCATGCCTTTGCTTTGCAAGGGCAGTGGTGGAGAGTTAGAGTCTTTTAACCTTCTTTCTTTCTTTCTTTCTTTCTTTCTTTCTTTCTTTCTTTCTTTCTTTCTTTCTTT
>JAHTLZ010003518.1:28236447-28250348 GCA_023846285.1 Phrynocephalus versicolor | reverse complement strand
AAAATTATTATTATTATTATTATTATTATTATTATTATTATTATTATTATTATTATTATTATTATTATTATTATTATTATTATTATTATTATTATTAGCAGCAGCAGCAGCAGCAGCAGCAGCAGCAACATAGAGCTGGCTTCATATCCCTACCTTTCACTCAAGCAAATTTCAAAGCTAACTTTGCAGAACTTGGAAATTTTAATATATTCACCTGCCAGGGACTGCTCTGTGGACCTTTAGAGTTCTAAAACAGTCTATATTGGGCTGCAGAGGAAAATGCTAAAACTTGAGCTTACAGAGAAATAATTATGCATTCATTTTGTTCCTTAAACAACTGGCTGCTCATGGTCTGAGAATTGAGAGTTAATAGATGGATGGTTGGATGGATGGATGTCTCTTGTCCTACTATTTCAGTGTGAGGGCATGCACACTTCCTTTAACCTATTGGCTGCCCTGTCTTACACTATTAAATGTCTAAAAGTCATTCCCTAGTTAAGCAGAACTCCCAGGGTTGCCGTTCCTATCTCTAACCCCCTAATCAACTAGGCAGTGTATCTACCTGCCCAGTCATTTCAACGTAGATGTAGCTGTACGTGTCATTTAGGAGCGTTTTTTATGATTGTATAACTCTGCCCCGCATGTCTCAATCTTTCCTTTCTGCACAGGAAGCAAGCTGCAGTGGGGTTCCGTGGTCCCCATGGCCATGTTCCTCTGGGCGTTTTCTGCCTTTTGGGCTGCAATGCCCCTGCTAGGATGGGGTGAATATGATTATGAGCCACTGAGAACCTGCTGCACATTGGATTACACCAAAGGAGACAGGTAAGGGTGATCTCAGAGAGATGTGCTGAAGCTGGGGGAGGGAGAGGGGGTTGTAAAGGGATGATCTAGGAAACTCCGGGTGTTTATACACGACCCCTAAACTCCGCCGCAAATGGCTGCAAGCTCCGGAGCTTAAAAATGTTTCCCCACCAGCTCCGGAGTTTGCAGACAATTAAGTGCAACCCCGCCCACCTATGCGCGACCCAGCACACTTTTCTTGTACCTGCTCTTGGGAGGTGAAAAATATTTGATGCGGATGTGCTGGGCTCTCCTCGCTTCTTTTTGTTTTTGTTTTTTGCCTCCCGGCCCTTTAAGAGGAACCAGGAAGTGACCGGGGCTCCCCGGCAGCTTTCACCAGCACCGGGAGGTAAGGCTTTATTCTTTTGTCCCTTTTTTTCCTCCCTCCCCTCACGCAGCCAGCAGCCAGGAAGTACGGAGGGGTGGAGATGCACGAAGAGCGACAAACCCCTAAGATCTCTGGTCCGAATTTAAGGGGCCAGCGGATCTTAGGGGTCATGTAAAAGCGCCCTCCGTAGGCCAGTTTCTAACCCACAGGAGGCTGGCCTTAGGCCCACATATCAGAGGATGTCTTTGTCACTCTGTCACTCTGTCACCTAGATGTTCCCTTCCCAATTCATTAGTGTACTCCTCTGTTAGGCCTTTTTGTAAAGGAGTTAGAACCAAATAAACATCCTTTTCTCCCTTCTAAAATGGAAGGGTGCCTGCTACCCCTCTCCCAGTACGCTACCCCTCTGCCATGTCTTACAGTTAAAATCTTATTCAAAAGGAAGTTAGGTGATACCTTTATTGGTCACTGATAAAACAAAAAATATGAGCTAAGCTCTTATTAGAAATCCATTCTGTAATAAAATCTAGATCAGCCCTTGATTGATGAAATTACAGAGATGCCTGTCAAAATGGGATAGTTTGCAGCTGAAGGCTTAGGAGGGAGGATACAATTGAAAATGTCTCCCAGCAACGGCTCATCCACACACTTTAACCACCAATTGTCACTCGGTTATACAAGGGCCATGTGTTAATTAGCCCAGAGTCACATCTCAGCTCTGGATTTAAAAAAAGGTATTGATAATGATTAAGTTATCAATAGTTACATGTTGTCGAGTACAACCTGCCATTGATCAAAACTACTTCTAAAGGTGGGAAACCATTGGCTTTCCAGTTGGTAAAGATTACAACTCCAATAATCCATTGGAATTAGCTGTGCTGGCTGAACCTTGTGAGTTGAAATGCAAAATATATGGAGAGTCTCCAGTTTCTTAGTTCTGCAGCATGCCATGGCTTTTTCTCAAAGTTCTAGGTACTAAAGAATCACTACTAGAGATGGGCACGACTTAGCGGTATTTTCGTTTTTGTTTTCGTTTTTTCGTTTTCGTTACGTAACGAAACGAAAACGAAAAACGGTTCAAAAATGGACCGAAAACGGAAACGAAACGACTAATTTTGAGCCAATTTTCGTTTTTCGTTACTGGCAAAACACATAATGGAGCTAAATGGGGAGAAATGAAAAAAAATTCGTTTTTGTTTTCATTTTTTCGTTTTTGTTACGTAACGAAATGAAAACGAAAAATTTTGAAATTAGCTCACGAAAACGGAAATGAAACGAAACGGACCCTAGCCGAAAACGAAAACGAAAACGAAAAAATTTTTCTGAGTCGTGCCCATCTCTAATCACTACCCAACCGATAGCTTGAAGACACCATTATGCTGTCATGCAGAACCTGGCTTGATGTAGCTTCTTTGCTTTCCACTTTGCTTATGTCATCTCTTTTCTCTATTTACTGTGGGAAATTGTAACTTTTGCCTGAATATGTAATATGACTGTTGCAACGGGTGGGTCGTGTCTAGTAACCAACACACATGATTAAAGATAAATATAATAGTTCTCTGTCTCCTTTTTTTCTCCCCAGGAATTATATCACATATCTTATCCCTCTGGCCTTTTTCAATTTTTTGATACCAGTTTTCATTATACTAACAGCCCACCAATCTATCAATCATAAGTTCAAGAAATCTGGACAGTTCAAGGTAAGTGTAATTCCTGTCCGTTTTTTTATGAGCTTCCTGCGGTGTAGTGACTCTAAGCATTAGGAGCTGGGATGATCTAGTGGGCCTGGCCAAAGATGCTCTTGCTGCACCACTGCTCTTCACCATCACTACTTCAGTTGTAGCATAAACTCCACCAGTGCTTACAAAGTCTAGAAATATTTCTAGTATGCTAAGATTACTTCCTCTATCTCTTTTTCTGTGTTGTAACAGTCAACATTGCAAATGGGATCCATTTCAGTTATATCCCCCCCTTTTTTAATTGCTAGTTTTGAAACAGTTATAACACTTGAATGAAAAATATATTGCCCATAAACATATTTACGGGTAATGTACAAAATGCATTGCTTTTACCCAAATGTTGCTGGCCAGTTTTACTTAAAAGGGGATTTGCTTATAGCCAGTCTCAACCTTTAATAAGGATCATCATTAATTCATTGCCATATTCTTTGTTCCTCTTTCCTCCAGTTCAACACTGGTTTGCCAGTGAGAGCTTTGGTCATTTGCTGGGGACCCTATTCGCTTTTGTGTGCCTACGCTGCTGTTGAAAGTGTGGCTTTCATCTCACCCAAAATCCTAATGGTATGTAGGAATGAGATGTCACTGTGCTGAAGTATTTCTTCCATTATTTTATTTACCATATTTATTTATTTTTATACTGCATATATAGCCCTAGGGCTATATATATTCCCACCTGATAGAAATTTGGAGTTTCCCCTAGTTTTCAGAATTTCTTTTGGTGGTATTGGTGAACTTACTCCAAGATGGACAAAGGTCCTGTTCCTGTTTGTTTGGTTTCCTGTTTCCATAGTACACCGTGCAGCTCTTCAGTCCCCTTGGCTGCCTACACCATATGATCTAAGCTGGCTGGTTGGAAGACATTACCTCATAGTACTGTATCTCTTCCTAACTGATACTGAAGTATGGGAGGCCAAGGAAGTTTCAGGCCAATGCATGAATGAAGGCATACCTCATTACAGTGGTGGTGAACTTTCGGCACTCCAGTTGTTTTGGACCACAACTCCCACAGTCCTTTTTCATTGGCAGTACAGGCTTAGAATTCTGAGAGTTGTGGTCCAGCACATCTGGAGTGCTGAAGACTCGCCACAACTGCCTCACTACATGCCTCCCTCAGCAACTTTATGATCATGTAAGAGCCAAACACCTTGCCTGTGAGGATTTCACTAAAATGTCCTTCCACTTTGAGTCTGTTTTAAAAGGAATTTGGTTTCTGTCAAATTGAGAATGAATGATACAAAATAAAATATGGGAAACTTTTTAGAATAACACCAGTCTGAGGGTGGGAAAGGAGGACCTTCGGTGTATTCGGATTCTAATGCAAAGGGGGGGGGGGAATGCACTTTCTGAAGTAATCCACAGAGCAGAATCCTATTATCCTTCATTTCTGCATTCTCTGAATTCTGTGTTGCAAGTAGGAACAGAGGGATCTGCTTTATACTGATTCACACCATTGGTCCATCTAATCCAGTACTGAATACTCTGATTGGCTGCAACAGCACTCCAGGTTTTCTGGCAGGATTCTTTCCCACCCCTTCACGGAGATCCTCGGTGTTCTCTGGTTGTCACCCACCCACATACTGGACAGGCTTGTTTGTGTCTGACTTTAATTGACACAAGATGAGTTCAGTTCCTTAGTTAGAAAGAAAATATACAGTGGTACCTTGTATAAAGGAATTCATTTGTTCCAAATGAAATTATGTTAAGCAAATTTTCCTTTATACAAATTCCCATAGGAATGCATTGGAAATGGAGTAATCCCATTTTTATGTTGTATGGATTCTCCCCATTAGGCAATTCTGTTAAGCAAATTTCCCCTATCTCCGGAATTTTTTATGCTGTACAGATTTTATGTTATACAAACTGTTTGTTATACAAGGGTCCGCTGTACCAAAATTTGTACATTCTAACTTTGGGTCACAGAAATTATGGGACTACAAGGCCCAGAATTCCTGATGATTGGCCCTGAAGCCTGGGCATCTACCTGTAGGAGCTGAACTCTGTCAACTTTTGAGGAGATTCTTTGGGAACTACATGTGATTTTCAATAAAAAAATAGCAATATTAGGTGGGGGAGAGACCACTAGGAAAGGACCCTACAGAGCTGCTACCAGTAGTTAGATTTTATAACTCTTAGCTAAATAGACTACTGTTATAACTCAGTATTAATCAGCTTGCTGTATTCCATTTCTGGCTTAGGAGAATGAGAAGGTTAGCACAATAAATCTGGAATATACCAGATTTGGCATGATTACCCTTAAGAAAGGTAATGTGACAGAACCTTTAGCTTGTGACTCAACTCCTACATGGTTGAAGCCAACATTTCTGGCTTATCAATTCTTGTTCAGTTAAGAATAGATGACCCATATTTTTTTTAAAAAAAATGAGGTTCAGGTTATAATGTTCCAATTCTTTGCATTTCTATTCATTTAATACATTTCCCGAATTCTCTCTCTCTCTCTCTGGATGCCCAAACCAAGAGAAACCTTAACACCGCCCAATGTTGTGGTTCTCAACAGATTCCTGCTGTTATTGCCAAGTCCTCGCCAATGGTCAATGCCTTGATCTATGCTCTGGGAAATGAGAATTACCGAGGTGGAATATGGCAGTTCCTCACAGGGCAGAAGATGGAGAAAATGGAAGTTGATAACAAAATGAAGTGACGTGTGCCGGCACGAAGCCACAGCCGCTTCACATCTGACATATTTTAAGTTGTTTGTTGTTGTTGCTTCCAAAAGGTACTCTTAAAAGTGTCATATGTGAATAGGCATATTTGCTGGTGATGGTCTTACAGGTATCGCTTCTCAACAAGCCAGGATGGGCTACAGATTCCTATGGAGTATATATATATACGCACAGTGTCAGACACAGATTTGTTGCTATCTGATGGGTGCAAAATGGCTCTCAATTAATGGAGGTGCCATATCACGCATAGGAACCAGTAGCAGAAACTGTGTGCATTTGCCGTGACTCAATTAACTGTGGTTCCACATTGAAGAAGTGGTTTGCATTGTCTGCTGCTAGCAATTACTGTAGGCACTGAAAAGGATGTCATGCGGATGTAACTGTTGCATTTGTCCTTCAACCTGTCATGTGCTATTTGTCAAACAAGCTCCTGCAACCTTCTGTGGCCCAGTAACCATCTCATTTTATATGTCACTGTGAATAAATTTCAAGCACAGGCCTCTCTCTCTCTCTTATTCTCTCTCTCTCTCTTATTCTCTCTCTCTCTCTCTCTCTCTCTCTCTCTCTCTCAATGCAACATGGAACAAATGTTAGAAAACAAACTGTGAGAAGAACATTAGGGACAAATCAAGTGAAACCTTGGCAGAAACTATTTCCCCTTGACTAGTACATATGGCATTTCTGGGTTAGGGAGAGATTAAAGCCGTATCCAGTATTGTTATGCCATATGTTTGTCTCAGTGTTTTCCGTCTATATCAAATGGGTGTTTGCAAAACCAGGGGGGTTGTTTGAAAGCACTGTGCCCCTTTGTATGTGCCTTTTCTTCAAACTCGCCTGTGACTGAGAGAGGCTAAGCTGTCAGCCAACCCTACCAAACCAGACTTTAGTCTTTCTCAGCCTAGCTGTCTGCTTGACAAGTTCTCTAGTGTTATATTAATCATGGTGAGTATGCAAGACACCAAAAATATCAGGTAAACACCAAAAACAGCCACTGCCTCCTCTTCTGCCAGAGCTTGGAAATTTACATTTTCATATTATCTAAGTTGTGAGGAGGGGAAACCTTCTCAATTAAGTCACATGTACGTAAGTATCTTAACAAGCCATGTAATTAAACAATTAAGGCATTCGCAATTGCAAAATCACATTGCCATATGGTAAAAAAAAAAAGTCTACTTAACTGCCAACATTCTCTTTTTCTGGACCTGTAACTAAAAAGCCCTGATTTCGGTTGCTTTTACTACTTCTGATATTACAGTTCCCACAAATCAGATAATGCCAAGCGGCCAACATCTTGGTAAGCATTATTATTCTGACTTACATTTACATAGCCTAGAAATTTCTGTGGATTGAAATTATGGGATCCAGTTAAATAAAGTAAATTCAAACCACAGGACCTGCAAACACCAGGAACTAGTAGTCATGTTGACACATTACTATGTACTACTTATTATAAATAAATTAGTGCAATATAACCTATTACTATATTTCACATAACACAACAACACATGAGATCTTGGCAATGGTTTGCCAGTAGTCCTGAATTTCCAAGCCACAGTTATGCTGTTCTGTCTCACAGTGCTGCAGCAGCATGAGAATCAGAGTGAACTTTTCAACCAAATGCGGAGCAGTAACTCTAAAACCTAGCTGCCCCTGTTGTCTGTTTGAAAACTGACACAACATAGGGTCTTAACTGTGCTTCGCAGCATGTAATCTGATGTGAAGGCCACCTGCATCTTCCTACCCCTGCGTAGTGATACCATGTACTTTATGTTTGTAAAGAGCATGCATTTAATATCACTATGCTCCAGAAGGAAATGCAGATGATGGTTATGTTAGATCATGCTTTGGCACAATTTAGATATTACACCAAACCATAAGTTTGTGCCACCCATAGCTAAGAAGACACCTCATAGCTTCTGTTTCCAAACAGACAAGATTGGGAGATGCTGGTCTGCTTCTATATTGTCTGCTCAGCTGCATAAATATTGTCTGGTTTTCATCCACAGCTTCAAAGCATTATTCCTCCTAGCTTGGAGAAGATTGCAGCAGTGGCTTTCAGGTAACAGAAGAATCAAAGCTACATCAGAGTTTGCTGTATGCTGCACAACAGTACTCTATCTATATTTAATAATATATATGTATTATCTAAGAGCTGTCTAGATGCCCTAGGCACATCTATTCCCGTCTGATTTCAGAAGCTAAGCAGGGTCGGCCCTGGTTAGTACCTGGATGGGAGACCACCAGGAAATACCAGGTGCTGTAGGCACCTGGAGTAGGAACTGGCAAACCACTCCAGTATTCCTGGCAAGAAAAACTCTATGGACATGGGGTCATGAAGAGTCAGTCATGACTGCAACGACACAACACACACACACACACAATTTCTAGATCAGGTGTAGTGGATACAGTGGGATTCAGGAGGCTTGGTTCAAATCCCTGCTTAGGCATGGAAACTCACTGGGGGAGTGGAATTGGCAAAGCCAGCCCTTAAATATCTCACTTCCCTTGAAAGGCCTGTTAGGGTCCCTGTGTAAGCCATTCCCAAACTGATGGCCAATCAGAAGACTATTCGTCCAATGTAATTTTGCTAACCAATTCTTATTTCACAGTATGTACAATGATTTATATACATGCTCATCACAAACTCTAATATGCATTTGTTAGGACATACATGATTAGAGAACCCCATTGCAAAATGAAAAGAAGCACGCCTTTTAAAGGATGACCGAGTTTCTCTTTGAGGCTTCATTAGAAAGGGCAGACATGTACAAATTTTCTTCTCCCACACATTTGTACCTCCGAAAAAGAAGCTCTAGATCAGTAGCTCTCAACCTGTGGGTCCACAGATGTTCCTGGAGTGCAACTTCCAGAAGCCTCCACCACTCATTGTGCTGGAAGGGGTTTCTGGGAATTGCAGTCCAGGAACATCTGGGGACCCATGAGTTGAGAACCACTGCTCTAGATGAAAGACTAGCATACAGCCTGCACCTGTATTGAATGTCACATGGGAACACCAAAGAGAAGGGCTTACACATGGGCTCCTTCCCAGCATATCGGCCTTCTTTATGAAGGGAGCAATTAGTAGGATGAACACACACGCTTGCCATTATGTTGAGAACCAGAGAAACTTGTCTATGGCTAGACGTCAAGAAAGAGCTAGTGAACAATGGCTTCAATTAATCTTATAAAGTAATGGGGCCCTAGTCCATCGGTGGACACAGTGATCGTGTTTCCCTACTAGAAGGGAGAAGGAAGGGAGAAGGAATGACCTATGATTGCTGTATTCCTCTGTGTGGAAAATCCCCATGATGGATGAGGGGGTTGCGCAAATGTAAATGCGATTATAGTGGAATAGTCAAAGGTCAGCATAAAACAATGCTTTCTTTTTTTCCTCTCTCTATACTTTAAGCCTCTTAGATATCCAGAAAAAAAATGATTAGGGAAGACAATGCACAGAATTGCTCTGTGTACCTTCAGCAGCCTATTCAAAGTGAGAGCTCAACACCGGCTTACCAACTGAGGCTGAGCAACTATGAGCCCTGAGTTTGGATTTGTCTAAAATAATAGTACTAAACACTACTAAAAATAATAGTAACAGAGGGATTTCGGGCTTAAGAATGTAAACTGGTTCCATTATCCTGGAAGCCAGAAAAGTACGCCTTCTGCTCTAATTATAATTCTTCCTCTGGGTTCGCATTTCTGAGAACCCAACAATAAGCAATGAGAACGACCCAGGTCTCCTTAAAGCTTTCATGTTTCATTTTCTCCCAACCAGAAATAATTCTGCTTAAAAGACCTTCCCCTGCCCCCACCAAAAAAAATCCACTGAAGGAAATTTTTAAAATCTGGAAGGGATTCAGTGGGTCATTTCCTGTGTTTAAAGGCTATTATGGGCCCAAAATAGGCCCAGGGATGATCACCCCCTTAAAAGCTAATTGAGCTCCCTAGAAGCTCCCAGGGCAACACAGTTAGCCATTTGCATGATGAGCAAGTGTCATTTATTTTTATTATTATTTTTTGACTGGAGTAACTTGTGGGTTGGGGATAACCCATGGGAATGAGTGGGAGGTAGAGATGGGCACGAATCAAAAAAATGGCATTTCGTTTGTCGTTGCGAATTTTTGCAAAAGATTCATTTTTGTTTTCATTCATTTCGTTACCATTTTGTTACCATTTATTTCATTTTTTGTGTTTTTTTAGGATTTTAAGCAATTCACTCATATTGCAGTAACGGAAATGAAACGCACGACAAAATTTCTGGTGTTTCTGTTCGTTTCGTTTCATTTTAGAGACAAAATTTGTTTGTCGTTTCATTATGTAATGAAATGAAAAAACCAAAATGGAAACGAAAAATTGTTTGTTTCGTGCCCATCTCTAGTGGGAGGATAAAAACATTCCCTACTCGCAAGGAAGCTGCCTGCTCCTGGCCTTCACAATTGGGATGGACCTTGTTTTACCCCATCAGAATTAAAGCATGAGCCATACTCTGTCGCATGAGTGGGGAACCGCCGTCCTTCCAGGATATTTTGGAATTCACCTTTCATAGTTCCGGGCCCACTTGACTAATCCTAAGGTAATGTGGGGTCACCGAACATCCAAAGAGAGCCAGCACTTCCTTTCTCCTCTGTGGAACATAGTTTCTCCAAATAGAAATGTCCCTAGAAAGAATTCTTCCATGTAAGGGTAGAGTAAACCTAGTTTAACATTCTCTCTGACATATAGGAGGTGTAGGAATATTCGAAACACACTGTGTGCTTAGTTCAATCCAGGGAGTTCTAAATTACTGATACCAATAGGATCTCCTTGGGAGAATCTGGGACTTATAGTCCCAGGAAAAAGGGAACTTTCCCAAACCTTGAAAATAAAGAAAAGACTCCAACAGCAACACTGGGGAAGGAAGAGATGGGACAAGAGCTGTTTTGAGATTTATTTGTAGGGCCTGTTCTTCCTGGACGAATTTTTTGAGATCATCACCCTTGGTGTTCCTGTATGTTTTCTGAGCCTTGTTGAGGAACGTTGGCCTGCTTCCTTCAGCTAGCTTGCGATATGCAAAGAGAGGATTTGACCAATTTAGAAACTGGACAGGGCTTTTTATAGAAGTCACACAGTCTCCTGCTAGACCGCAGAGGCTGCAAGGGAGCCTTCCCTGCTATGGTGCTCAGGGAAAGGGGTTTGGACAAAACGATATGGGACCAGGCCTTTTAGAGGAGGAAGGTTAAACTATCTCCAGGGTTTCTCAGGTAGTTCACGATGACTTAGGTCAATGTAGGGTCTGAAAGATGAAAAATTTAAATGCTAGAACAGAGGAGATGGAACATGAATGTGTAAAGGGACCACGCCAATCAGAAACAACATTTTAGATGTCAAAGGGAGTTATAAAAGCAGACATGATTTTTGGCCATCATCAAAGATATATTTTACAGTATATAAATGAAAGGAAGGAAGGAAGGAAGGAAGGAAGGAAGGAAGGAAGGAAGGAAGGAAGGAAGGAAGGAAGGAAGGAAGGAAGGAAGGAAGGAAAAAGAAAAAAACAAAACAAAGTGTTCTGTTCATATACCATCCTACAGCGTTTCAATCACTCCTTGGGTGGTTTACAATTTAATTATGCAGGCTACACACGTTTGAACAGAAAGAGGAGGAGCATCCCCAAAGAGCAGAAAGCATTGTGAGCCCACTTAAGCATCCCCTGGGGAATGGCTCACTATCAGTAAATCCTTCCTATCCAGAGGCATTGCCCCCTTTTAATATCCCACTGATGTCAGAGTATAAGAAGATGAGTCAGTGTAAGTTGCAGAGGTTCGTTGTTGGATATTTCCAAGATTTAACTTCAAATATATACAATGACTTTATTCAGTCACTACCGCGATGCCATGAACATAAAACAAACAAGAACATGCACCTGTTTTGATTTTGTAAATTACATGTGGACATTAAATAAATTCAGCTTTGTAAGCTGCCCAGAGTTCCCCTTGGGAAGATGGGTGGGGTATAAATCTAATAAATAAATAAGTAAGTAAATAAATAAATAAATCCACTGAAAGAGCAATGCCAGGCATCTGGAAGTCAGGCTGGGGCTGGGGGGGGGGCAGTTTGAAGTGACAGCTCTCCCTCTCCAGTGGGAGAAATTTTTACCAGCACAGCTGCCCCCTTAGCAACACAAAGGCTGCATTTGGGTTGAAAACTGTGTAAGTCTGGGGTTTGTGTTGGGGTCTCTCTGGGATGGTCAAATACCTGCAAAGATATAGGAACACTTGTGCCCCCCCCAACAGTTGTTAAAACCTATGCAATCTCAAGCAATGGTGAGGTCCATTTTCTTACCATTGAAGACCATGGCGGGTGGGAGGAATCTATGCTTCCACCAACATACCTCCTGAACAGTTCATTAAAAAGTGCTGGCATTTTCTAACCCTGGAATACAACCATCAAGAGCAACACAATGGCACTATTTTGTTAAGTATCTTTTTTTAAGTATGTGCAACATGGAGGGAGACCCACTTGTCTTATATGGCTGTGACAAAAGCCAAATACAGTAGGACCCCAGTATCAGCTGGGTATTGGTTCCAAGCCTTCCCGTGGATAATGAAAACCATAGATAAGAGAGAACACCCAAATGTCCCCAAAACTGCTTTTTGTGATAGTAACTTGCTTTACAGCTGCTATTTTTCAGCTGTAGCTTGCTTTACAGCTGCTATTTTATGACAGTAGCTTGCTTTACCGCTGCTCTTTGTGACAGTACCTTGCTTTGTGGCTGCTGAATTATTTATTTATTTTTCCTCTGCCGACCGTGGATAACTGAATCAGTGGATAATGAATCAGTGGATATGGGGGTCCTACTGTAACTCCCATTCTTAACTTTAGGTACTCAACACTGGCATGAGTTCCTCTTCTATTCCTGTCAGAGTGTGTGCTATTTGATCAGCCAGCAGAAGCAATACTTATTGAATAAATAGTTAGCCAGAGACAGAGTTTTCTTAAAACCAAACAGCTATATTACAAACTGTACATAAATATATCACAGCATGACAGAACTTATACAAAGTTCAACAGCATAACAGCATACATTATATTGACAAAATATATGACAGAGAAACAAAGTGGGTGCCTTACTCACGGAAGGCCCAATGAACAATGATTTACAGAACATTTTATACATGTGTCTGTCCAATCATAAATGACATTACCTCATAGCTATTGCAACCCCTTGCATCAGCCAAAATTCATTATGTTAATTCTTAACATCTGTAATCCACTAGAAAAAACTATACATTGAGTCACTGTGACTTTGCACTTTTACAGACTCCATCTTTAAATCAATTAAATACATATCAAATATATATAGAACATCCTGTCTAATACATATATTTAACTAACTAATATCTGACAATTCCAGCTCTGGAACCAGTTTTTTTAAGAGATTAACTAAGTAAACAGCTATCTCTGCTCTGGTTTCCTTAGGAAACATACAACAGCATAATCATTTTAGGCTCTTCCTTGACTCAACTGTTGGCTATGGCTATTCTTCAGAATACTAACTAGTACCAAAAAAAGAAAGAAAAAGAAAAAGAAAAAAGAATGCGTGTGAGAGGATGAGGAGGTTTTGTTGTAAATTTTCAAAGGTGAAACATTTGTAGAAGAACTTTTCTTCTTAAACAGTCATTTTGGGTGCTAAATGGGTTTCAGTCAACACAGTCAAGTCTCCATGGAGAGAGGCCAGGTGACTAATTTAAGGAGACAGCTTAATTTTATTATATACTTTGGGACACTCCCAATCAAGCTAACACAGTTACTCTCCTGCAAAGTGGCTTTAGTAACCCTTCAAATCTCATCATCATGCAAGCATCACATAATTCCAGGCTGGGCTTCCCATCTCCTCTTTTCCAAAAATGAAAACATGAAATGCCATAAGAAGAGATATGATCACATGGAGCACAGTTGAAGCAATAAAGCATAATTTGGTTTTCAATAACAAAAACAAAACCCAGATACTTCTTAAGGGAATTTTCAGAAATATTTGCAAATGGACTGAGAAATTGGTACTCACGTTGATCCCTGGTTGGTTGGGCCATTCCTGTGATTAGGATAGGAAATAATGTAGGTGTTTCCTGAGGATTCTGTGACCCTCATTGCAAACCAGAGGAGAAGACCAGAGGGGAATATGACATTAATTCTCTCCCAAAGGTTGAGTAACTATACATATATTAGGTCCTTGAGGCATAGGGAGAGCAACATGAAGGAGAGCAATATACAGCTGTGCTATGCCTATTGTAGAAGAAGAAGAAGAAGAAGAAGAAGAAGAAGAAGAAGAAGAAGAAG
>JAHTLZ010003518.1:28208812-28223550 GCA_023846285.1 Phrynocephalus versicolor | reverse complement strand
AAGAAGAAGAAGAAGAAGAAGAAGAAGAAGAAGAAGAAGAAGAAGAAAGCCTTTGAACTATGGAGCTGGAAGGGATCCTGTGGATTGTCAAGTCCAGACTCCTTCAAGGAGGCCCAGTGGAGAAACAAACTACCAATCTTTGGGTCTGCAACCAGAGATCTCAGCCACAGCCACTATCCAGCAGTTCCTTAGCTGTGGCACTAATGCATTCTGAGATATCCACCCATGCAAGTCAAGATCTGGGGCTGACAAATATATGAGACAAGAGTGGGGACACCATCATGGGTGCTAGTCTGCTCTCACCCATCCCTGCACTTTGCAAGTTGTGCCTTTAACTTTGAGCCTTAAAACCCGCACCTCCCCGCCAACCCTCCCAAGCCGCGGAGCTCAGCCAGATTCCTAGAGGAGAAGGAAATAGGGAAGAGGCAAAATTGGTCCTCCTGATGACCTCCCCACCCCATTGTAGGTCAGGGAATTCATAAGGGGGCATTTTTAAACACTAAGGATCTCCGTGTATAAGTCGGGATTTTCGGTTGTCGGGTGCATCGTAATTCGGGGTGCCACTGAATATATACTGTGTATGTATGTGTATACACACACACATACACACACACAGAGAGAGAGAGAGAAGGACCCCCGTATACACTGATTCATTAACCACTGATTCAGTTATCCACGGTTGGCAGAGGAATAAATTAAATAAATAATTCAGCTGCTACAAAGCAAACTATTCTAACAAGTTTCTCACTCCTGCCCAGAAAGATCAGGTTGAACCATAGGTGGCTTCTGAGCACCTTTTAGCTTATTCTGGTGTGCCAGTTACCATTCCATCTGGATGGGGACCACCTGCCTTACACACCGTTCCAAGTTTTCTCCAACAATTGCTCAGTATGGCTTCCTTTGTTAATCGTCAGGGAACATGGAGCCCACAATAAGATTCTAGGAGGTTTGACTAATAAGATAGCAAGGCTGACTGCTGGGTTCATGTTGTGCCAGCACTTGGCACCTTTGCGTGCCTCTCCGCCTTGATAGCCTTGGACCTTCAAGGAAGGGGCTAGTGAACCTTCTCCAGGAAGTGTCCCAACTAAGCTCATTCGGATCTTTACATTCTAACACTGAGCGGACAAAGAAGGAGTAAAAATGAGCACCAAAGTGATATTTCCGAGGCTTTCCCACAAGTCCAGGCTTTCCCATTTCTGGATGCGAGGGGCGGTCCTCTTGTCCCATCATCTAGGACTGGCCATTCAGACAACATCAGACCCATGGCAGTGCTTGTGTTTCCAACTTCCAATTCCAGATATCCTATTAAGACACACACCTTGTAGAAAACCAGACCACAGGTGGTCAATGCCAGTGCTGAAAGGCACCAAGAGGGCCAAGAGAGGCAACAGATAGGTACTACCCCCCCGCTCTCTCTCTCAGCAAAGGGAAACTCCCACAGCTTGGGAAGTCACTTTTGAACAATATATTCCAGAATCCTCAGCCGATTACCCATCCTGATCAGGAGTCCAGAGATTTATAGTCCCAAATGAAACTAAAAACCTTTTCCAATCTCATCCCATTCATGGAAGGTTGTTTGAAAGGTTTCTCCCTTTTCCATCTCCTGCGCACACAAAATCCTCTTATTTGTGGAAATGTTTGAGTTACCCCAAGTTTGCTGATCTCCTCTTCTTTCTTTTTGTGGCTGGTGGTATATTGGCTGTGAAGCTGCACCACTCACAATCTGAACACCATAAATGGAAAGAAATGGCAATAGCACAGATGAAATAAGGATGACTTCCTAGCTACTGAGATCTTTCTTGTGGTGGAGCAGGTCAATGCACCCAACGGAGAAAGCTAGTTTTGCCTCTGTTACATTGAAGAAGTAGACACAAGACAAGAACACCCAATCCATAAGGCCAGTTCCACCATGAGCCAGAGTATGGAAATTACCAAGGTAACAGAAATGAAGAGCTCAAGGAAGGTCAGCAAGTGGCTGGTTAATTTGTTTGTTTTTTGATGTTCATTGCCAGGGATGGTATTTCCTATATCAGGGATTATAATCTGCCTGGCTTTGACTACTAGGCATCTTGACTGAGGAAGGGGGAGGCTTTTATCCTGGCTCTTCAGCATATGGTGGGCTAGCCCTGACAATTCATATGACTTTTCTCTCTGCAGAGACACAGGAGAGAAGAGGAATGCCATAAATCAGTCCATACAACAGCAATGAGTTGGACTATAACACCTATCCTTGTGGTGAGGAGGGTGGGGTATGTATCCAGGAGATGATTCAAATGTTCAAACTCTCTCTATAGAAGGGACTGCCTAGGTCTACCATGAATGTGTGGGTGAAGGATGAGAAGAAAATGTGTCTGGAAGCACACCAGGGTCCAGGTTTTGCATCAGTGACTGTGTAGTGGATTGCAGCCAATCCTTGCTATACCTGTGTCAGCAGCCCATCCCAGAGGTGCCTGTGCACACATGGGACTGTCATGAGATCACAGTCATGATACGGCAGATTTGACAGGCAATAAAGGTTCTCAATTTCCCCTTCGACAGCCCCAAGTGTTCAGTCGGATGCCAAAGCTGGTTGGAGTAGATTTTTTTTTTTTTTGCACATGACGCTTGGCTGATTGAGTAACTGCTCAGCACGCATTTCCCAGTCACTTATTTACAACGTTGTTCCTGCGCACGAAGCATAACAGGAATGGCCACATGGCTAGCTGATCGGGGCACCCAACTGTCAACATGAGGGGTTTATATCCCCTCTGGGTGGGGCGAAACTGTTGTCGTCTCAAAGAGACACCATTGGTCCCAAGAGAGACCAGATGCTGATTTCTACATACATGATTGCAGGCACAGATAACACGCATAAATACCAAGAACCTCTGCCTGGTGACTTTGTTTCAGAAATTGCAGGTGAGGAAAGATGGGGTTGGCTGCTCCACAAGAGAGAACAAACAAGGTCTGGGCAACAGACGCTGTGATCCGATGGTGAGCAAGAAGGGAAAGTCTCAACCGAGGTGAGTTCCCATTGGCTTTGTTGTATGAAAAGACTTATAGCCCCTCTTGGAGTTTGGAAAACTTATCACAAAATCCCAGAACCTTAGCTAGCCCTGGGGTCTTTTGAGGCTGTTCTGTTCCTGCATACAACTTTGTTTTTATGTGACTAATAATTAAGTGCTATCAAGTGACTTCCAATACATGAGAATTCTTTCCAGACCAGAAGTGGTTTACCTTACTCTCCTCCTAGAGAGCTGTCTGGGGTTGTGCAACTTGCCCAAGGCCACAGAGGCTGGCTCTAAGCTGGAGACACAGTGGGGAACATCCAACCTCTAACTCCACTGCTGACTACCTAACCCACCGAGCTGTCCATTTGGCTGTGCCTAGTTTGGGATATGCCCCACGTGCTCAGCCACTTCCAGCGGTAGGCTTTGATATTTCCATTTCTGGCGGGCCGTCTGTGTCGAATGTAAACCGGTGCAAAGTTTTTTATTACAGGCAAAGGAGGAAACAATACACAGGCCTCGCATCCGGCCCAGACCTACTTTGCATTAACAAGCTGAAGAATAATAGGGCCTCATTAGCAGACAAATCAGAATATGGATGGAGGCAGATCATCTTGGTTGCCATTAGGCAACGAGCAGCAGCAACGCATTCCATGCCTAAAGCGCCAAGGCTATAATGGGGGGAAATAAATGAGATGTCCTCGAGCCAAGTAAAAATTAGCTTTATCAGACAGCAAACATTTATCAGCCAAGTGGCCAACTCACTGAGCTTAGCCAGCCAGCCAGCCAGCCAGCCAGCATTGTAATGTTAATAGAAACACAGGTTTGTGTGTGTGTGTGTGTTACCTTGAATATGGCCAATGAATAAGCACGGAGTGGGGGAGTATGCCGTAAGTGGGTCTCCGGTAATCAAAGGGAAAGGGATGTCACCATCTCCTGGTCTGTGGAGATCCAGTCTCATGGTCAAAGAGAGGCCCAGCTGCTCTAGGCTTCTTGGCACATGCCAGGACTAGGCCGCTGAATCTGCTTCAAAAAGCCTTGGTCCACTTTGGCGTTTTGGCAGACCAGAGGACAAGGCAGCCTTGTCCCCCCCCCCCAAGATGTGGGGTGGAGTGGTTCTCTCTCCCCCCACACCTTCCAGATTTCATGAAATACTACCTCCCTGTCTAGTCATTGTGATTAGGAGCATTCAAAGGCTTTTAAAAATAGAGTCTTTCAAAGGTATTGACGTTTTTTAAAAGCTGGATGGACATTTGTTCAGAGTTTGGGACAAGGACATTTTGCTGTTCATAACAGTTCCCAATCTTTACTATTTATTAGTAGCAATACGTTCCTGGTTCCACTGGGTTGGGCCTAAGCCCCAGTGAGCTCATTGGACTTGTGGGTACGTCTTCTTTGACTTACACAGACACATGACCAACAGGCCCAAGCAGAAGCAGTATTGGCCATGAGCGTGCAAGCAGGAACACATGACCACTCATGTGTAACACCAGCCGGCACTACAGTTCATCTGCAAAATTCCACACATGTGATAAAACCAATTATGAAGTAAAAGAGGATCAGGCCTTATCAGGTCAAGAGAAAAGGCAACAATCCAGTCTAAGTTTGCAAGCTTGTTTATACATGCTGCGCCATACCTTTATCTCTCATAGCGTGGTGACTCTGCATCTGGCAGCTCCACACGTCAACTGTCTCTGGGAAGTATGGCATTTTGAGGTCACCTCCAGTGATGTGAGAATTCAGCCTCTGCTGTTCGGCGTATGATTTCTCTGTCTCTGGTGATGGCTGATCAAGCCACTGGGTGATGAATACGTAAGTGTGAAGGTGGCCATCAGGCGGATCTTGCTGAGGGATGTGTTGGAAGGGAACAAGGTCAATGGTGACAGCAGTTTAAGGAAAATGGGAAGCCAGTGTGGCACCTTGATTAGATTGCTGGGCTTGAATGGGGGAGATCTCGTTTTTTTTGCTTCAATATCCTCTTTGTTTCATTAGTTAAGTAGTTCTCCCTTTGCGACTGCATTTTGTGAAACAGTCTACCAACTGCTTAGTGGGGTTTGTTTTATTCTGAGGTTGTGCTTTGCAAACACCAGGGCATGGGGGTTTTAGGAACAAAGGGAGACTCCCTTCCTTAGGTGGCCTTAAATATGCCACACTTTTTATACGTAGGTATAGCTACCATGCTCATACATCAAAATAAAGATAATCCATACTAATATAAAAATACTTTTTAAAAAGAAAAGCAATTGCTTGATTCACTCACTTTAAATATTGAAAAGTACATCCCTACCGTCTTAATTTAGCCCAAACAATTTAATTCTGGGGTTTTTTTTTTTATTTCCCTTTAGCAATCATGCACTTCATCTATTTCTAACACATTAAATCACAAACTTTTAAGTTTCTTACCACTGTTGATATGTATTCTACCTTATAAGAGGGGAGGGGGCGGGATAGGGGTCCTGCAGAGGTTTATGAACTACATCTCCCATCATCCTCCACCACTGGCAGTGCTAGCTAGGTAAGATGGAAGGTGCAGTCCAACAATGCTGAGAGGATCAGGTCTTGCCCAGACTTGTTCCAGATGAGGTAGGCAAAGAGGGAAGTAAAACTGTCCCTACCTTTTGCATGCCAGCTTACAATTTAGGGTTCTTTTGAGAAGAAAAGGGAAATGCTGGTCCATGCTAGCTTGAACAACATGGAACTAGGATGGGTTACACATGTCATATAGAAAGATCCCATAGAAAACAAGCTGCACAGTACAGGGAGAGTCCCGTGCTCCAAATTATGTATCTATCATACAGCTATAATGTAGCTTCATTGTCGTTTCCTGTTTTCTGTCTTCCAGTTGGGTTTAGCTACAAAACCCACTGTTCTCCAACCCAGTTGCCATTAGTATTATTAGAGAAGGCAAGCTCCTGGTTTACATGAGGTTCTCCTATAAATTCAGAAGTTAATCCAAAATTAGAGCAGGGCCTAACACCCCAGTCCAGGAGGGAGAAGAAAACAAAATCCACAGTCCAAAATCTACAAGAACACCAGCTTTGGGGGATCTATTCTATACACACTGGAGTCATAGAACATGAATTCACATATAGCAAGTCTTTCTTCTGAGTCAGCCTGGACTGGATTTTATTGCTACTCTCTGCCACTAAACTACACCTTATGGGTATCTTTGCCTCAGTCGCCTCATTCTTCTTCCTTAATGCAACTGTTTTAATCAATGGAGTCATTCAGGTCCAGTGGGAAAAGAGCAACTATGTTCTCATATGAATGCCAAAAATATGTTGGCAGCTCCTTAAAAGGCCGAAATCTTTATTAAAGGCATTGAGTCTAAGAGCTATTAAGGAAATGGGTATTTTGGAGATGTCAGCAACCTTATCCCCATGAATCACTCAGTGTCCTTAACACCAAAACTTTGTTCCTCAAGCGTGCAAGAAAAAGTCTTAGAAAAAGGCTGGCCCCTTTTTCCTTCCCACCTACCTCCCAAGCACAAGAGCCTTATACAGCTGCCATCCTCAACCTATTCTATTCTATTCTATTCTATTCTATTCTATTCTATTCTATTCTATTCTATTCTATTCTGTCTACAACCCTTTCAGAAGCTCATCTCAAGTCCCAAGGTGCCCTGTCAAACAAGGACACAACACGAGCAGATATCTTTCAGAAACTTCTCACATTTTCCACATGACGGCCTCCTTCAAATGTGCCAGGAAACTTGAGGGGGGACCATATGGCCCCTGCTGAAAATGGCTGCTCTTGAGTAAGATAGGTGGCAGCCCCTGCCATCTGACCCATTCAGGCTTCACTCTGCCTTTGATGCCATTCCATAAAATGTTGACTGCTTTACCATAGCTTCTGCATGACCGTTGAGGACAGCAGGTCAGGATCTACAGCCACTTTCACCATATAAGAACTCCCAGAATTTTGAACCACAGCCCTGATTGTTTAGAAATTCTGGGATTTGAAGTCCAAAAAAAGTAACTTTCTTGATTCTTGCACTGTTTATTCACATCAGTTATCTTTCAGATGGAACAGCCCTATGATATTCTTTGCTATTACTTCTTTCTGAAGCTCAGAACTTATTCTCAAAGCTGGCTTCATCTATAGGCATAGTAATACAGTTGCCTCAGGCAGAATATTCTGGGGTTTACATATGCTTACCTCTATCACCACTGCCATCTTCTCAATAAGCTTGCTGTTTGATCACTAAGCTAGCTGTTGTTCTTAACTATAGAGGAGGACATCAGCGCCTGAAGAGTGTTAAATGAAGACTTGACCGCCAATCTATTCTGCTTCTGACACATAATGAGGGTGGGGGGACCATGCTACCTTGCTTGGGGTGGCCCTGCTATAGCAAGGTCTGTGCTCCAGAATCATATCCTGACTCTGGGAACTTGAGTGCCACAGAAAGGTAAAAGGGAAGGCTTCCAACAGCTCACATTCTCACCCACCCACCCCACCCCACCCCACCAAATACAGCTTGGTGGGATGAACTATGCTGCAGGAAGCAGAGGATGGAGACAGGGAGGTGGGACAGTGTTATCTAGTAACATTAGCAATCAGGAAGGAAAATGTGCAGTGATTTGGCTGTCTGGAATGAAAGGAGTGGAGACAATAGGCTGTGCAGGTCAGGCTCACCTAGCCTGGCACCTTACAGACATTGAGGGCTGCATCCCTCACAATGGCTTATCACTTACCATGATGGCTGAAGCTGATGGACACTGAAGTTCAAAACATATGGGGGGGGGCATGGGTTGAGAAAGTCTTTGCTGGGGATTCCAGCATGGTGAAGTAGTTGGATGCTTTGACCAAAGTTGTCGAGATCCAGGTTCAGATCCCCAGGTGGCTGTGACGCTTACACTATCCTATCAAAGATGTGTCCATATGGATGAAACTCTTCACAACTCCTCCTACTGAGTGCCTGTACCTCAGAACCAACCCTTTGACCCAGCACAGGTTGTCAAACCTGTTGACCTTACCGTCATTTATCAGCCCTCTCCTACTCCATTCCCAATGTCTGTGAATGGATTGCAAAGACCAATTGACATGTCTTTCTCCCAGAGCCAACCCATGACAATTTGCTACCTGAGGCAAAGTACAGGACAGTCCCATTCCTCTTTCATTCCATGTTCAGGCCCTGAGTGAACCTTCCATCAAATCTTACTTTATTGCTTGGAGCAAGATGGCATCTTCTACTGTACCTGAAGCAAGTGGTCCAGGATGATCTGAACCCAAAACAGGGGGTGGGGGCTACTTCTGACAGCAGCAGCCCTCTATGATCTGAGACTAGCCAGATCCATCTGGAGGCATATGCCAGTCCAATGAATGGGGGATTCTGCATGATCAGTGGACAGCTCCCACCACTCCTAGTGTCTGTAGCCAGAGATAGCTGTAGCACTCTGCCTGGTGATGCTGCCTGCTCTGCATCTCCTCCCTGCCTCTTGGTGTGTTCAGTCAGAGAGAGGTACTATATGGCCATGTAGGAAGTTTGAAATCACTGGGTGGGGGTGGGGGTGGGTAGATTATAATCCTGTTTGGTTTATCCTGTTTGATTTCTGTGTTTCACTTCTGACACCATTTGAGCTACTGGAGAAACATCTGAAAGGTAAGCTTGACACTATGACCGCCTTTTCAGTGTTAGAATCATTGAATCACAGAACAGTGAAGTTGACAGGGGCCTGCAAAGGTGTCAAGTCCAACCCCCTGCTCCATGCAGGAATACAAAGGATCTCTGTCCGGTGGTTGTCCAAATTTATCGTGAATGCCTCCAGTGTTGGAGCACTCGCTACCTCTTGCCTTAAAAAGGCAAATAGCATCTTACAGGATTCATCTAATGCCTGGACATAGTCTGTTTGTACTACTGCCTTCAGGCAAGAGATACCGAGCAACAAAAGCAAGAACAAAGAGATTAAAAAACAGCTTCTATCCAAGATGTGACCAAATAGTGTGACCTTGGGGAGTTGTGATGGTTGTGATGGATGTGTATGAGCACTTTTAATTCTCTTTACCTTTAAATTTTTTTATCTTTTTAATTGCACAAGGGATTGTATTCAATTTTGTTGTACTTTGTACAATGACAATAAAGTATCTATCTATCTATCTATCTATCTATCTATCTATCTATCTATCTATCTATCTATCTATCGATCGATCGATAGATAGATAGATAGATAGATAGATAGATAGATAGATAGATAGATAGATAGATAGATAGATAGATAGATAGATAGATAGATAATTGGTTCCATTGTCATACTGCTGTAACGGTTAGGAAATTTTTCGGAAGGAAATGTGCACAGGTACAGACCTCCATTTCCCGTTCTGCATACCAGCGCTCTCTTCCTGGCTGAGTTTCTGTGGCATCGGTTGTGTGTGATTCTCCTGCATCTCACATTGTGGTTTTGCAATAGCCTCGGAGCATCTGCCCTTCTGCCTTGACACCCACCACAAACCCCTGGTTCCTTTCTCCTAACCGACCTCCTAGCCCCAAAAACACTTCAATGAGCTCCTGGAAACAGATGTCCACTTGAGGTTCACATTACTGTAGTTGGAACTTGCATTGCAGAAGTAGGTGGAGCCAGAACCCTAAGTGGGTGGTGGTATAGCTGTGACTTTTGGACACTGGTCCGTACACAGTGGAGAGGAAGAGATTTGTAACCAAACCGGCTTCTTTCTCAACACATGCAGCGTTTCTTTCATCCACTCTGGGAGTATGAAATAAGGCAGGACGGAGTAAATAAGTTCAAGAACATGGAAGAGAATCAGGAAATAAAATGCTTATTAAAAAGGAGTCAAAGCTTGGGATTAGTCCAGACTGAGAGCACTGTAAATCCGAATTTAGCTTGTAGGCCACGGACTCCCCATCCACAATGTACCTGTATATACTCGAGTATAAGTCAACCCGAGTATAAGTTGGGGCCCCTAATTTAAACCCAAAAAACAGGGAAAATTTATTGACTCAAGTATAAGCCTAGGGTGGGAAATGCAGCAGGGCCTCCTCCTTTGTGAGCTGGGTGTGTGTGTGATGTTTAAAATGACTTTTAGCCACTGAGGCAAGTGCTTGAGTTGGTGGCTAAAAGTCATTTTAAACATGGGGGGGGGTCAGGAGAAGTGGCGCACAATGTTTAAAATGACTTTTAGCCACCAACCCAAACTTGCCTCAGTGGCTAAAAGTATTGACCCGAATATAAGCCGAGGACCCCTTTTTTCAGCCCAAAATTAGGGCTGAAAAACTAGGCTTATACTCGAGTATATACAGTAAATCTTTCTCCTTGGGAGCCCATGGAAACCTCCAGATATGCTATCCTTCCAAAAACTCTGGATGTTTTGCTAAGTGTTTCAGACACTGAGGTGAGATGTTCCTTCTCTGTTCCTAACTTTTCCATCTGCCTAGAGGGCCTGCCCTTGCAGACGGCCGGTGTGGTAGCCCAAACAGATCCAACCAACCCCCTCTCTAGCTCTTTCAATGGGCCAGCAATAGACCTCACTTCCTGAGAGTATTGTGAGCTGCCAGATGTGTGGAGGGGAGTCTCCTTGTGCCTGCTGGGCATGAAATGATAAGGAGGCAACTCCCCTGATATCATTTACAAAAGCATTCATTCCATGCCCACTTGGTAGTGGGAGTGTATCACCAGCTGTGGTCGGATGGGAATTAACAATGTGGTAGCTGTAAGTGCTCTTTGACGGAAGGCCCTCATTTTCTGCACACGTGATCCCAACAACATTGCTCTGACTGTCACAGGGACATGGTGTCATGGAGTAGTCATGGGGGTAGGTTGGCAATGTTGAAGTGCTCCTGGAATACCACTGTTGGTGTCTATAATCTTTTTCAAAGACCAGCTGCTCTTGATTCACTTCCATTATTGCTGAAAGCAGATCCCTTTGTGGTTAGACAGGTTGGGGTAATTTTGAAATGACTGTCTCTTTTGAAATGTCCAGTTTTTCATACTTATCCATAAAATGCTGATCACAGCATCGGCTGGGTTCTCTAAAAGCCTAATTAGTAGAAAGTATTAAACCCAACACACAACTCTCTCGTGTACTGATTTATTTCTTATTTACATTTTAATCCCTGCTTTTCTATCCAACTGCTCAGGAGGGCAGCTGAGGACTGGGCATTCTGGAGGTACCCCCTTTGAGTGGGAGATGACTTGAAAGTACATAACAACAACATCCCATGTTTGTTCCAATGAAATTTAGGTAGCTCACCAGGCTCTCTCTTTTATGATCACAGCAACAACTTTGAGATGTCGATCTAGCTAAAAGAGAGAGCTTGATTCAAAGTTGTCCAGTGAGTTTCATGGCTCAGACTTGAACCTGGATATCCCAAATAACTGTAACTGTTTACCCAAGCCCTTCCCCCTAAACCATTCAGGGGGCCACCTTCCCACCTCCTGCCCATACCATAGGTCCCAGTCACCCTCCACCTCACTTAGAATGGTCCCACAGCACACTAGGGAGGTGGACCTGAGTCATGGGACTTGCTGTCAAGTCAGACTTAAGTTACACCAGTGACTCAACCTGGACTCAATGTTGTTTTTAAGGTCTTGAACCTGACTTGCAACTCAGAACCCACTTACCCACTCCTTTTTTTCTGGATGGAGGGAAGGGAATGCTTATTTTTATGATAGGGACTCACATGTGGTGCTTGGGACTCAGGACTTGGTACCAAAGACTCCAACTCCATCTGTGGACTCAGGCCAAAAGACTTGACAACATCCCTGACACATACATCACCATTTGAAGGACACAGCAGAGGGCTCCTTGATATATCATAGCTTCCCGAGACACCATGCACCCTCTCGGGCACATTACGAAAGATGTGCCCTCCTCCATGAAGTCCACGTCCTGATGACTCATGTGTCCTATCTCGCCAAATCATCTGATTTGATTTAGTGAGAGGGCTAAATTTATTATGCCTCTCTTAGGGAATGTAACCCCAGCTTCTCCTTGCTAATAATAATAATTAATGCCATCTCCGTTCCCTGGAGACGAGCGAAACAGCCTCTATGTTTTCCAGACACGACCTGTCCTCTCCCACCCAAGCTACCCCCATGCCGCAAGATTCCATTTTCATGATGGGAAATGGCTTTATCTTTGATTAAGGAGGAAACTTTAATCAAATAGAGTGCATCGTCAACCCAAAGCCAAGATTCCAATACTCTTGGCTGCGGCACAGCAAGGAGACGGCGCCACTGTTTCTTCTCCATCCCCCAGTGCCCACCATGCACTATGTTGCAGCCACAGACCCATTACCATTTATTGCAAACGTGACAAAAATCACAAACAGGGAGCATGTCCTCCATCACTGTTGACTTTGAACACACACTCGCCATCTACATTTCTTCAGTGAAGCCTCCGGAAGGCCGACGGGTGAGAACTTCATTCCATTTTTGCTCATAATAACATTACTAAAATTTGTCAAATTTATCCATACATTTAATGGAAATAACTCACACTTTTTAAATAAAAAAAGGAAAGCAAATGAAAGCCAAGCAGCCTCCTTTGTTTGCCTGGCCAGACAGCTTTGAGCGCCCAGCTCTTAAGAATTTAAAAGCTCCACATATTCAGACATAGGAATGTTTAGCTAAATTATGGTTGACATCAAATTTCTTTGCAATCCTCCCTTACAAGACTGTAGTTGTAATGATGATATGTGGCAGAACAAATCAAAATTCTACAAAGCAAGAGGAGGGCAGCTGAAACCAAAAAGTTTTTAAATTAGGCTTTTGGTGAGACTCATATTTGGAAAAGAAGTAGATCATCTACTCTTCTTCTGTGAAACATTTGGGAAAGTTTCAGCAAAGTGCATTCAAGTCGTGATTTTGCAAAGGAATACCTGCTTTATTCTCCAGGCGCCTCCTATGAAGAAACAAGGTCCTTAAAGGTCATCAGATTTAAACAGGTCAAATAAATTGAAGAGAACATTTTTGCTTATCTTGAAATAGAATGGTTGGACCCAGCTGTTTTGTTTTCCAGGCTACAGGGGCTGAAAAACTGATCCTCAAAAAAGCCTTTCAAAAAGGTAAAACAGTGACTTTGTTGTTAACCGAGCATGCCTAGAACAGGCCTACCAGCAAGAAAATTCCAAAATAGATGCATTGTGGCAGTTTCATGGTCCAGGAAGTGAAATGTTGAGAGGGAAATGAAAAAAATAACAGAAACAGTAAAAAAAAGTGTTGTTGTTGTTGTTGTTGTTGTTGTTGAAGAGTCAAAAATAGGCTTGACGTAACTAAAGTAATGGAGTGACAGAGCTCCAGAAAGAAGGACATTTTGCAATGTCTTTCCAGGAAATTATCATACAATTTTGTGAACCATCTCTGCATTAAACATCACAGAGCAGTTGTGTTTGTCCCAGCCCAGAATGATTTCATTAAACATTCTCTCAGCATTTGTGAGATCAATTCCAGGTATAGGGTAATCTAAACATTTGACCCTTTCAGTCAAGACCTAATTAGATGATTCTCAGAAGGAGCTCTATAACTCTTTTCTGGCCAATCAGGCTTTGTTTTTTAGAAAGGAATACCGTGTCTGGTTGTAAAAAAGATTTTAAATGATATTTTTAAAAGAACAGAGGACAAATATTCAGAAGCTTGCTCATTTAAGTTGGGAAAATAATGTTGATTTTGCTTTTTGGTTGAGGATGGTTCCACTCAATGTTAGCAGAGCTTTGGTGCCTATATCTTGTCACAGTTTCAACCAACCCATGCATCTTGTCACTACATAGTTGCCTGGTAATTAAGGGGGGGAAACCCTCCAAAGACTTGATTGAATGTCCACATTTCTGCCTTTCTTGCTCTCTCTGAAATCTCTAATACTCTCTTCCAATACCACATTTCAAATGAGTTGATTTTTTCCCCATTCAATCACATAGTGTGGATAATTTTGACCTTGGTTTCCAGTGACAATCTTTACTAAATCCCAGCCCTCATCGTTTTTTTTTTATTTCAAAATATGAGGGGATATCTTTTGGAGCTGCTCATAGAGGTTTTGGCCATATATAGTTGTCTTCCTCATGTTGTCTACCCAGAGGAAAGATTTTTGATATAATATAGCTTTTTAGTCTGCATTCTGTAGAGTGGGCATGGCAATGTTAATATACCTGAGAGGCTAACGGATGTATATGTTGTGTGTGTTAAACTCACTCACACACTTGCTTCATCATTTTATTCATTTCAAAACAGCCCTTCAATTTTTATTTATTTGTTGGCACAGAGGGACTACAGCCACAACCAAGTTCTTATTGTTTCTGTCCTTTCTCAGCAACCATTGTACAGAACATGTACTTGTCTTTGGGGATCCTCCAACACCGAGTAATTCTATATGAAGTCAGGTTCTGAGTAAACTTATGTGTAGTGTATGTATCCATAAACTTAGAATTTCAATTTTATGGGCGGCGGAGGGGGGGATTCTAGTTTATTAATGTGCTTCTGTATCCAAGGGGTCAGTGGGTGGGGCTTGCAGTTGGGGGCGGGGTCAGGGAGCAGCCAGCCCCCCATGCATTCTCAGCCACCAAATCTGGCCCTCCTTACAAAAAGTTTGAACATCCCTGGTTTAAGTGAAAAGTAGTTACCTGCTGAAAAAAAGGAGTTGGCTTCAGAGATTTTCCCCTTGCGGAGCGTCACTTTGTGCAGCCATATTGGGCCATTTCTTGGCATTTTGAATAATGGATGCAGAAGCACAATATCCCATTCATAAATCATAGATTGTTGTTGTTGTTGTTGTTGTTGTTGTTGTTGTTGTTGTTGTTGTTGT
>JAHTLZ010003518.1:28184778-28204501 GCA_023846285.1 Phrynocephalus versicolor | reverse complement strand
ATAGATAGATAGATAGATAGATAGATAGATAGATAGATAGATAGATATCAGGGAGTTATCAGGGAGATTGGTGGCAGGCAGAAGGTCAATGTCCCCCTTCTTCTCACATCAGTCACAGAAATGATTCTGTCTGGTCTCCTGCAGCAAATGAAGAGATGGCTGGAAGAACATGGGAGGACACCAGAAAAGATGCAGACAGGAAGGCAGCACTTACCAGTCACAGGCGGGAACCAGGCACCCAGAAAAATTACCATTGAATAGGGAGTCACAGCGCCCAAAGTAGAACTCATCCTTATCCTTATGAGGTTTCTTTTTACGATGCTTTTCTTCCGGCTCTGAGAGCTCCAGCTTAACCCAGTTGGCGAACTTATGGCACAGGTGCCAAAGGTGGCCCTCAGAGCCCTTTCTGTGGGCACCCAGCATTGCCCCTTCATAACCCCTTTTATTCAGATTCAACTGCTTCATTGGCACTTTGCAAAAAAAAATTAGTGGGTTTTGAATCGCAGTTTGGGCACTCGGCCTCTAAAAGATTCGCCACCACTGCCTTTGAAGGAAGACCACACAGAAGAAGGCGACCGCTCCCTCAAGGGGCAGCCCAGTGAAGCAGACAGAGCCAGGAGGGCAATATCACGCTAGCCTGGCCCAGCGTTACACGTCTGGCCTCTAAACCATCCCTTCAGCAGGGCTGCAAGGCAGCGGTTCTGTTCCTCTCTCATTCTCAAGGGAACACTCTTCCTGAACTTGGAGGTTCCACTGAGCTGTTATGATCAGTAGTCACTCCCTTTCACAGACTGGGTTTTCAAAGGCACAACTGGGTTTATTTCAACATCCCACTGCTGTGCCACCAAATTGTGACAACACCTCCCTTTTACACACTGAATTGTGACGGAAATGGTAATGCTGCCACCTTTTATTTACTTGGTAATGCTGCCACCTTTTAAAATCGTGGCCTCATGAATTGGGACCGACTCAGAGATATATAATATAAAATTAATGACGAAGTTTATTGAGAAAATAATAAATATAACAATATCTGAGGATATTGTGGGTGGGGTGAGGTGTCTCTATTTTATAGCCTGGACCGTTTGGATGGAAAGCAGTTGGCAAGGGTGAATGGATGGGTGGGATCGGAGGGGAAGGGGGGGTTGGCTGGAGCAGGGCGGGCACGTGCCTGCCGCCTTTCTCTTCGGAGCCGCCGCCTTCCATCCCGCCGGCAGAGAAGGAGGGGGGTGGAGGGTGCTCGGGCGCTTCTCTCTTAGCGATTGGCTAAGGCTCCTCCATGTGTGAAATTACCATCAAAGAGACGCAGCTGGCCCGGGAACCACTTGGGGACCGTAGCTGAACTGTGCGTCACAATGTGGTGCTTGCGGGAGGCGCGGAGGGTGTGTGTGTGCGCGCGTTGCGGGCAGGGAGGGAGGGAGGGGGGCTGGAGAAGCCGAGCGAGATAGCCGTCGGGGGGAGGAGAGGCAGTCTAAGGAAGCGCGGGCCACTCTCCTCCCTCCGCCGCGGTGGCCCCCGCGGGGCTGAGCTACCAGCCCTCCCGAGCTGGCCAAGGATGGAGGAGCAACGGAAGAGAAGAGCTGAGCTGGCGAAGATTCCTTGAGCTTGGGGGGCGAGTGGGGGGGAAGGAAGAGAGAGAGAGAGAGAGAGAGAGAGAGAGAACTTGTCTCCCTCCCGCTCACTAGCCTGATGGGCAGCCCTGGGTGCCCTGCTGCCGCCTCACCGCCTTCTTGGCAGCCGTCGGGGAGGCCGAGGGCGGCAGACGGGAAAGCCCTGGCTTTGCAAAAGCCGCTCTTTGCTCCGCAGCTCCGCTCGCCCGCGGACTAGCCCGATCCCGGTTGCCCTTTGCCGGAGGCGGTGAGCAGAGAAGGGGGCGAGGGCGAAGAGGAAGGAAGAGGGATTCGAACTAGGGACCCAGTAATTGCGGAGGAGGAAGTTGGGGCTGGGAGAAGGCTGCGCGGGGAGTGGGGAGCAGCGTCCGACCAAAAGAAGGTCGGGGCGACCTGGCTTGGGCCCCAGTTCGAGTCTGCCCCGGAGGAGAAGAGGCGGCATCGGCGGCAGGAGCGGAGGACTCCGGTGGAGGAAGCGAAGGCGGAGAGATCGCGGGCTCTTTTGGGGAGCAGCAGCAGCAGCAGCCTCCAGGGAGGTGGGGAGCTGAAGGCGCGCAAGGGGAGGGCGGGTAGGAGAGGCGAGGAGAGGCGAGGAGCGATGCCGCCGCCGCCGTTGACTTAGGGGGAGGAGGGGGGCGTACTTAAGAAGAAGGGAGGAGGGCGACGCTTGGAAGGGTCAGCGGGCTCTTCCTGCCAAGGAAGAAAAGAGGCAGAGAAGAAAGGAAGGCAGCAGCAGCAGCAGCAGCAACAGGAGTCCGGGGATGGAGGAGGGCTTGCTCGGGCGGTGAGGAAGCCGGGGGCGGCGGCGGACGGGGTGGGGGCTAGCCGGCAGCGACGGGAAGAACAGAGAGCAGAGACCTGGAAGAAGGAAGGAAGGAAAAATTGGACGACTAGAGAAGGAAGGCAGGAAGAGAGGGAGGAAAAGCGGGAGGAAGTAAAGAAAGAAAGGAAAGGGGTAGAAGAAGGGAGGGAAGGAGAAAAAAAGATAGGGGTCAGAGCAGGAGGAGCGCCCGGCAAAAGCAGCTCCCTGGGGAGGTTTCCTCTGCTCTCGCCCCCCAGCGCTCGTCGCCTGATTCCCGCCTGCTGGCCCTCAGACCCCTCCCCGCTGCAAGCCCTCCCGCCTGCCTCATGCCCACCTAGCCCCCTCCTGCTCAGGATCGCCCGGCTTCCCTCCCTCGGCTCGGGAGGATGGAGCCGGAAGCGGCCGGGCCGACGGGGGGTCCCCGCTCCGCGGTGGAGAAGCTCTCGGAGGCGGTGGGCCAGCGGACCAAGGCGTTGGGCAGCGCCCTGCAGGAGACTCACCGCCAGCGGCGCCTCCTGCTGGTCATCGTGTGCGTGGTGCTGCTACTGGACAACATGCTGTACATGGTGATCGTGCCCATCATCCCGGACTACATCGCCGCCATGGGAGCCGCCGGGCACCAGCAGGGGGCGCCACTGGCGCAGCAGCAGCCGCAGCCGCCGTCGGCCCTGAACGGCAGTGCCGGAGGCTGGCCCAGCAACGCCAGCAAGCCCTTGCTGCGGCCCCGCTACCCGGCCGACAACGAGGACATCAAGATCGGGGTGCTGTTCGCCTCCAAGGCCATCCTGCAGCTGCTGGTCAACCCTCTGAGCGGGACCTTCATTGACCGCGTGGGCTACGCCCTCCCGCTGCTCATCGGCCTGGGCGTCATGTTCCTCTCCACCCTCATCTTCGCCTTCGCCGAGAACTACGCCACCCTCTTCGTGGCGCGCAGCCTCCAAGGCCTGGGCTCCGCTTTTGCCGACACGTCGGGCATCGCCCTCATCGCCGACAAGTACACGGAAGAGTCGGAGCGCAACCGGGCGCTGGGCATCGCCTTGGCCTTCATCTCCTTCGGCAGCCTGGTGGCGCCCCCTTTCGGCGGCATCCTGTACCACTTTGCCGGCAAGCGGGTGCCTTTCCTGGTGCTGGCCAGCATCTGCTTGGTGGACGGGCTTCTCCTCCTGCTGGTCATCAAGCCCTTTGACCGGGCTCGGGACAACATGCCCGTGGGCACGCCCATCTACCGGCTCATGATCGACCCTTACATCGCCGTGGTGGCCGGCGCCCTGACCACCTGCAACATCCCGCTGGCTTTCCTGGAACCCACCATCGCCAACTGGATGATGAAGACCATGGATGCCAACGAGTGGGAGATGGGGCTCACCTGGCTGCCGGCCTTCATCCCTCACGTCCTGGGGGTCTACATCACCGTCAAGCTGGCAGACAAGTACCCCCACCTCCAGTGGTTCTATGGGGCTCTGGGCATGACCATCATCGGAGCCAGCTCGTGCGTGCTGCCCGCCTGCCGGAACTTTGGACAACTCATGATCCCTCTGTGTGGCATCTGCTTTGGCATTGCCCTGGTGGACACCGCCCTCTTGCCGACCCTTGCCTTCCTGGTCGATGTCCGCTATGTCTCGGTCTATGGCAGCGTCTATGCCATCGCAGACATCTCCTACTCGGTGGCCTATGCCCTGGGGCCGATTGTGGCCGGGGAGATTGTCCATTCCTTCGGTTTCGTCCAGCTCAACTTGGGCATGGGCCTTGCCAATGTACTTTACGCCCCTGTCCTCCTCCTCCTGAAGAACATTTGCCAGATCAAACCCTCTTTCTCGGAGAGGAACATCCTCCTTGATGAGGAGCCCAAGGGACTCTATGATACCATTAAGATGGAAGAGCGCAAAGGCAAGGGGAGAAGCCTCCAACCTGTAGGGTGCGCTGAAGGAAATAGTGTAGACCCTTTCCATAGAGACTTCAGGGCAGCTTCTGAAGAAGACTCTTCAGATTATGACTATACTTAAGAGGGTGGGAAGAATGTCCCCGGAGAAGGGAGCATTGAAAGCACTTTGACTGCTACCTTCATGTCCCGACTCCCGATGTGCCAATATACTACACTTTAACCTTTGTCTTGACGTGATGGCTTTCTTCTCTCCTTCTTCTCCTCTTCCTCTCCTCTCCTCTCCTCTCTCTCTCTCTCTCTCTCTCTCTCTCTCTCTCTCTCTGAAGATATTACTTTAAACACCTGGTTAAATGAAAGCTCCAAATAACTGTCTAATAGAGGAATGGTGTATTTGTATAAATCCGTGATGGCTGTTTCCGATTTAAGGGGGGGGGGGTTAAACCCCTAAAAAAAATTAACCCCCCTAACAATTGTCTGTTGTGCCAAGAGGTTTGTTTGCAACGCAGTGGTCGTCTTTGGGCTAGTACACACACACACACACACACACACACACACACTCCTGTGAGCTGGTTTCAAAAAGTAGCATTTTGGGGGGTAAGACCAATCAAGTGATGCATCACTTGATTTCCTGACGCTCAGACACTTGGAACCAGCGTTATCACATGTGCATCAGTTCTTCTGTGCTTGTTCATGATGTGCTTCCTGAATGAACGTGCTGACTTGACTCCATTGCAAAGCATCATGTTGGATGGTGGCTTAATGGTGGTTAGAACAGACCCACCGACTTAAATGGGAGCTAAAGAGGCATGGCCCAACTTGTCGCAGGGGGCAAGTAACCTCCCTCCCATCATGACTTTTGGTCGGTCACCTTTCATCATGACTTTTTGGAGCCGTGTTTTTGTTTTGTTTTGTTTTGTTTTGAAATGACTGGAAAAAACTTGTATGGTTTCATGTATATCAGATCAACAGATCTTTCGGGTATCAAGTGATGCATGTGTGAATCAGCCTGACTTCTTTCCCCCTCTCTGTGGCTAGTTGGGTTTTGTTTCTTTTCTTTTCTTTTTTTAAACTTAATACTGAAATATGTTAAACGTTCAAAGACGACGACTCAGTAAACTGCAAAATCCCAGTCCAGGAACTGGAGGGGAGGGGGAAGTGTGTGTGTACGTATATATAGACGGATAGGTACCTCACTGGAAACTTTCAATTGGTAAGGTTACTGTAAAAGCCAAACACTGAAGATATATCATATGACTTCTTGAGAAGAGGGGATCTATAACCATTTCCAACCCCCCTGTTGTGCTGCTATTCTGATAAAACGCAATATATGGTAACATGTTTTAATCTGACTCTGCTCCACTGGTGTGGGATTGAATAAACGACCTTCCGGGTGGAGTGCTGCTGTCTTTGTTTCGTTGTTCGCATGTCAAAATCAGAGGCGCAGCTCAAGTGCAATCGATGATGCTGCGTACAATTGCTCAGAAGTAAGCTCCACTGAGCATAATAAGATTTACTCCTATGGAAGCCTGGTGCTCCCGGGATGCTGCCTCCCGTTAGGGCTAGGGGATGCAGTCCTGTGCCAGAGTACGTGGGAATAAGTCCCATTGATTTCAGTGGGATTTCCTTCCCAGTAGTCACTTCTAGCCTTGTTGAAGATGTACCTCTGAGGGAATAGCCTGTATGCTCTGTCTGATTTCTTATCGGATGACTTCTTCAGAGCTTTAAGACCTGCGTGTGTAAGAGTGGTCCTGTGAAACTCTTGGAAATGAAACTCATCAGAAAAAAGCAGTTTCAGAAATAGGGTTATATCTCCCACAAAGTGCAAAAGGATCATTGCCCCTCCCCTCTCCCACCCTACAAAGAAAGAAAGAAAGAAAGAAAGAAAGAGGGAGAAAGTAAAAGAGAGAGAGAAGGAAGGAAGGAAGGAAGGAAGGAAGGAAGGAAGGAAGGAAGGAAGGAAGGAAGGAAGGAAGGAAGAAGACAAGGTCAGATATAAACAGCCTCTTTTATTATTGCTGCTGTCTAAGGGCAATATTATTTGCTTAAAATTTACTCAGCCCTTTCGGCTGCAATAAATTCAAAAGGGCTTACCTTGCCCGGTCCAGTATGCCCAGGAATCGGATCCCAGCCTGAGAGACATTTAATTGTCCTGTCTTTGGAAGCCAGGATGGTCTTTTCCTCCCCAATAAAGATCTGAAGGCAAGACTGTTTCCAGAAATCCGCCGCTTTCTGTCTGACTGGGGCAAGCACTTCCAGCCAATCAGTCTCACAGTGGTTTATTGTCCTGTTGCTTGTCCCAGCCGGAGTAGATCCACCGGATCAGATTCCTGGCCCGTCAGTCAACAAGTTCACCGAAGTTCCACGGAGTCCATGGCGATACTCGGGCTGGGAGCAGCAAAAGGATATTGGCCTAAATGTTCATATCTCCGACAAAGTCTCACGATTCCCAAAACCAGATCTGGGTGGGCACCCCTTCTCCCCCCCCCTCCGCCCCACAAATGTTTCGATTTGACCGTGTTGCCTTCTGGTTTGCAATCCTAGCTGTATGTAATTATCAAATAAACCTCATTAAAAGAGGGATGGCTGAGAAAACCTGCACAGGATTGCCCGCTAAAGTTGCATTCCTCTGAGCGCTGGTTGGGAAGGAAGTTTCACTGCACTTCGTAGGCAGGGTCTGAAGTTTTGTTTTGTTTTGTTTTGTTTTGTTTTGTTTTTTACGCCGCTTGGTTCAAGCCCTGCACCACCACCGTGACCACCCCTTGATTCCCGGGAGTCAGGTGGCTCGTTTCTCCCCTTTTACGCCTGAGCAAAGCCGGCTCGGTTTCCAAGGAATCTAGTTTTTGATTCTCCGCACTCCTCCAGACTCAACAGCTCTGTCACGGAAGCGATGCCCAGCTGTTTTGAGTTTCTCTTTGCGCGGTGTAATTGCTCTCCTGGAGGTGGGAAGTCAGCTGGGACTGCTAGTAAGTACGTGCGTAGGATCACAGCCTTTAAAAAAGAAATCCCAGTGAAAAGGATAATATAATTCTGTTCCTAGGTCGAATAACCCGCCCTTGCAGAAAGACGTCTTTATTACGATGGACAGATCAGATAATAAGCTTAGGCTGCCATTCTCGTTCACTTCACACAGAGAGAGGCCATCTCTTAACCCCCCACCCCACCCAGCCCTTGTTCCGTGGCATTTCAATATTTAGGGTTCGCTCCTGCCACCATTCCTTCAACCCGAATGAGAGAAAGAGCAATCGGTATTATGACCCAAAGTAAGACGGAACCACGTAAGCTATCCCTTTTGCTCCCCGTGTTCGGTATCGAACGACTGCTTTTTAAGAGGTTGCACGGGAGCTTTTCGCTCTCCCGGCGACAAAGCCGGTTATAAAGCAAATACTGTAATTCCTAATTCTGAGAATTATGTAATTCACAATACTGAGAAAGGAAAGGACATCTAGGTTTGAATCGCTCGGAACGGGGGGGGGGGGGCGGTGATCCAAGGTTGGTGGGTTACACAAAGTTCTGATAGTCCCAGGAATCAGTAATTTGTCAGGCTGGGGAAACGTTTGTCTGTATGATCGTGATTAGAAATGTATTGGACCGGATGCGGGGAGGAGTACACCCTGTTCAGGAGGTGTTGGCAGGACATTAACCGGCACCTCGGATCTCGTCCGTCGCAGCACGATCTTTTTCAGTCTAGTCGGGGCTAAAACCCACGAAATCCAAGGGAAGTGGATGCGAGATGGCCGGGGGTTAGACTTCCAAGCTCGAAGTTCGTTTCAGGCTACCGGGAAAGCCCAACATTTCGTTTACTCCGAAGAAAGAAAGCGAAAGAAAGCGTCTACCCCCACCCACCAATCTTCTCCCCTACCCCCACTCCGGATTCTCTAGCAAGTCGTTCGAAGCTATGTCTTCCTCATTTTTCAAAGGTGGAAGGGCAGTGTCTTTACCCCCATCCAATTCGGTTTAAAACCATAGCTAAAAATTCTTTCTTTCTTTCTTTCTTTCTTTCTTTCTTTCTTTCTTTCTTTCTTTCTTTCTTTCTTTCTTTCTTTCTTTCTTTCTTTCTTTCTTTCTTTCTAGTTTTTTATTTTTAAAAAGGAGCTTTTTCCGAGCTCTGTTTGCATCTGCAATGGCGGTGGGGGTGCCCCAGGACGGCTTTCCATTCAGAATGGATTTCTAATTGCACTACCAGGCTCTGAAAAGGTATGACTCAGATTACTCGTCCGAAAGAAACAGAAAATTATTTTTTTTTAATGGGAGAAAGGAAGGAAGGAAGGAAGGAAGGAAGGAAGAAAGAAAGAAAGAAAGAAAGAAAGAAAGAAAAAGAGACGAGCAACGAAATTTCATGTTCAACCGACTCCTTTGTCCTCTGAATGTGAGAAAAGAGCTGATGTTGGCGATAAACACATCTAAGGCCGATGTTCAATCTGATCTTACTCGAGAGTAACTTCCATTTCAGTTGGAGGTAAACACGCGAGGGAGCGAGCTGCTAAGGACGAGGGGGATTTTGATGGCACCTCTATCCCGTTTCCTTGCAGGCTGGTTAGGAAGGAGTGGGAAGGTCCCGGGTGTTCCGAGGCCATTCCACGTGAACGCGATCCAATTTCTTAGCCGGCCTTCGATCTTTCTTGGGATCCATTGTAATTGTGGCCTTGGCGGCGTGGATCCCAGAGTTTAGGAGAAGATTGGGGTGGGGCCTCCTGGAACGACGCACAACGGTACCCCCACCCCCATCCGCAGCTCCTTGATGCGGAGCGGGTTTAGCCTGCCTGGCGAACGCCTATGCTATGAAAACAGCCTCGTGTGGAATTTTGGGGCGGGGAGGAAGGGAAAGCGGTGGCGAGGGTCGACGTGGCGGCTGTAAGGTGGATGAAAGTAACGTGCACCGCGAGAGGCTGCGGAATTAAGTTCAGTCTTTCTCCCTGCCAAGCTAAGCGTGAGCAGGTCCCCGGCGGTTTTCATCGATGTCTCGCCCTGCTCAGTTTAGGGGAAGAGGGGAAGCAGCGACCCCGCAAGGTTTGGGAACGGCAAAGCACGGAGACCCTCCCAGGTGATGGGTTAGGGGGAGAAGGGCCTTTCTCCAGCCTTTCATTTCCTGGCCGGTGCTTTCCCGACGTGACGGCTGGCCCGTGACAGCATCCTTGTTGTCCAGGACAGCCTCCACTTGCTCGCTAGGAATGGGTGAGAGTTTGGGTGGTCAAACTCCTCCGGAAGGCACCAGTTTGGGGGGGGGGTTATATGTGGGTGTTTTCCCTGCCCGGTTGTTTCACTGCCTGGGGTGGGGGGGGGGGGCGTTCAGCTGGAGTTCGTCGCTTCCTGCCACCGACTTTCGGGTGGCCTTGGTTGGGTCTCTTCCCGCCTTGTTTCGTTGTTCATTGAAGGAAACAGCCGTGCCCCTGACATTTTGCGCGGAAGAGAGAGTTTAGAGGGTCAGACACTGGCAAAGCGAACATCTTTACCTACAAAGTGCTTCATAAATCACCGGTGTGTGTCGTGGAGTGCACCTTCACGGCTAGGAGTCGTACGAGGAAACTAGAGGCAAACCCTTTCCAATTAGGGACGGACGTGCCCTGACTCGGTGGATGAAGCGCCCGACGAGGAGCCCTGTGTGCCCCCCAAGAGACTTTTAAGGCCCAAGAGTCCGGTCTGATCAAAAAGCTGTCCCACCTCCGACTTGAGTTCGTGGACGTTTTTGGACCCCGTCCCACAGATTAGGTTGGGCAGGCCAAGAAAGACAGCTCCCCCCCCCCTTTCCCAATCTGTCGTCGAGTTAGCTGCTTTTGATCAGACCGCCCCTGGCTCATCTCAGGCTGCTAGAGAGGAAGGGCTGCGAGGGAGGAGTTTCGATCTGTGGGTGGGGGGGGGAGGGGAGGAGGTGGATCGAATGGGGCTGGGGGGGCGGCGGCGGAGGAGGAGGGCAGTTCTCGCAGCGCCAGCGCGTGTGCGCCTAGGTCCAGAAGGCGCGCCAACCGCGCCTGGGGAGGCGCCGAGGTACCATGGACAGCGACACCACCCAGTTCAGCAGCCGGCAGCCGAGAAACTAGACGGAAAGGGCGCCCGGCTTCCTCCGCCAGCCCTCGCCTCGCTCGGTTTCGTTCCCAACCCTCGAACCAACTTGGGCCACCGCTCCCCATCACCGCTGCGAAGGTGCGCCAGGTAAGACAAGAAGGGGTTTGCGCCGTCAACGAGGCACGGGGTTCGGCGTTGTTCGGCGTTGACTAAAGAGTAACAGGAGTCGCAGTCCAACCCGTCTAGAAGGCGCCGGGTGGCGGGTGGCGGGAGCGGGTGGGGTGGGGTGGGGGGACTTGTTTTTTTTTTTCCCTTGCAGGCGAGTGCTCCCCTCTGTTTGCAAAACTGTTTGCAAAATAACCCCCCCCCCCCCAAAAAAAAAGGTGCTTAAACAAGGAAGGGCACAGCCACTGGGTTTTAGCTGGTTCGCGCCCTTGTTGTTTCGCTGGATTCAAGCGAATTTCGGCTTCAGCTGGCTGCGGATTCCGGGTCTGTGGGTAACAAACCTCTGGGCGGGGGGGGTGGGTAGACTCGGTCAGAATTCCTTAGCATCTTTGCTTCATCGCCTCGCTCCAGCCGCGGCCCGGGTCCCGACTCCAGGCAGGGACCCGCGTGAACAGGAGGGTATTCCAACAGAAGGCACATGGGCTGGTGGAGTCCGTTTGACACCGGCCGCCCAAAGAAAGGGATCGGAAACCTCGACCTCCCAGCCCGCCGCCAAGTGGAAGAAACCTTGAGGTGGGACCATTCTGAAGCCTCTCCTGGCTCCTCCTCGCGTGGTTCTTCTTACCTTTGGAGGGAGCCCTGTCGAGGTCGGCGGAACTGACTTCCGAGGGCGATCTAGAGCAAACCCACGCGGAGGTGGCAGGACGGGGTCCCCAGACAGCTTCCTCCAGCGCAGCAGCCGCCCAGACACCAAATGGTGGGAAGAGAGGCTGGGGCGGAACCGCCTGGAGCAGTTCTCTCCCCGCGGCGGATCGATCCCTGTTGCCTCCCCTTCCCGAGGCACTGTTGCCCCAAGCCCGCTTTTCCCGGCAACGGCTGGTTGGCTCCCTGACATCCTTCTCTATTAAAGTTTGCGCCTTCCATCCGCCCAACAGGTCCCTTTTTCTCCCGTTCGGAGATGGCCGCTGACAGATACAGTAGTGTGAGCGGGCTTGTTTGAATCTGACGCTCTGCTATGCCCAGGAGGCAAGATCCAGTCTATATCATAAAGGGGCATCTTTCTCTCTCCTCCCTCCACCTTGGCCTTGTTCAGATCTCACCCGCTCTCCCGTCCTAGTGGTTAGTGCTCTTAACTGTGAACAGCCAGAATCATTCCCGGTACACTTCAGAGGGTGGGAATGATAAAGCTGCCACACAAACACACTCCTCCTCCTCCTTTCTCTGCTTTTCCTTCTCTCTTAAGTCTTTTGAACATTCACCCAGCGCTCACCCTCCCACATAATCAACAAAAAGTACTGTACTGAAATGCACAATGGATAGCAGTTCCCTATCCACAGCAGTCATGTGATGCTTGCCAGTTGTCTTCCAGGGGGGAAATGGTGCCCTAAAGGCATCAAATAACAGGAGTTTCCCATCGGTTTTCCTGCCCATCCCAAGGATGTTGCTTTGATATTCACAGGGGACATGGCCTCCTCTTCCCAGGCCCTGCAAGCAGAATCTCAGTGGAAAATGGAGGAATTTGGTGCTTTACAAGCAGCAGTTTGGCCCAGGAAACCAGCTGGCAAAATCATATTACTCTCATGCATGCATGGGGAAATTGTATCTGTTGCCTGTTACAGTATGGGTAATGCACAGTATGCTTTTTCCAGAATGTGTGTGTGTGTGTGTGTGTGTGTGTGTGGAATAGAGAGAGAGAGAGAGAGAGAGAGAGAGAGAATCCTGCTGACAGCAGTGTAGAGTTCAGCTCTATAAGGTCTGTCGCCAGGCAGACATGAGACAAACTGCCTAGAGTGACCCTTGGTCAGATGGTGTGATATAAAAATAAAACAAAACAAAATAAAATAATAAATAGGAGTCTGCCTGGTTCAGGCTCAGGAAATGGCTGCCACTGGTTTCATAGTGATTGACAATGCACCGCAGGGACAAGTGGCTTAGGGGCCAGACTGTGTTGCCTTGTAGCTCTCACAGGATTCTTTGCTCATGGTAGGTGCATATGAGCTGGGATGGTTCAAAGTTCATTTCCCTTTCTTTGTCCATGATTATTATGTGGCATCGTCACACTTTTATGCAAACTGCCCAGAAGGGATTACCAGGTAGGATTTGTCTGGACTACACAGGAAGGTGTAGTCCACACACGTTGCATTTCCTACCTAAGCATCTGATGCAAAGCATCATGGTCTACAGCCCACTAAAACAGAAAGTTCCATTACTCACTAAGGCCACCATAGACAGTCTAGGAGTGGAGGTGGGGTGGGGGTTCATCGGAGTCTCAGCAGCTTTCTCTATGGAATCTGAAGCTGGCAGGAAGTTCGCACACAAACACCTTTCCCCCATAGATCTTGTGGTCAGCTAGGTTGAACTGGACTGGAGACACTGTTCCCTAACTGCTGAGACTGTTATTTGCCTGTTGCTCGCTGGTTGGCTGGCCCAATGAGCTGGCTCCTGTCCTGTGGAGCCAGAGATCAAGAGTTTGATTGTCCATGGTGCTTCCTGGGAGAAAACCTAGCCACGGTGGAAGCTGTCCATCCCAGGGTACCTCCCAGAAGAAGAGAACAGCACTCAATGAGTCAGAATCAATTTGATGGCCCATCGATGATGATGATGATGATGATGATGATGATGATGATGATGATGATGATGCATTGGCTCTGTTGGGTCAGCCGCTTTCTCAACAGAGATCACTAGGAAAAGGGAGTGCATTTGAGGCATACGTACAATTCTGGGCATCTGTAGAGAAGCGTGTCCGTACATGTTGAGATGTGGGAGGAAGAACCTGAGTGTGCCTGTGCATGTCATCAGTTCATCAATTATTTCTATAGTATGCCAGCTTTCCCATGCCTCCCACTTTGCATCGGATAATCTACAAAAGGTGCCTCCCATATGAATCACCCTGATCACAGGGTTGCCTCTTATGTGACACTCGTGGAGAAGTGATGCTGATGTCGACGGAGCCATAAGATCTAGGGAGCCTTTATGATCATCACCAGGATGTTTACCTACCACCACAATAAAGAGTAATAAAAGCTGCTTCCCCACGGTTGTAGCATCACAGAAGTATGCGTAGGGTTGTTGATCGATAGAATATTTAATTTAGTTACTGCTACCCCACCCCACCCATACTACAGCACAAACAGGCATGTTTATAATTTTTCAACTCCTATGCAGAGGTGAAGAAAGGGACAACCAAATTATTCCCCTACACAGAAAAAGTCACAGTGTTCAGGATCATTTAACTTTGGAGCGAAAGGCTGAACAAAGACAGAATAGTTCTACAGGATGTGGACAAAGCAAGCAGGGAGAAGCTTTTCTCTCTCTCATGCTAGGCCCACTGAAGCTGACTGATGGTGGATTCAGGAGAGATGAAAAAGGATGCACCTCTGCACATAGCACATAGTTAAACTGTGGAACACCCTGCCACAGGATATAGTAGTGACAGGTGTCAACAAGCAAAGCTTTGAAAGGGGAAATAAATAAATAAATTAATAGGAGTGAAGGCCATCAATCACTACTGGTCATACATCACTTCCAGTACCAGAGTGCCTCTCCATATATAGATCAAGTGCTGGGGAATATGAGATCATGAGTGCTGTTGCTCTGGCATCCTGCTTCTTGCATCCCCACATGCAAATGGACAGCCGCTGTGGAGGTAACAGTATTGAATTACGGAAACCTTTGGTCAGACACGCATTGGTTATTCTTACCTTTGTGTATCAAGAAAACCATTTTTCATTCTTCTATTCAAAGGGATTTTATCCCTTTAAAAAAATAGGAAGTTACTGATTTTCAACATCCACATTTTCAAGACGGATCTTCACTTCGCTTCTGCACAAATATATTTCCCTAAATATACGTAACCAGCAACAAAGGACACATAGGAAATCTTGTAAAAATGGTTGATTTTTTTAAAAATGTGACTTCCAAACATCTCCTCTTGACGGATAGCATAACTTTCATTAACTAACCAGTCTACTTTTTACCCAGGTTTAATCTGATTTGTTCCCCCCACCCACCCACCCAGCCTACAGTCCCACGGTCCCACGGTCCCACAGACCACTTATGGTAAATCAGAGGCTGCTGTAGAGATTCACAGTGTGTACATACCTTCTGTCTACCTTTACGATAATGCAAGGACAGATGGCAAGAACTCAGAGGTCAGCGTTGCCAAATGAAAAGGAATTCATGTGCAAGCGGCAGTGATACCAAGGGACTAGTCCTACCAAGCCATTTCTGCATGCACAAACACATGTGCATGCATGCAGCCACTTACACACACACACACACACACACACACACACACATGCGACTTTGGGACAAGAGGATGAGAAACAAAACCGAGATGCCCAAATGACAAACACCAGAGATAAAGCGATGAAATGAAAAGGCATCATGTTTCATAAAGGGGAAGCATATATTTGGACCCTATACATTGTTCTAAGTCAGTGGTGGCGAACCTTCAGCACTCCAGATGTTTTGGACTACAACTCCCAGAATTCCAAGCCTATATTGTCACTGACCAAGAACTGTGGAAGTTGTGGTCCAAAACATCTGGAGTGCCGAAGGTTTGCCACCATTGTTCTAAGCCATTGCCCAAGGGCTGAACCAAGATAATTGTGCTGCCGGAGGCACAGCAGGAAATATTCACCTTGCGCCAAGGTGAATTGCTGGACAAGTTCTTTTGGCAAAAGAGATGGAATGTCCAACGTGAAAATCTCCTTCTCTTTGGCAGTAAAAATCAAACAATATTCATGTCACAGGTGGCCATCCTTTCACTGGCAGCCAGGATTAGCTGTCCAAGGGAGTTCCCGCAACCTGCCTAATAGTAAGGTGGCCCCTGGTAGAACGCCTGTCATTTGATGCTTCTAGCTGTCTAGACACCCCAGTCTGATTTGGGATTTTGGTCCTTCCATTCATCCACTGTTTGCTTTGGGATGAACTTCCTACCCCATCAGTTCCTCATTTTTGATACAAAGACGGGAGAAACATGGGCTTCCTGTTCTTCATCGTCCTGTGGGATTAAAAAGATTGTGTGTGTGTGTGTGTGTGTGTGTTTTTCAGGGAAAACATGTGATTCAAAAGAACAAGATGGGTGTAGCTTATGGCGAGGACAGCTGTTGCAATTGACACGGGGAGGGTCAAATACACTTAAAAACAACTGTCCTTAATGCATCCCCCCTTTCTCTTTTACCTCCAGTTGAAATTGCCATGGAATACATTTCTCTCACAAATGCTATGTTTTCCTTTCCCCTGGACCCCTGCTGCCTCCACCAGGACCCTGACTGACACCATCATTCCATGGTGTTCACTCACAGTACAGTACGTCCTGCTTACTCCTAGCAACATGAAAAGTTCCTTTGTGGAGTACAGCTCCCAGAACCTTCCAGTGGCCATGCTGGTTGGGAGAACCCAAGGAGTTGTAAGCCAAGAAAAGGAAAGTGCAAAACCAGTGCACCTCCTCTGGAGACTGCATCTTTCATTGGTTGGTTGCAGCATTTGCTGCCTGACCAGTGCCATCCATGAGCTAAGATCTAGCCTTGATGGAAAGTTTGTCTCAATCCCCCCTGTTTCTCCTGGAAAGGGGTTCCCTGGCCCTCTACCTTGACTGAGCATCCCTGCTGTCACTTTAAAGCAGTGGTTCTCAACCTGTGGGTCCTCAGATGTTCCTGGGCTCCAACTCCCAGAAGCCTCCACCACTCACTGTGCTGGAAGGGGTTTCTGGGAGCTGCAGTCCAGGAACATCTGGGGACCTACAGGATGAGAACCACTGCTTTAAAGGGTGGCCAAAACCTCTGGATCACATCAGTGACACCTCCCATCAAGGGGTGAATTGTACCAATGGGGCAAGGCCAGATTTTTCCAGGGACCCCTCTCTTAATGGGCCCTCCTCCCTCCCCTGACTTGCAGTCATTGTCCTCCCACTGGGCCCAAGCCTCCCAAGCCTCCCAGAGGACAAGCCAAGGCTGGCGAAAATCAAAGGATCGGGCTACCACCTCCCCAAGTCCCCCTGGAGATTTGGGGCCCTTTTCATCCAGAAATGTAACTTTTCCCAGCCTACGAGGTGAGTATTGATTCATTCCCGCACTCAGACTGCCTGTACATTTCCCAGTGAGCCATGGTGGGGAAGATTTGGGTTTTAGAAGGTTCTGAAGGGCAGTGATGGGGAGGGGAGCTCTGAGCCTCAACGGGCTGCTCAAATCCACCTTGCTGCTTGTCATGCTCTCCCTTTAATTGCCAAGTCTGTGGAAAAAAAATATGCTGTGGATAGTTAGGGCCAGCCCAGAGCCTGTGGTTGCCTGGGCCATTGGAGAAGCATGGCCCCAGCTCTCCATTCGATTTTAGGCTGCATTAACAGAAGTATAACGTCCAGATCCCATGAGGTGCTCATCTCCCTCTGTTCAGCACTGGTTAGGCCTTCACTTGAGAACAGTAATACCTTGGATAATGAATGCCCCTGATAACGAATTTTTCAGATAACGAATCACAATTTCCAGGTATAGGGCTGCCTCGGATAACAAATTTTCCCTATGGCTGCCTTGGATAACAAATTGCAATTCTCGGTATAGGTCTGCCTCGGATAACAAATTTTCTCTATCTGCCTTGGATAATAAATTTTCCTATAGGCTGCCTCGGATAATGAATTTCCAGCATGCATAGGTAAAAAAGAGTTATCCTGGGCTGCATCACATCTGTACCTTTAAAGTGCACTTTATAAAGAGTTTTGAGCAAAAAACCAGATGTCTGGGTCATTTTCGATAGGCTATGGAATGGATTAATTGGTTTCCCATTCATTCCTATGGGAAACTGTGTTTCGGATAATGATTTTTTTCCAATAACGAATTGTCTCGAAGAATGAATTGAATTCATTATCCGAGGTACCACTTTACTGTGCCCAGTTTGAGAGAGATGGTGACAAACTGGAACAAATTCAGAGGAAGACAACAAGGATGATCGGGGGGGGGGGGGCATAGAAACCAAGCCCTATGATGAAAGACTGAATAAAATGGGCATGTTTAAGCTGAAGAGAAAAAGATTGAGGGGGTGATACAATAGCATTTTTCAAATATGTGAACAGCTGTCATGCAGAGGAGGAGAAGGATCTGTTCTGGACCATCCCAGAGTGCAGGAGGCGCAACAATGGGCTCAAGCAAAGAGAACCCATCTTTCGGCTGAATATCAGGGGGAAACTTCCTAACTGTTAGAGCAGTACAGCAATGGAACCAATTGCCTCAAGAGGCAGAGAGCGCTCCAACACTGCAGGTTCACTGGCCATTCAAGAGAAATCTGGCCAACCACCCTTCAGATCTCCTTTCATTTCGATTCCTGCATGGAGTGGAGGGTTGGACTTGATGGCCTGATAAAGAGCCCTTCCGACTTCACTATTCTGTGATTCTATGTCCAACAGCCAACAGGACCCATGACCTCACACAATGGCTGCAACCTCACTTAATGGTCACAGTGCAGCTCTCCATAGCACATATATGAGCCCCATGTCACAGTGGTTAAATCTGTAGTACTGCAGCCAAGCCTCTGTCCGTGGCCTGATTTTGATCTTGACAGATTCCAGTAGCCAGTTCAAGGTTGAATCAGCCTTCCTTCCTTGTAAGGCTGGCAAAATGAGCTCTCTCAGCTTGCTTTTGGGGGGCAATGATGCATAATGATGTTGTAAACTGCCCAGAGAGTGCTTCGGCCCTGTGGAATGATATAGAAATCAAAACAACACACTTGTACATGCTCTCTCCTTTAACACCTTGCCCTGCCCCAATATCTACAGCCATAGGCAAACAGAACAAGGGTAGCTTTGTGCATGTTCTGTCTCCCTGATAAAGCTCACATGGTATCTCTTCTAAAAGGCAAAACATTGAAGGTCAGTGGTAGATCACATGTTTTATATACAGAAGGCCCCAGCATCTTTAGCTAAAGCTAAGAAAGAACCTTGGCTGAAACCATTGGGAAACACTGCCAGTAGGTCCTCTGTTAGATGGAACAATGGCCTGGAGCAATATGTCTAAGGTAGCTTCTTTTGAATTTTAAAAGAATATCCAGGTTAGTTCTAATCCAGAATCTGATTAATAGGAATGGAATGTCTACCTTATTGGAATGAAACCCCTTCCATGTTTCAGGTTCAAGGTCCAAGACTACTACATAATTTTTCACATAGACCTTTCAACTTCCTGGCCAGTGAACCAGAAGGGGAAATTGGGGAGAAACATGGATCTCTGGTACATTATAGCAGTGATATTTGCAATTCTTTTTTGGTCAGGTACCAGGTGCTGCATAGAACCTCGCCATGATTTATTTATTTTCCAGGGATCTGTCAGTTTACCTATGACAGGTTTTTTAAAAATATGGAAAACAATGTTCAGAGTGAGGGAGGAGAAAGCATAATTAAGTCAGAAGGCAAACAGAAGACTCAAAAATGTCCAAGCATTTCTGATGCAGGCAATGTCTTTGTTCGGGAAATAGCATACTGCACAGCGTCCATGAAGTAGAATATAAAATTCAACCTCAGTTTGAGCCTTTTTTGTGAATTTATGTGGGCATAAAGGATAATGGATATTTGGCAGTCTAACGAGAGAATGGAGGGAAGCTGTTACTTGATGCATTAACCTTTCACCTTGGGAAATCCATTTCCACATCCTAAGCAAATTGCTAATTAAAATGAGCTTGGCAGGGCCTCATATCTCTGCCCATGATTAACTAGCTACATGACAGAACTAACGGCACATTGTTCCATTGGCACCCATAAGGAAATTTGGATTATGTTTGCTGCACCCTAGCTCTGCCATTAAGCTAGAAGGCATTCTGTGGAATTCTATCATTGCACAAGGTCTATCATAAGCACTTACTGGAGGACTGATATATGTGATAATAAGATTTTGTTCCATTTCATCATTCATTCATTTCAACTTCTTTCTTCAAGTTTTTTTCTTTGTAAAACAACTCAAGCATGGAAGTCTTCATGTAGATTTGAAAGCCACCCATGCTATAACAATAGTACATTGTTCCCAATTCAAGAGAATTGAAAAAAGCAATGTTGCTGCCCCATATTATGGGCCTGCTTTCTCTTCAGCAATGTTTCCCCCCCCCCCCTTTTGGCCATCTATTCTACCCTCCCCTTTTTAGAAAGAGAATGTATCTCTCACCCATTTTCTTTCCAGTTATCAATAATCCTCATTTCTATGACACAGTGGGAATACCATCGCACAGAATGGTTCTCGAATAGCAGGCACTATTTCCTGGTCAAACAAGAAATTTGGTATGAGATGA
>JAHTLZ010003518.1:28154512-28184768 GCA_023846285.1 Phrynocephalus versicolor | reverse complement strand
AGATAGATAGATAGATAGATAGATAGATAGATAGATAGATAGATAGATCTTTATTTCAGTCACTGACCAGACAAAATACATTCCTATATCAATTCAGCATAAAACCAGAATAAAAGCATGCAATCAAGAACAAACATAATACAATAATATAGCCTTTACACCAAAACCAGAGCAGGTAGAATCTTCTCAGCCACTAAGCCCAATAGCAGGGTAGTCAACTCAATAACCGTCTAGAACAGTGATGGTGAACCTTTTAGAAACCAAGTAGCCAAACTGCAATTCAAAACCCAGTAATTTTTCGCAAAGTGCCAGTACACTGGTATCTTTACTTAAGAGCAGCTCTACTTAAGAGCAATTCGACTTAAGAGCGGAAAACTGTTGGTATTTGAACTGCCACCTTACAAAGTTTAGATGTGGTCTGCTCTTCTTACAACTTTTTAAATTTATTTATTCATTCATTTATTCAATTTTTTTAGATACAGTACCTCTACCTTTGGCTCAACTATCTCAGATACACTCTCACTAGAGTCTGAGCTGAATAAACGTATAGGTAAAGCAGCTACTATGTTTTCCAGACTAACAAAGAGAGTATGGCTCAATAAGAAGCTGACAGAACATACAAAGATACAGGTCTATAAAGCTTGTGTACTGAGCACAGTTTTGTATTGCAGCGAGTCTTGGAGCATCCATGCCCGACAGGAAAGAAAGTTTAATACCTTCCATATGCACTGTCTTAGGTGAATATTCAACATTACAGGGCATGACAAAGTTCCAAATAGCATAGTCCTGAATCGAGCTGGAATCCCTAGCATGTACACTTTATTGAAACAGCGACGCCTACGCTGGCTTGGACACGTTGTGAGAATGGATGACGGCCGGATCCCAAAAGATCTTCTATATGGAGAATTAGTGCAGGGAAAGTGCCCCAGAGGGAGACCAGAGCTGCGGTATAAGGATATCTGTAAGAGGGACCTGAAGGCCTTGGGAATGGACCTCAACAGATGGGAAACCCTGACCTCCGATTGCACTGTCTGGAGGCAAGAGATACAGCATGGTCTACATAAATTTGAAGAGCCATTTGTCCAACAGGCAGAGGAAAAGAGGCAGGCACGGAAAGAACAAAACTCGAGGACCAGGCAAGAAACAGAATACATCTGTCCCCAGTGTGGTAGAAACTGCCATTACCGAATTGGTCTATTTAGTCACACTAGGTGTTGTTCTTAGGATCTCTACTCCAGGCATGATACCATAGTCTTTCGAGACTGAAGGATGCCAATGATGATGAGTACTTCTACCTAAGAGTTGTTCTATTTATGGCATTCGGAATGAAATTCGTAAGTAGAGGTACCACTGTACAGCAATTTAACCTGAATACAGGTGGCTGTGAAGGGGCAATGTTGGGTTCCCACAGAAAAGACTCCAAGTGTCACCTTTGGCACCCGTGCCATAGGTTCGCCAACACTGGTCTAGAATCTAATCATGTAATCATTTTATCCAACCTGGGACCACGCCAGTGCTCCATACCACCTCCAACCCACACCATAAGGAGATGTGAAGGTAAATAAATATACAATGGCCATGAACATCATTAGAAATCAACTGGCCTCACCTCCTGAAGTGGGCAGGGAACAGTGATGCCTCATTGCTGCAGCAAAGAACTTAGCCACTGCCACAGTTACATCCGACTTTTGCTCTTATAACACAAAACTCCCTGGGCCTCCCCTGAATTTGCTGCAAGATGGGCTGAAGAAGGATCCCCTGGATATCCTGATAAAGGGAACACTCCAAGAGGACATGATCAGTACTCAGTTTCCTCCTCGTTGCAAGGGCAGACATGTCTATCAACCAGCAGATCCTGGTATCTGCCTTCCAGCAATCTTGAGGGCAGAACATTGAACCTGAAGGCTTTCCTGAACTTAGGAGTGCCTATTTTTGATATATAATCAACCATTCTAAAGGAACTCTTCCTAACTGTGCTGAGTTTGTCACGAGCAGCTAGATGTTCTTGGAGTTTGACCTGCCAGATCCTCCTTTTAATTGCAGCCTTGGCCTTGTCAAAACCCATGGCCAAAAAGCCTCTGAGGAGCAGCCCAGCTGCAGTAAGTTAACACTTAGGTTCCTCTTTCAAGTTGAATGGAATGTATCCACTAATATTAGGGGTAACAAGCCTGAATGAGACAAAAATAAGTTTCAGCCAATAGCTGAACGTGTGGATCAGTGCATGTGCTTTGATGGAGATTAACCCAGCCTCCAATTGGAGTGTCAGATTAGGGGCACACAAAGGTGTTGCAAAAAGTCCTCTCAGACACTTTGTCTGCATTATCTCCAAGGATTTCAAATTGGAGTATGCAAACAATTGGGCACCGTAAAACATTTGGGCTATAATTTTAGCTTTATAAACTTGAATCGCTGATGGCATGTATTGTCTGCCGTTGGTGTAAAACAACCTCAGTAGTGCAGAACTACATTTTTGTGCATTGGATGTTACATGATTCATGTGAGAGGCCCATGAGCCTGTGGACTAAAATATCATACCTAAATATTTACAGCAGGATACTCGCTCTATGCTATTTCCATTTATTATCCATCTATGTTTTTTACATTTCCTATTAATGACCATGAACTTAGTCTTATAATAATTAATGGGCAGTTGTTCTTTAATACAGTAAGATGCTAAGGCTTTCAAGGTTCTCCATAATCCCACACACAAAATTGACATCAAGACTGCATCATCTCCATAAAGCAAGATTGAAAGTGGGCATGAGCTTAGTTTAGGAGCAGTGATAGTCTGCACTCAATAAATTGCTTACAGTGTCATTAAAATAAAAATTAAATAGACATAGGCACGAAATGCCAAAATGGCATTTCATTTCATTTTTTTAATTGTTTTGGTTTCATTTAAAATTAAATGAAACAATTTTTGTAAAAAAAACCAATCATTTTGTATTTTGTTTGTTTCACTTGCTGTTGTTTTTTGTTTTGTTTTGCTTTTTTACTCATGCCAACCAGCTGGCTTGTGGGCTGGGTCGGTGCATTTTTTTATTTTTTATCTTTACTTGCACTGACCACCTGGCCCGTGGGCCAGGTTGGCGCATATTTTAATTTTTTTGCTGAACAGCTGAGGAAAAGGGCAGGCTGTGGGAGTTGTGGTCTAAAACATCTGGAGTGCCGAAGGTTCACCACCACTGTCCTAGGGCCAGTTTGGGGATATGGAGATGCAGGGGACAGGAGGGGAAGGGGGCATTCCATAACATTGGCCTGGCACTCAAGACCTGGATATGTCATCTGCAGACCTTAATGCACTGAAGATACTAACACAACAGTTGACAAGATACTACCTAGTTCCACTGATAGAAGGAATGTCATCAGTACAACTGGCAGAAAATTGCACATATACATGCCCTAAATGTTTCCAATGGATGCCTAGATAATCACCCAGCGGGGGGCGGGGACAGCAGATGGAATAAGAGAAGGAGAAGGTTACAGAAGTATGCCAGTACAATACTGGATGTTGGCCTATGTGCTAAAACTAATAACCACTCATAGTAGCAGAAGTAGTGGCAGCAACAGTAGGTCTTAAATGATACTTCCAAACCCTAAAGAGTTCATCAAATCAACAGGGAAAATGTAGGCTGTATGTGTCTGTTATAGTCTTGCCTAGAGCCATGTTCTTACTGTACAAAGGTACACTTTGCCATTTTCTTACCATCCCATTACCCCCCCCCCTTAACATAAAGTATATTTGAGTAAATGTTGGAAGTTCACACAGGAGCATAATATGTTAGATCTTCCAAAGCCCACATAGTTCAAGGCTGTTTATTTGTTTTCCCTCTCAACCGCCACTCTTTCTATCCTAGATCAAAACTTTATGACTTGGTGATCACCTGCAAGCATTCTCGGTTTTCCCACTTCCAAAAAGAACAAAACTGACGCAAAGATGCCAATTCTAGAGAACGCCACAGAGAAGAAAGAGAAAGACCCTCCAAGCCAAGATGAAATTGTAAGTCACTGTCTCTGGAGAATAAGACAAGATTCAGAGAGTGATCGAGGAACAAACACTACAGTATGTGGAGGTTGGGGTTGAAGAGCAGGAGGCTGACCATGGCCTTCTTCATACCAATTTTACAATTGCATTGATGTATGGATTTGCCTTTAAGGAATGGCATGTCACATGAATGAGAATAAAAATACCAGTGTGGAATATACAGAAAACACCTGTTGAAATGTGCATTTCACAGGTTTATCCAAAGCTTGTTTACTCAGACGTCCATCTCACTGGATTAAATGGCTTCACTCTCCTTTTCAGGATTGCAAACTCCACCATTTAACTAATCATTTAAACTAATCTTTATCAATAACTTTATCATCTATTGAGTGATTAATTGAGTTTTATTTACAGTATTTGACTTTTATACCACCCATCTAGCCCTAGGGCTACTGTGGGCGGTTTACAACATAGAATAGCAAAATAACAAAGTGACACATTTAAATAACCAAAATATAAACAACATAATATAAACAAAATATACATAAACCAACAACAATAAAGTAAAATAAAACTAAAATGAAAGTGAAAATAGCCAGGTGATTGCTTAAGTAAAAAACAGAAAAATGAAAATAAGCAGTAAAAAAGAATAGTGTCTTACGAAAATTTTTGGGAAATCAGGAAAAGCCATTCTGCACAACTGAGTTGCCAAAATGCTTTCTTGTATGAAACTTTATTGAATGAAACAACTTCCAATGTGCTAAGCAAATGCTGCCATTCCATCTGAAGAAAAAGATATCAATTTTTTTTTACTATTTCTCATTGCAAATTCAACCCAAACCCCAAACATTAGTTTTACCGATACTTGGGCCTTAACTACTACTACTGTTACTATGAGGATAAGGACGATCCTGTCTTTCTTGAGTGGTTATGGTGATGATAAGGTAGGGAGAGTAGTGCCGTGAACACATAGAGTAGCAAGGCAATTCTCACTGCAGTTCCTGCGAAGGTTTATATACCTATCAATACTGTACATCTGTACCATTACAGGCTGACTTTAAGAACCCAAGATGAACAATAAAAGCTTATACAGTGGACCCTCATATAGCAAACGGTTTGTATAACATAAAATCTGTACAACATAAACAATTCCGGAGATAGGGGAAATTTTCTTAACAGAATCGCCTATGGAGCGAATCCATACAACATAAAAATGGTCGCGATTAGGGATTACTCTGTTTTCAATGCATTCCTATGGGAAATTTGTTTTTGTTTTTTTGGGGGGGAATTTGTATAAATTTGTATAAAGGAAATTTTCCTATGGGAAATATGTATAAAGGAAAATTTGCTTAACATAATTTCATTTGGAACAAATTAATTCTTTTATACAAGATACCACTGTGTGGTGTTTCCATGTACCAAATGTCCATGTTTAGCTCCCAATAAAGCTTGAAATAATGGCAGTCACCTATGCAAGTGGTGCCTATCTGGATTCTCAAGCAATAGGCACAGATATATAGTCTGTGTGTGTCTTTCAGAAAGAGCCACAGCTGGTAAGAGTTGTGGTTATGCGGATTAGCTGTAAAGGAATGTCTCTTATTTAAGAACCCGGAACAGCAGCACTTGAGCAGCAGAAGGATTCCATAATGTGGGTGTTTCAGATTCTTTCCCAGGGGATATGTATGGCTAACTAACAGTCTGGTATGTTGGTTATTGAGTAAGTTTAAACCAATATTGCTAATGGTGTAATTTAGTTCCAGAGATTATTTTACACACTTGCCAGACTCTTGATAAAGGTCACAAAATGAGCAAGGTGTTATCTGAGAAATAAGAAGCTCAATTGGAGCTCACTGAGACTGCCGCTATTTCAAGCTTTATCAGGAAACATGGGCATTTGATATATGAAAACACCATATATGCTTTAGCATTAATTTTGGATTCCTAATGCCAGTATGTAGTAGTGGCATATATGTGTTGACAGGTATACAAATACTTTACAGTTGTTCTATACTATTTGTTGTATATTTCTTGATGGTGGAGTTATAAACAATTGCATTTTTACTTTTTGAGTTTCACACCATTGTATATTCTGTTCAGTATACTCTATAAGAGCTTTATTTTTTCAACAGTTGTAGAAAACAGCTGTAGTTTTATTCTGTAGCCTTTAATTGTTACACCATACACAATGAGGAAGACGTTGTGCATATTAATTAATTAATGTGCCACCTAACTGGCAACAAGGCCACTCTTGGTGGTTCTATTCAAGTCTTCACATTTTAATTAATTAATAGTATTTAAAATACCTGCGGCTGTAACAAAACATTAAAATTCTATCCAGTTACTGATCACTTGGTATCTTATTAATTAGGTGTTACCCAAACTTCCAGTTCCACCACTGCAACAGACATTGCAAATGTACCTGCAGTGCATGAAACATTTGGTACCTGAGGAACAATACAAGAAAACTAAGGTCATCGTAGAAAAGTTTGGAGCGCCTGGAAGCCAAGGAGAATTCCTTCAACAAAAACTTCTGGAGAAACGCGAAAAAACGAGTAACTGGGTAAAATTATTATTTTTGTTTTCAGATGTTTTTGTCGTATATATCTAAAACAGGCTTGCAAATGGTTGCCTGGTTGTATTCACATCCTCCTCCTGCTTCAGTCCTCCCCTTTGGGATTGGTTAAGTTGCCCTGATACCATGGGATATTCAGGAATCCTTCACGTACAGAGAAACAACTGACACACACACAATGAGAGACATGGAAGGGATTAAAACTGTTAGTGAGGAGAAAAGTAGAAGTACGGGGAAGCTTGCATAGTCTACAGGTCAGCTGGTTGAATTAGGGCATGAGGAAGCATGAGGAAAGGACATAGTGGGCCCATGAGGAATTAATGACAAGAAAAGGCAACAGCTCGAAAGAAGGAAAATAGAGGAGTCAACATTTTAAGACAAGAAGGCCCAAAGAGAAAATAAGGACTTTGAGAATAGAATCTTAACCACAGCCACTGCTCTTGGGTCGCAGGTAAATGAAGTTTTCTTACATGGCAAAACTCTTTGAAAGAGATATACGTTGAGCCTACCACTTGCACAACCTATGTGAATGACTGTAGCATTGCTACATCATGTGTGTGTGGATGACAGATCAAATAATACTGTTCACCGCAGTTACCTTTCACACATTCAAGCCCTAATCGTTAAGACATATGTTACACTTAGACATTTTTATATTGAGCTGAAGTCTAGGTAGGTGCATGACGCTTGGAGAGAGAACAACACATAAAGGTCCCTAGAGGTTTTTGCATCCCAAACCTAATACAGATTCCTTTCTTCTCTTTAGAAAAGTATAAGGAAGGTTGCCACCTAGTTACCAATGAAGGTTTGGCAAGCTGCAGAGATATTTTAATTGAATAAAATACAGCAATTTGTTTTTAAAACAAAGGGCTGGATTACATGAGAAAAGATTACCCAGTAATACCAATTATTAGATAGATAGATAGATAGATAGATAGATAGATAGATAGATAGATAGATAGATAGATAGATAGATAGGAGTGTTCACTTTTTAAAAACTGCATTGATGCATCTCTTTTTGTTTGAACCACTATAGTAAGCAACATTGCTCGTGATCAGTTTAGTATTGATTCATTTTCTACAGTGGTTCTTGGGGCAACCAGACCATCCCTCCATCCTTTTTTAAAAGGTGCTATATTGACAGAATAGAGAGGTCTGAGCCTTCTCTCTTCATCCCCTTTTCCCTTCTCTCCTTTGCTCATCCATTCCCCTTTCCTTAGTTCCCTGCACGTCTTTTATTTTTCTTTCCCCTTTTGCACAGGGTTGGAAGGAGGAAGTGGGTTTCAAAAACTTGCAAGGTATTATCTAGAACTGTTAAAAAAGAAAGATGGGGGCAATGTTAATGAAGCATTTTTTTTTCTTTACAATTCAAAGCAGACAAATACCTCTTTCATCCACAAGGGAGGGGGGGCTGTATTCTTCAGTCTGTCTCCTTCTGAGCAATGTATTCCTGTTGGTTTTGCTAGAAGCAGCTGCTACCGGTGATTTTTTTAAAATATACCTTTAACAAAATTAATTAAGGGTACAAGTACATGAAGTGGCCACAGTGCCCAAAAATCATTTTGCAAAGGAAATGAATCAACAGCAATCTGTACCCATCCTGAAATGATAAGAAATTGAGTGATTCAGGAACAGCACAATTTAGAACCATACTTTTGGCAAGAAGAAAATAAACTGACTTCTGGGGCAAATTGTGCATCATGTAAATGGAAATTTTTGAAATGATCCAAATAGAAGCCAAAATAATATAACTGGGATTCTTTTGCCAGGTGTGATCAAGCCCAGCATCACTCTGAGGTGCCCAGACCCAGATCAACCTTAGTATTCATGCCACGCAAGAGCAACTAGTCTATCAGTAAAGTGCCTAGCTAACCATACATGTCTCAATTTATAAGGAATTAAAGGCATATGTAAAGTACCTGGTTGAGACTGAGGCCAGTTCAGGAACAGGTAGTGGTGGAGCTGGAGGGAGAACGTCCCTAGACTTCCAAGTATTCCTAAATCCAGGAAATGAATATACAAGAATCTTCAAACATGCAGACTGCAAGCTGCCAACCCAGCTCTAGTTAAGAAAATACTTAGTGCCTCAGTGGAGAGGTTATTCCTAATTTTATTAGATCATCCACTTCTGTCCTCTGGGGAGAAAGTGAGAATGTATCTTGGTTTGCATTCTGGGCAGTTTTCTATTGAGGTCTCACTAAGTGGACATAGTAATACAGGAGTCTACCACTTGCACAAGTGTTGAGGTTGTGCAAGCAACAGGTGGGTTTTCTTCTGTCGTTCACTACTTATACAATGGTGATACTTACACAAATGGCTTGGTCCCACTTTACTATGCTGGTGGAAACATTCTGCCCCATGGAATGTTCTACGATAATGGTTTCTTGAAATCATGTAAATAAACGGGGTTATAGGTATCTCCAGTTCTGCAGCTAGTACAAATAAATATAATATTATAGCAGATTAATAGGGAGAGAGAACAGTAAGCGAGAGCCATAATAATTTACAAGAGTTACAGGAAATTTTGATGTTTTTTCCCCTTTAAAACAATTCTTAAACGTTAAAAAGCAGCCACTGATGGCTGATACAAAACTGGCTTATATTTATTCTGAATGTCGTTTTGCCTGTGACACTCTAGGGAATGTATTGGAAGGTTTTTATTTACAGCGTCTGTTCTTACTGCAGTGAAAAACGCACTCTCAAAGGAACTGTATTTCAGCTGATGCCTAAATTTAGGGGGGGGGGGGAAGCCCAGAGAAATAAGGACAGAAGATGTGTCTTGCATATTTTGGCTATGCGGTTATCTATGAATATTTTTTGTAGGTTTTAAACTACTGGCTAGAGGACATGTACCTCAACAACCGATTGGCCCTCCCAGTCAATTCCAGCCCAGCAATTATCTTTGCTCGCCAACAATTCCAAGAGGCGAATGATCAGCTGAGGTAAAATATTTACAGACTGCATGGAAGAAGAGGATACTTTCTATATTCTATTGCAGCCAAGTAGTTATTGGAAGCACGGGAGGTGTTTGCCAAGGGCTAGGTGGGTTGTTGTTGCTGTTTTGAATCATTGTGCAAAAAGGTTGAACAAATTTGGGAGGCAAATGGAAAATTCTACAGACATGTCAAGTTGTTGGGTTTGAATGTGGCAACTTGGGAGTTCAGTCATCTCCCTTTTAAATACCTTGTGTTTCAAATCCATAAAAACCAAAGGCACATAAGATTAATTATATCTTTAAATCAGTAAAATGCAAAAAAATCGCACAAATTCCAATAGCTTTCACTAAAACAGAAATACATTTTAATTAAATAAGGTATAAAACACTACCTAGCGTTCACAGATACTCCCATTTATTTCCTTGGTATTGTACCTCTCCCTAAGTGGAAGTCTTGAGACAAAGTCTAGATCAGACATGTCCAAACTTTGGCCCTCCAGATGTTTTGGACCACAACTCCCACAGTCCTTTGCCATTGGAAATACAGGCTTGGAATTCTGGGAGTTGTGGTCCAAAACATCAGGAGGGCCAAAGTTTGGACATGTCTGACCTAGATGATCATCAGCTCTGGATTTTAAGTTTACTAAGGAGGGGAAGCTGACTAGGGGGCGTACAGAGACTTGCACCTCTTTGACTCTTTTGTCCTTTGAAATGATAACCTGCTTAAGACTTCTAGAACCTTCAAGACAGGGTCATGGTTGCATTTTGATTTGACTGGGCAGTTCCAGATTCACATTCGCATTCACATTTGAGAGAGATTCTTATGTTAAGCCAACTACAGCCAAGATCATGTGCCGTACAAATGGTAGTCTAATCCTAATTGCGTTGCTCAGATATACAGTATGTGCAGCTGTATTCAAAATGGAAGACATCCTAATTTATGTTTAATTGAAATTGCAGTCATTCTGCTTTGAATAATCGGCTGAAATCCTGTTGCACCATAATGCAAATAGCATATGCTTTGGAAGTCAATGGTCATTAATTAAGAAATCCCCACAGATGTTACTGGTTGCATATTGAGTCACCTGATTCAGCAGGTAGCAGATAAGGTCTATGGAGATTTTTTTAACTTGCAGCAATTTCCTTTTGAAAGTTACACTATTTGTATATCCGTGGAACACAGTTTCAACCACTGGGCTTTAAAACCCTTCCTTTCTGACTTGGTTGCAAAGTTATCATAAAGTTTACATCCTGTGCTCGGGGTGGGTAACAGCAAGTAAATCAAGAAAAGCCAAAACAAGACAAAATAGTGATGGTTCTGCTTCCAGCAACAATAACAACAAAGATTCACCACAGCAGGGAAAATGTCTGCTAGATAAATAAATTTTCATCAAATGATAAAAATAACAAGAATCCGTCTTGTTGAATCTCTTCAGCAAGACCTTCTACATACAACACATGGCTAGTTTATATATAATCTTCATATCCTTCTTTCCTTCAATGTATTTAAGGTGTATACAACTCCCCTCACTCCACTGCCGCCCTTTATCCTCATGTCATGATCAAATTAGTCTGACACAGAATAGATGGCTCAAGTCTCATGGCCAAGTGAGAAGAGGAACTCATGGGTATCAAGCTTTTCCGTATCCCCGTTAACAAAGGTAGCTGTTCTCTGCGGTAGTGAATAATCTGTGTGAGCTCAGAAAAAGGGAACTCTACATAGAGGGAAATAGTTCCTAATCTCAAGTGTTAAGGTCTTATTTTTAATGAGCTTGATCCCTCAAACTGCATCTTTCAAGGTAGATTTTTGGAATCTGTCATGGTCTGGTTAGACATTTGTGTGCTGTGGTATTTGAATGCCTCCTTATAAAGCCTCTGTAGAGCATCTAAGGATGCAATTTATATTTATACACCTGTATTTAAGGAGCCACCATTTTTCTTTGTGGTACAGAAGAGAAGCAATCAATAACAGTGGCCAATACCACAGGTGATGAAACTACAGATTCTAAGTGACCAGACCATATATAGAATTTTTAAATGTCACTCCCAGAAATTTTTATGAATTTGTTAGTTTGAGCAATTGCCTGCTCAACTGTTGTCTATATTTCTTCCCTCTTTTCTTCCCAACTAAAATTTTAGGTTTGGTGCTTTTGACCTAGACATGTTCCTTGGTGCAATGAGTGCCTAAGGCCCACAATAGTATTTACACCACCACTTGAATAGATGACAAAGTGTAATGGATGTAAACAGTGGAAGCCCACTTTAGAGCAAGCAATTTCAGCCTAACTACAATTGTCGGGGAGCCAAACATGTTGACAAGAGGCCAAGGGAAGATTCTGTATATTTTGTCACATGGAAATAGAAGTCAAAGGCTGTGCATTTCACATATACATGTGCAACGTTATAGAGACATAAAATGTCAGTGTTCCTGGCTGGCAGAACATTTGTGAAACTGCTTCTGCTGCTTATGTCATGCCTCCTCTTCAACGCACAGTCTTCAGGGAGATGGTGCCCAGTGAGAGAACAGCTTTGCCTTCGCTACAGTTACAACTCGCTGAACTGTGACAAAGGCTGACATGCCAATAGATCCAATATGAGATGCTCGCTCCGCAAAGGGAAGCGGCCCCTTGCTTCATTTAGAGCTTGGGTGGAACAAAGAGGACAGCAGAAGGGGAAAGCCATAGACACCCAGTGTTCAAAGCCGCTTGTAGATAAAGTCTGCTTTGATGCTTAGAATTGTGGGAACGGGTAGTGGAAATAATCACTTCAATTTCTCACAAATTGTCTTTCTGCGTTCCGACAGAGATAAAAGTCCAGGAAGTCCTACCAAACGGGATGTGCCACTGATTTATGTCATGCTTAGAGTCCATCCCTGAAATCAATGGCCAACATCCTGTTGCACAGCTGTCCCTACGTGGCTTGAATGTATGCAGGCAGTTGTGAAATTCACAACAAGATGCTGCATCCAGGAGGGGGGGGAAAAAGATCTGCAGGTAGTGTGGCACAGAAATTGTGTACTCAGTTGTGCAGCCGGGCACACAACACTGACTAGCTGGGCATAACCTCCTGCAACATCTGCAGGTGTCATTTTATACTACACCAGGTGTAATAAGGTTTCAGCCGATAGGAGCAAGTCAGCCTTGACTATCTTAACTTCCATCAGTTCCCTTTGATTTACATGATTACTTCTACATGAAAGCTTTTTTGGACTACCTCTCACAGCATCACATGATATTCAGGGGATTTTGGAAGTTGCAATTAAAAAACAAACAGTAGCCAATATATTATCATTCAATATATCTTTCAAAGAAGTTAGAATAACTTCTTTCATGGTGTGAGGAATTTATCGAAAGGTCAATTACACCTTGAGCCTTATATTTAGTTATTTGTTTTACAGCTGTACAGATTTGTGCTTTTAGGCTACAACTGATGCTGTCTGGGAAATTTTGGGGTTGTATTCCAAAAAAAATAATGTAGCAGAGCTGTGTTATTTGGCTAAAAGCCTCTAGCTGCATAGCACTAGGGACTTACAGAGCAGAATTAGCTTCCAGTTCTGCTGTTTAATCCACTCTTTTCTACTCATTAACTGGCACTTACAGTCTCAATAACTCAGAGTTATTGGTATAAGAACGAATACAAAGGTTCCACTAGAATAGAATGGATTAAATAGAATAGAGAAGAATAGATTGGAAAACAGCATACCATACAAAAATAACCTCTCTTACAGCAATAGTCCTTAACAGACTCTCAGCCTGCTTCCGCTAGACTCCTGCAGGCTACAGGCACATCATAACTGTGCTGTTAATTGTTTAACTGCCAGCAAATGAAAAAGAGGGGAGAAGACATTTAAGAAGACAGGTGTGTCCTTCCTTAGAATCGGAGGCAGGGATGGAACAATTGGTTACTGCCAGGTTGAGTGACATTCAGCCCAGCCCAGCCCAGGAAGCTTCCTACCAGCCAAACCAGTTAAAAACAGCAAATGAGGTTGAAATAACTCCAACAAGATAATAGCTCTAATTTCAGGTAAAACATGCATTGGGGTATATTCCCAGCATGTTGGAACAAAAATCAACCTTATATAATATCAAGATGTCAATCAACTAGGTACCAGTACTGTTGATGTTGCAATGAAGGTCTAAGCTCCTCTTCCTCTGAAAAGATAAGGGAGGACTGGGGCTCTTCCAAAGCAAGTGATGACTCTTGTCAGAAGTGACATCAGCCACCAGAGATATACTGTGACTAGTAATAATCACAGAAATGCAAGCTTCCTGGTGGGTTCACATCAGTATTGCTGGATGTCAAATATGTATTATCTACATCATTTTTTAAAAAAAAAAACTTAGATACTTTAAAATGGCACCTTTGTCCTGACTACCTATCTTACACTCCCTAACATGAAACAGAGTGGAGGATACCGGCCAGAATCCTATTGCACTTCCTTAGCCTACTTTGGAAATTACGTAACTGGTGTGTGCAATCGGAATAATCCCTAGAATTGCAATGCTGAAAGGGACTCTATGGATCATGGAGTCCAGCCCCTGTCAAGGAGGAAAAGAGGGGAATTGAACTCTCAAACTCTGCAGATAGGTACCTGAACCATTGAGCTATCCAGCAGTTCGATTATTCCAGTGGCTTGCTGTGTGCCTGGATGTACTAGACTTGCGTACTTGGTTATGTACTCCCTTGCACGTCCAGGTGCATGAGAGATGACAAGAAAATTGCCAAAACTGCTGGTGCCATTTCGTTAACGGGTATTTCACATTAGGGTCTTGGCCACTAAGCACAAATGTCATTCTTTTAAAAATATGTTTTAACAGCTAGGTGGTCTATATTCCTATTCCTATATACTGATTGGAATTGTTCTGTTTGCATAGATAAGGTACAGAGACTTAACACAAGAGCTGCCCAATCTAAAAACTGACATGAAAACTTCCCCTCCTTAAAATGAATAGCTTCATTGTGACTGTTGTTTTCTAGGCAAGTGTGTTTTGCATCTCTTCAAAGTGAAGAGCTGTGGGGCAAGTTTTTTTTAAAGCCCTCTCTGAACAGATAGGAACATCATTTAGAAACTGGTAGAACTGAGGAGGGGAAGGGGATTAAATGGGCTAGTTGTTGTCCATCTCATAAGCAAAAGCTTTATCTGGATACTAGTCACTCTCTACCTGATTCATGCTCCTCTCTTTTACTTACAGGTTTGCTGCAAATCTCATTTCTGGAGTTCTTGATTACAAGGCTCTGCTAGACACGTAAGCAATTTGGTATTTTTGTGAAGAGAATCAGGGATTCATTGAGGGTATTAAAACCACATATAGAGGTCTTTTTAAGACCTCATTTTAAGTCTCAGGACACATTTAAACCACCCAAGTTTTTAAAACTGGTTTCTTGTAGCTTAAAAGAAACTTAAAGCATTAGCTGCCTTCTACACAGGCTACTGATCTTCTGGAATCTGTCATGAAGACCAGAGCTCAGTTCTAGAACAAGGGTTCCCCTGCTTGACCCTACACAATCTTGACCATTGTGCATATACTGGCTAGGATTTCAGGGGTCTGGAGTAAGGAACACCAGAGGACACAAAATTGTAAATGTGACAAACATCATGAATAACAGCTCTGTTACTCTCCGCAGACCTTTTCCAAACCTCTCTTTTCTGCCCTGCTCAAAAAAAGTTAAAAGCTTACGGACATGGATCAGTCGAGTCAATTTTTCTCTTCTTTACACAAGATTTAGACTGCTCTATGTCTGCTTTTAGTGTCTAAGCATCTTCCAGATCTTGGGAGTCAACATGACACTAAGCTTACGGTTTGCTGTTAGTTTTGTCATTGGCCAGAATCCTACCAGCTTTTGACACTTTTGTAGGGAAATTTGTGTAAGTAACATTAGCAAATTGCTGCTCATCATCAAGGTGCTGGTTGCATTCCTGGGTGCATGCCCAACTGCACAGTCAAGCACACAGACAGAAACACAACGAGCATTTCTCTAATGAGCAACAATTTGTTGCCACAACATGCAGGGTTTTCCTTGTGGGAGAATAAACCAAAAATCGAATTCTGGCCATTGCTTATCATTCTCAGATATTTTGGTCTCCAAGTCTTTTATTCCCTTACTATTGATCCTACTGTCTGGAACCTCTTGGAATTAAAGTTCAACATATCTGGTAGGTCAACAGTTTAAAAAAAATAAGTTAGATTTATTTTTGCCATGCTCTGAAGCGACCCAGACTTTCCCTCTCTCCTCACAAGTCATCCAAATCTAGTGTTGGTTCTCCTGTGAGTAGATTTGGCCATATACAGCGCATGACCACTCATTCATATTTTCAGCAGTGGGATGAGAAATTCAAGTGGAATGCATTGAAGGAGGGTGGGGGGGGGAGGAACACATGTTTTAGTCCTTGTTTTGCATCCACAACGGCCTGCGTTTTCAGTGCTCATCTACCGAATGTAAACAGTTGTTTAATCGGTTTAGATAGACATGTCGAGAACCACGACGTTCAGCTTTTGTATGGGAAACCATCTATTTCCCTTGTAATCTCATTTTTTTGGTATTATTCTACTTGTGTTGTGCATCTAATCGAATTGCAAAGAGAACAAAGGACAGATTAGATTTCTTTTCCCTTCTGTCTACTCCTTTCTTTTCTTTTTTTTCTCCCCCTCTCTCTTGCTCTCTCTCTCTCTCTTGCTTTGTTTCTCTTGTTCTGTCCCTCCAGCCATGCTATACCTGTTGATTTTGCTCGTGGACAGCTGTCTGGCCATCCTCTCTGTATGAAGCAATACTATGGACTCTTTTCTTCCTATCGTCTTCCAGGACATACCAAAGATACCCTTGTGGCCCAGAAAAGCAATATCATGCCTGAACCAGAACATATAATTGTTGCTTGTAACAATCAGGTGTGTGGACAGAAATTTTCTACAAACCTTTCAAAATATGAGCTGGTTTCAGTTTGCTTTGGAAGTAACCAGATATTTTCAGGCATAACCAAACAAACATGAAATAATAAAGAACATAAATGCATATAGCACCTTAAATATTAACTGCTATATTTTAATATGAACTTGCATGATTTGAACAAGTAGATTTATCAACAAACTCTCACGTTAAACTATAAGAGTTAATCTTTAACGTGCTGTAATGTCTTTGTCTTCATTTTTTCATATATATATTTTTGCCTGATACACTAGTACAGACTAACATGACTGCTTCTTCTAAATCTGCAGATAGTTCAAGATCTGTATTTTTTTTTTAAAAAAAGATTTTTAAAATGTGCTTCTGTTTTTATATCCATGCACAGAATCCTCTTGCAAGCATGATTCTGTTAAGACTGTTTGGTCAAGAAGGGTTAAAAGGTGATTTAACAATCATTTATTTGAATCCTGATTGATAGGCCCAAAAGTTCAGATTGCACCAAATGTGCAACTGATGCCCCTGTAAACCTATGTGATGATACTTTTTGGTTTCAGAAATCTTGAGAGAATGTTTACTGAAGATACATGGCAAAATATCCCCTGTTCTGGAGAACTGTCACTCCATTACTTTCTTTAAAGTAAATCTATTTTTTTACTCTTTTTAAAATAATATATTTTCAATTTGTTGCTGTGACATTTCTCTCTAATTATCTTCCCATCAGCTACAAAAGTATGCAACATTTCATTTCACAAATCCCCTGCTGGTTAGCTTGTAGTACACATGCTCTGTCTTATAATAAAGTGACTGTTGTCGCTTTTTCCTTTTTGAGGCTCACTATTTCAGTCCCCACAGCCTCAATTCTTTCTATAAAAATATTAGAAAGCAGATGGGGACATTCGTTCTCTTTCAAGATAAGCAAAATCAATCTGTTCAATTTATGTCATCTTTTTTAAAACTGGGGATGTTTCAGGTCATTTGTTTCTTAACAGGGGACTAAAGCAGCTTTGCCTTTTGTGTGTGTGTGGGGGGGGGACACATAATTGAAACCCCCTTGCCCAACTTCCCCAAATTTTGCATATATCACGGTCAGACTGTCCTCTACAGTTGTACCCAATTTGATTTGGATGTGAAGTCCAGTTTAATAATTATAAATGTTTGTTTGGAATGACCTCGTTTTTAGAGTTTCCTTGTAGAGTGGCTTGCTCCCCCAACACAAGCTCATGAGTGCAGCAGTAATTCAATTATCATGAAGTGAAATAAATGTTTGGGAGGCAAGACTCTTTAACCCATTGCCCTCTTCCCAGAACCACTCCTCTGGGCTGCCCATCACCCTATAAGCCACCTGAGACACTATAAATAATCGTAGCTGGTGTGGGCAAAGGCCCACTGTGAAGGAGGTCAAAATAGAATTGATGGGTAAAGAAAATTACTCTTAAAACAATGAAGATTTCGCTGGATTGCACCACCTTGTACTGTAATGGTGGCATCAGATATTTGGTTGCTCTCACATCTGAACAGGAACCATAGGGTTCCTGTTGCAGCTTAGCAGCTTAGCCTTCTAAATGACATATTATCTGCCTATGCACAAGGTGCTAGGGAAAGGAATTGTATATGCTTGAAGGAAAAGAGGAGGGAAGCACCATTGTCACACACACACACACACACACACACACACACACACACACACACACACACACACACACACACAAGTCAATAGCAGTAGTCCTCAAGAAAAGCTTCATCACTGGTTCTTGCTAAATATATGAGCAGGATCAGATATTATGAATCACATACGGCAGTATTTATTGGAAGGTTCAATGTGATCCAACCATCTTCTTCTAATGTATTCTTTCTCTGCAGTTTTTTGTTTTGGATGTTGTCATCAACTTCCGCCGTCTCAGTGAGGGGGATCTTTTTACCCAGCTACAGAAGATAGTCAAAATGTCAGCGAATGAAGAGGAGAGGTTGCCTCCAATTGGTCTCTTGACATCCGATGGGAGAACCGAGTGGGCTGACGCCAGGACGGTCCTGGTTGAAGGTCAGCAAGAGAAAAATCCAACTATTTCAGGATTGGTCTTCATTTTGTCCATCTTTGCATCCCTCTTCGATACAGATGCCCAATTTAATTTGTGGATCAAATGTTGGTTAACAGTCTCCATAAAACCCAGCTCTCAACATAAATATTCAGAACACTAAGCATACAGTTGAAGCATACAAATGTGAGGTTTCATAATCTTCCCCTTTGGCACTCAAATAAATGAAGCTTCTGGGTGTCATATTATAGACTGGCATCTCTCTCACACACACAAACACAAACACACATACAGAGAGAGAGAGAGAGAGAAAGAGAGAGAGAACACACATAGATTTCAGATTGCAGCACTTTAGACTGCCGGAGTTGTGATAGGGGTAGGAACCAAAACTCTGATAATTAAAATTTTCATTCAAGTATCTTGTATGAACTAAACTAGATTCGGTGAAGAGGATTCTACTCTAGACCTCCTCTGGACGTGCTAGCTTTGCAAAATATGAAACCTTTTTATTCTTAATATATACAAGATATCTGATACATGTTCAGTGGGGTGGCATGGGATTGGTCCGAATTCAGTCCTCAAGGCTCATGATGACCCCAGAGTATATACCTCTTGAAGATGGTGTATTTCACAATGTCCCTTTAAAGCTGCACTTTAAAAGAGCTGTCCAAGGTGCTGAACCCTGCACAGACCAATACCTTGAGTGTCTGTGAAGATTCTCAGTCATCCAGGTGAGTTTATCTGGAAGCTGAGTCATGGCAACTGGACTTCTTTTTCTTGAGAGATAGAAATGTTTTGCTGCTCATCTAAACAGCTGTCAGACTGATGAAATTCTTTAGATGAGCAGCAAAATGTTTCTATCTCTCAAGAGAAAGAAGTCCAGTTGCCATGACTCAACTTCCAGATAATACCTTGAGTGGATTCACTATAGTCACCTGGCACCACTGATTTAGATGGTACTGCAACAAAGATTTATTTATTTATTTATTATATTTATATACTGCCACCATCTTCCAAGACAGAACTCAGGACGGTGTACACTAAAAACCAAACAAACAAAAACAATAGCAACAGCCACAAAGAGGTGGCATCTGAGCTCCGTGGATAGGTTTTTAGGTTCATGGCACATTATAGAGATGTAGGCAACGCCATAAGTAGGGCAGGATGACTGAGTCATTAACTCGGAGTCGGCACAGTGAAATTTACAGAGAACAAAAACTGATTGCCAGGAAGTATGAATCCATCCACTGGTATTTGCTATTGAATGGTTGCAAATTCGCCCACCTTCGGCCACTTCTCCCTCCATGAAAGGAAACCCAAACAGATGAGTTCAAAATGAAAAGCTAATATCACCACTGTATACATAAACCAGGTATTCCCCTACTTCCCCCACCCTCTCCCTGCCTCTGCCAGTCTCACAGGCCCCGAGTTTATCCAGAAAAGCAGAGTACAGTACCTCTGGATGTAGCTTATTTTTTCAGCTTGTCTAGATAAATTTGGAAGAATGAAAAGGAGAGTTTTCATAAACTCAACGTCTCTTCTCGTCTGGCCAGCCTTGTATTGTTTAATGTCACTGTCATGGCTTTTGTAGTCTTAGTGGAAGCAGAAATAGGACTTGTCAAGGTGCCAACAGCAGCCCCTAGATTATGGTTGGAAGACTTTTCTAGGGAGAGACCCAAGTACAAAATTCCAGATAATACATGCACCCCTGTCATTATTACACTAAAATAACTGAGTGGAAGGGCATAACAATAGGGTTGTCTTTGAGGAACAAACCAACATGGCAGCCATTTATTATACTCGATCAATTGTTTGTTTCTCCCAGATTCAACAAACCGGGACTCTCTTGATATGATTGAACGGAGCCTGTGCTTAGTATGCCTTGATAGCCCAAGTGGGGAGGAACTCAACGAGACCAAGATGGCTTTGCAACTTCTGCATGGGGGAGGCTACAACAAAAATGGTGCCAACCGCTGGTATGATAAGCCCATGCAGGTAAGATGTTGCCTTGGCTGCCCATGGTGTCTCATGTCGCAGGAGTAACCAATGGGTTCACTGCCTGGCCAGAGATAAGAAAATGTATCCAGCAATTGCCATCCTGTGACAGGGGAGGCAAAAGTACTGCCGTGTTTCCCTGAAAATAAGACACAGTCTTATATTTATTTTTTCTCAAGAAGACACACTAGGGCTTATTTTCAGGGGGTGTCTTATTTTATTAAGTATAATATGCTTGAATGTGAGCCCTGCACACAACCATAGCCACGCCCATCACTAGGTCTTATTATCAGGGTAGGGCTTATATTTAGCAAATGCATAAAAATCCTGCTAGGGCTTATTTTTGGGGGAGGTCTTATTTTCGGGGAAACAGGGTAATTATGGAGAGGGGAAAAGTCTATCGAGCAGGCATGTCCAAAGTCCAGCCCAGGGGACAAATGTGGCCCATTTTAAAATTTTGAGTGGCCCGCAGCCTCTTCTCCCGGCCAACTCATCCTGTCGTGCATCCCCACCATCTGGCCCCTCCCTGTGCTGGCTGGAGACATCAGCTTGCAGTTTTATGGTTTGACTACCCTCCCTGGCTCTGTCCATACCCCCACCCACCCACCCAGCGTACCCGCCCCTGGCTCCATTGCTGCAGTATCCTCCTGGCCTCCTTGCAAGGGAGGGCATCATATTCAAGCAGTGGTATGTCTTGGGTGTGCGCCTGCCAATTCCCGGGCTGTGCAACAGCCACTTGGCCCTTGGGGTGCCTTGAAACTGGAATGTTTGTGGCTGTTGCAGGTGTGCGTGGGCCCGCACCCTTTCTCTGCCCTTCAGGTTGAATGGTCAGCCCACACACATTTTAACCTCACCAAATCTGGCCCTCCTTGCAAAAAGTTTGGACACCTCTGCTATAGAGGGTGGAGAACATTTGTCCATCCAGATGTTGTGGCCAACAGTAAGGGATTGTGGGAGTTGTAGACCAATGTCTGGAGGGCCGAAGGTTTCCTATCCCTGATCAGTGAGAGAGAGAGAGAGAGAGAGAGAGAGAGAGAGAGACCATTACTGGTTCAGATACTGCTTGAATTGAAGGGGTAAATGTGGTTGAGTCATTGATTACACTTATAGGTGCCACTCACTGATTCCTTCCAATATTAACCAAACCATGAGTCCTCCTATAGGGCTCAAACCACTCACTTTGGACCCACACATAAAGGTTTAATCATGTTGACCTTTTTCTACTCCACAATTAAACTTCTCCTGATTTGACCTGAATGTCCCCATCCCTCATTCAGTTTCAACAGACGACTCCACAGACCTTATGACATACATGTTTATGTGCATTTATATCCAATGCACAGTCCCCATCTATGCACATGTGTGCTGACACAGTCCCTACCACTCTTTCCATTGGATGTGGCCCTGGGGGCCAAATGTCTGTGCACCCCAAAAATAAAGGAACCCTCCACATACCCTTCTTACCAAAACTAGCACTCTGTCCATGACACACACAGTTCTCCTCACCAGATTCACACAGTCTAACTCCAACTGCTCCTGGGCACTAGAGTGTCTGAGAGATCTACTCTCTGAATGATTTTTCACAAGCAAACTTTCTTCTTTTGTATGTTTTTTAAATAATTCTATTTCACAGTAAGAGGCAAACTAGCACCAACCTCTGCATGTGATTTCTTTGCCTGCATTGAATTTGCTCCCTACCCCTGGGAGTGAGCCTCCAGTGCACAACAGGAAGAAATATTTATATTCATGTCCAATTAAATCATATGGGAAATGTTCTGTTAAAGAAAGCATAATGAGAAAATGGAGAGGGTAGAATCCAGAAGTTTCATTCTATTTTTCTCGGTTGTGGAAATGGTACTTTTAGTAACGTTATATTTAGCAATGTTATACCTGATGGAGTTTTATTTCCACTTAAATTGTCCTAGGTTAACATATGTGGAAAAACCACCACAAATGTAGAGGGTTATGCCTGTACATATTCTCTGTAACTTGTTATTGTTAATGACTTTTGCACCTGGTTTAGTTTTTATTTGGGGGGGGTTAGTATCTAGCTAGCTTGTTGGAATCTTCAAATCTTCCTTCAACGATGGCCTTTTGTTCTAGTGAGATACAATTACTCACAACTGTTGTGTTGTGCTGTGGTGGAACCCGAGTGTTCAGTAGACCTCACCTGCTTCCTCACTCAGGCTTTTATGTTCCCTTCAGGGATAGGGGTGGAGTGTTGGATTTCAAAGAAACTGTGAGCTGAGACTGACCTATTTTATAATAGCAACTTCTCCAGAGTGGGCTGGTCTTAAGACCTTTTGGCTTGACAAGTCAGACCTTGCGGTGCATATCAGGGAGTGACATCGAGATGCATCAATGAATATTAATTCAGCAAGGGAATTGTCACACGGGGGCTACTCCCCTCCTCAGGCTCAAGGCTGACGATACCAAATGGTGGATGGGGGTGAGAGATAGTCTACTTCAGCCAGCACTATGACTGTGGGGGGAAGGAGATATGGATAGATGAACATGAAAGAAGGAATTGAATGAAGCAGCAAGGGCTTAATCTACTTCATATCAAGAAGGCAGCCATCTTGGGCTGACAGTATACAAACCATGGCACCTTCCTATCCAGTCAAATGCAACTCAAGAGTCAAGTACATTGGGAGGCATCTGAAAACAGGAAGTCCACTGAGACACTTCTGGCATGACTGCTGATCTCGGCTGAGCTTCCGGGTTCCAAAATATGTGCAGACTTGCTCTTGTTGAATTGCGAGTTGTCTACTGTATGTTTGCATCTACCTATGTGACTGTCCAAAGCTCAGCTACCTAGCCACTAAAAGGATTTACTTGATGGAATTAATTTTGATTTCCAAAGAAAAGCCAGTGCATACAAAGCATACCAAATGAGGGGGACCAGGGCTATTATTTATGGTGATCCATCTAACCATAGTTTTAATTATGATTTCTTTTCTTCAAACAATTTTATCCTTGCAAATAATCACATGCCTTCACTCCAGATGCATATACTTCCTTCTTGGTTTAGTCCTTTCCTCTTTACAAATATCACAACATTTTTTTGTTCAGTTTTCACTGGCTTGGTTCACAAGACAAACAGATGCACGTGATAGAGCAGCCTACCATCTACAAAAGCTCATGTTCCTGATCCGTAAAGCATCCCAAGAGTCTCTGTTGGTTTTGCTAGAAGAGACTAACGTGTCCATCTCCGTAAAAGATGCTGATTTCCAGCATCTCTTTCAGAACTGACCACAGATTGATTGGCCAACCTGGCTCATAATAGAAGGGGAAGATCACTTTTCTAGCTTCATCCAGGCTGAATGAAAAGGTTACCCTTGTTGCTCATGGGAATGTATCGGCAAATTTAAGCTCCTCTACTTGGATATATCTGTCAGAGATGGCTGATTAATCAGTGTCTGGCATTTGGTCTTCTCGCGTCTGAAGGCTAAGCCTGCCTTCATTATTATGGGACGCTAGATGGACTGGCTCAAATGGACTGGAACTGGAGAAGAAAGCAAGTTTTTCCTCTGTTCATATCCTCTGTCACACAGAGACAAATGCTACACTGACAGGGGTCTTTTTATTAGGCAAACATGTCTTCTAGTGACAGTCCCTAATAACCAATGCCAATTTATATATCTTTAATGGTTGATTTGACATATTCACGGATGGTTCATACTGGTGTCTACCAACCTTTACAGATGTTTGCTCCTGCCGAAGCAGGAGACAACTTGCCTCTGTTTACAAGACACTGAGTAACATGAAGTAGAAGGTGCAGTTCTTCCACACAGCATTCATGACATCAATTTTTTTCATCTTCAAACATCGAGCCATTCGTGTAACATTTCTCTCAACCTATATTTCTTTGCTTAGTTTGTTGTGGGAAGAGATGGAGTTTGTGGAACGGTGTGTGAACATTCCCCCTTTGAAGGCATCGTCCTGGTGCAGTGCATTGAACATCTCCTCAAACACATGTGAGTCACCTGAGATTGTCTATGTGTGTAACAGACCAATTGTCCTTCCCCTCTAAAGCAGGCATGTCCAAACTTTGGCCCTCCTGATGTTTTGGACCACAACTCCCAGAATTCTAAGCTTAAATTGTCAATGGCAAAGGACTGTGGGAGTTGCTGTCCAAAACATCTGGAGGGCCGCAGTTTGGACATGCCTGCTCTAAAGAGTTCAAGCTGAGCTTCAGCCCTTAATGTTGTGCCACCAAACTGGTTCTTTTGGCTACCCTTCATGGGATTTTTAAAAAAAAGGTATTAAGTTCTCAAAAGTGGTTAAACAGTCCCTGTTTCTGGAAGTGCTCTAGCTTCCTTGATGCATAGAGACTGGCTCTTTTCCCAGAAAGCATCTGTAAAATAATATTTGATTGTGGTGTAAAATTAGGTTTTGTAAAACAGTGCAGATGTTTAAGAACAGCAAGCCTGAGTTCTTCGCAAACGAGTGTTGTGCAATGTCCATGATCTGAAAATTTGTGGAAGTTGTGTTTTCCCTCTTAGTGTTGAAAGGAAAACAAAGCTTACCTTTTGAAGCTCTAGAGAGCGTGGGGAGATTATTAAACAGCGTCACATTCTGCCTCAGTGAGAATACCAAGGACAACAGGGACAGCAACAAAAAAAACTTACTAATGTCCTCAGTTTGTTACAAGGTCAGCCAGACTGAAACTGCGAAGCAATGGAAAATGAGTAGGAATATACTGGCTGTTGTCAACTGGGGATGGTGGAAGTTGTAGTGCTACAAACTGGAAGAGCACCAGGCAAGGGAAATCTGGTCTACTGAGGGCTCAGGGATAGCCACCATGCCCAGCTGATGCAATCAACAAACAATAGCTTGATAAAAAAAGTAGCAATTTACCCACAATTCCTTGAGCATTTGATGGGGAGATGCTGCTTACAGTTTCATCACGACAGTTGTCTTTTTGGACTACAGCTCCCGATTTGGACTTCTCCAGAGCGAATGGAAAAATCACTTGAGTATGAGATTAAACAGATCACATTAAAGATAAGAACCTTTTAAATGTGAACCACTTCACTCCAATGTCCCCTGTTTGGATGTGCCTTCATTTAGATATGTAGCTGTTAATTATACGTAAATGGATTGTGACCCTGTGACCCTATTGTATGTTTTTTTTAAAAAAATAAACAAAACCAGGAAAGAAGGTGCTAAGAAGTTGGTCAGAGCAGATTCAGTAAGTGAACTTCCTGCTCCAAGGAGGCTACGGTGGAAATGTTCTCCAGAAATCCAGGGACATTTGGCATCAGCCTCAGAAAAGCTTCAAAGGTACATTCAGTTTTCAACTTCACCTTTATTGACAAAGATATTAGGGCTGCTGATTGATTAAAACCGTGGATGAATCCACTTACGCTTCAGCTGACTAATGAATGGGGCTAATTTTAATCAGTGAGATGAGAGATTCATTTGTGGGGCTGGCTTCATTTTTTAAAGGCCTCTGAGATCCTGGCATGTTGTCATGAGAAAGAATGAGAACAACGACATGAATAATGCCTTCCTTCCCAACAATGTTAGGATTTGCCTATTAAATTGTCTCATAAAACTTTCAGCATCTCAGAAAGGCATCCACAGAAGGATTTGATGAAATGTACATTTATTTAAATGCAATCAACTAATTCTTTAGTTAATATCTTAACAACCAGAGGGTGGCTTGACTGGCACTTCCTTAAATGTAGACAGATCTGAGGTGGTGGCTAGAGCGGTGGGCTGGGATTGTGGACTTCCATGTCCATCTCCCCACGATACAACAACAAACACGTGGTCATCTTGGGCCAGACAATCTACTCTAGTTTGCCTCATAGGTCAAGTGGCTGTGACAGAATTTGGATTCAGGGAATTCCTGAAATCCTCTAAATACCACAAATCCTCTAAACCAGTGGTTCTCAACCTGTGGGTTCCCAGATGTTCATGGACTGCAACTCCCAGAAACCCCTTCCAGCACAGCTAGTGGTGGAGGCTTCTGGGAATTGCAGTCCAGGAACATTAGAGACCCAAAGGATGAGAAATACTGCTCTAAACCCAAAGCACAGTTGGTTGGAGAGATTTTATATGTATTATTAGAGATGGGCACTAATCAAAAAATGGCATTTCGTTTGTTGTTTGTCGTTTGGAGAGTCCGTTTCGGTTCATTTCCATTTTTCGCAAATTTTGCAAAAAAATCGTTTTTGTTTTCATTCGTTTCGTTACCATTTTGTTACCATTTATTCCATTTTTTTGTGATTTTTTAGGATTTTAAGCAATTCACTCATATTGCAGTAACGGAAACGAAACGCATGACAAAATTTCCGATGTTTCTGTTCTTTTTGTTTCATTTTAGAGACAAAATTCATTTGTCATTTCATTACGTAACTAAACGAAAAAATGAAAACGGAAACAAAAAAATTGTTTGTTTTGTGCCCATCTCTATGTATTATATTTGGAAGCTAAGCAGGGTTAGCCCTGGCTAGTACTTGGATGGGAGAAAACCAAGTAACACCAGATGCTGCAGGCACCTGGAGGAGGAACTGGCAAACCACTCCAGTATTCCTGCCAAGAAAACTCCATAGACATGGAGTCACAAAGAGTTGGTCACAACTGTAATGACACAACACACACACACACACCAATTTAAGAGCAGCTCGGCTTAAGAGCAATTCAGCTTAAGAGCAGAAAACTGTTGGCATTTTAACTGCCACCTTACAAATTTTAGATATGGTCTGCTCAACTTACAAATATTTTTCTTTTTCTTTTTTGATTTTTTAACTTATTTTTTCAATTTTTAGATGACTTAAGACTAGTTCGACTTAAGAGCGTGCATTCAGAATGGATTAAATTCGTACGTATATAATGACCGTCAGAGGACAAAAAGGCAAAAGGTTCTCAAAAGTTTCAAAAAGGTTTAAAAGAGCAATAGGAGCATAGATACAACTGAGACACAGCTATGGCAATCAAGGGAAAACACTGGAAAATAACAAAGTTACAGTAATCTACCTGACACACACTGGCATAGATTTAGCATGGTTTTGAAGCATATACAGGGCAAGGCAGCAACAGTGTATAGTATCTCCTGAGAGGTAAGCTGAGTTGGTCACAATAGCTTCCGAACCTCTCTTTATACATTAAACATCCCACTCTAGACCCTTCCAAATGGTCTCCCATGGATGTTCATGAAGACAAGAACACTTTCTGCACACACCCCTTTCATATAGGTGAAATCATCTCCACACGAGTATAGTACCTGGGAACCAGCTGCTTTGGCCTTATAGGCCTCTCTGTGGTTTATATTCCAGAGTAAGACACCATGAGACCTTGCTCAACAACAACCCAAAGGGAGATCTGGAATTCAATCTTCAAGCACACTGTTTTCCTAATAAAAATCCACACACACACACACACACACCCAGTGCAGATGCTGTGTGTCCTGTTGTGGGAAAGCAACAGCCAGAAATCTAAAGGATAATACAGTGATACCTCAACTTATGAGTTTAATCCGTTCCGAATGCGTGCTCTTAAGTCGAACTACTCTTAAGTCGGGGTACCTATCTAAAAAATTGAAAAATGACTTAAAACTTTAAAAAATGAAAAAAATATTTGTATGTTTGGCAGACCATATCTAAAATTTGTAAGGCGGCAGTTAAAACGCCAACAGTTTTCCGCTCTTAAGTCAAATTGCTCCTAAGTCGAGCTGCTCTTAAGTCAGGGTACCACTGTACTATCTAATCCTGAGCATAAATATGGAAACAGGACCTGCAGTATGTCAAACAAAGCAGCAAAGAAAGCAAGATTGTGTTTCTCACAGGATTGTGCCTCTACATTCACAGTGGCAATATGATACATATTATTATGGCTGTATTCCTGTCACATAAATAGTTGCTCAAAACATGACAGGAAATAAATTGGATACAGCATTTTCCTTTGCATGTTATGCAAAGAGCAGCCTCTCTTTGTATCTAAACTGTGCTCTGAGCAGACCACTAAATACATCTAGGCCTTCAGAGTGTGAAGAGAATGTATAGAGAAAAGTGACAGGAAACAACTCATTTGAGTAGGCAATTTGCATTGGAGTGTAAAGGTTCCCCCCACTTTCTAATTTCCATATTGCTACTACAAAGGTTGTTTTTCTTGAACTGCATTTTCCATCTCTTGGAGAGATCATATGGCTTTATATGCAGAGCTCTGAATAAGCCATATAACAAAGGATTTGAGTCCATGGTTAGTATTCAAAGATGACAGTGAAATATGCACAGGGGCATAGGGGGGTGGGGAGTACTTTTAAAAAAAAATACATTTTTCACTTCCAATTTTCATTGCTGGTATTTTTGCTCATTTTTTAGAATGGTGAATAATCTAGATTTCGTTGTTTACAAATTTGAAAACTACGGGAAAGAGTTCATCAAGAAACAGAAGATGAGCCCAGATGCTTATATCCAAGTTGCACTACAACTAGCATTTTACAGGTAGGCAAATCAAAATCACATCAGTTCTTACTGAAAATCGACAGCTGCTCTAGAGCAGTGGTGGGGAACCTTCATCCTTCCAGATGTTTGGGGCTGCAGAATTCCTAGTCTATGTTGCCAGTGATGAAGGACTGCAGGAGTTGTGGTCCAAAATATTTGGAGGGCAGATGATTCCCCACCCCCTGTTTTAGAGGCGAACCTCCCTTAAGGAGACATCTGCTTATTCTAGCTTGAGCTTTCCTCACCTCCACATCTTCACAACTAGCTTGCTTTTGTTTTGCTTTGTGATTGGTTACCATGATGTAAGCACAGACTTCATTTGCATAGAGCCGTATTGGTGAACCTTTTGGAGACCAAGTGCCCAAACTGCAATTCAAAACCCACTAATTTTTCGCAAAGTGCCAATACAGCAATTTAACCTGAATACAGGTGGATGTGAAAGGGGGATGTCGGGTGCCCACAGAAAGGGCTCCGAGTGCCACCTTTGGCACCTGTGCCATAAGTTCGCCAACACTGGCATAGAGTGTAGAAGCAATTGCATGCCGGGCAGAAAATGTGTTATCAGCCTATGATCGCATGCCTGGCATCTTTTGTAGTTTGACCCTTCAGGGGCCCCCTTCATGTCAGGTCTACAGGAAACTCCAAACAAGGAAACATCAGCAAAGTGCTGAAGCCTTCTCTCATTGCACACGGAACCTATCCTCATGGTTACCTTCCAGAGAGAAGTGGGCGAACTAGAGACTTATGTCTCAATAAATGTAAACAGCAGGCCTGGGATAGCAATAGAGATAATGACACAAGGTCTTAAAGCCTTTGTCTTCCCCCACTGCACACCTGATCCGGATTGCCCCTCCTACAGGTTGGTAGTTGCATCAGAGCGGGCAGCTGATCAGTGGACAGTTTGCCTCTGAACAAATTCAGCTGCCTTACACAATTCCACATGACACCAAGGTTTCCTTTTCCTGCCCCATAAAATAAAATAAAATAAAATAAAATAAAATAAAATACTGCATATATCCCATATTCTTGAAGACAATATATTCTGTGCATATTCTGTACTCTATAAGACATCAGTCCAGCTGTGAAAGCCACTATAGTTTGGGGGCATCCGTTTCTGACAGGTGTGATGTGTTCCTTGTTGTGTTAACGTGTAATTTCAATATCAAAGCAGTGAAAACAGTGACACTCTTCCCATCCTCCTAGGAACTCTCTATAGCCAAGCAAACCCAAGGGGAAACAACTCACCCAGGGTCATCCAATGGGTTTGAAGGATCTGAGCCTGGGAGTCCTCAACCCTGGCTATAACTTGTAGGGCACACTTAAGACATAAGGGTGGCTCAAGGTAACCACATGCTCATGGTTTCTTCTAAAATGGGGGGGGGG
>JAHTLZ010003518.1:28131510-28154502 GCA_023846285.1 Phrynocephalus versicolor | reverse complement strand
GGTTGGGCAACCTTTACAAGGAAAACCCAAGAATGCAAACAGCGGTACTGATTCATATCAGTAAACCAGTTCTGACAAGTTGTAATCTTCACTGGGAGCACATCTGAACTGCCCCGTCAAGACTAAGACACTGTAAAACAGATTATGTAACATGGATATCTCATACCAACCTGGAAAAGCCATGTTCTTCCCAGTTGCTCTGAACACTGTGTTTATGCCCAGAGAGTAGCAGAAACCCAGATCGAAGTGGTAGTTTGATGCAATTGTCTCCGCTAATCATGAAGTCCTGGAATTTCAACCTTCAAGCCCTCTCTCCCCTGCAATACTGTTTGCATGGAATGTGTAATTTCATCATCCAGTACTTTCATCATCTAGTGAAAATAATTATCTGGTATCTAATCTTCAGCATAAATATGGAGACAGAAGAGCAGTGTTAATATGAGTGATATTACCATATTATTACCAGATCACCAGATTACTCTTTAATTCGGTGTAACTGGAAGGGATGGGAAGGGAAGGGAAGGGTCTTATTGCAACTTACTGACCAAAATAATAATTTTTGTAATAATATTCATAGATTACAATTCAGTTCTTAAAACTCATGGGCCAAAATCCCTGTAGGCTTGCTGTCCATTATGTGACCAGTGCACCAGCTGGCACGCAACCAGGGTCCTAACCAGAGGGAACTTGTTTCTTTTTCTTCTTTTGGCTGTGTCCTAAGAAAGAAAGCCCTTCTGTAGCCCCCCCCAGTTCCAGTAAAACACTGGTGGATGAGCAGCAGGAAGGGGGAGTTACCTTTTCTTATCCTTCCCACATGTGCCTTGCTTCCTCTGAAATCCCCTCTCACTTTAGATCCATTTGGTTGCTGGCTGGACTCGGAATACAGGTCTCCCGTCATAATAGCACCTAGTTTCCAATGATGATTACACCTGAAGTGGCCCTTTCGAAGGTTTTCCAGGCATACTCAGAGATTGTTCCCTTGCGCACTTGCCCCATAAATAAGGAGGCAAGACACAGATTATGGGTTTAACTAAGGACACTAAGTGATTAACTCTGAACATTCCTAAATCCAGCAGAAGGGCCTTCTCTAGTGAACACCCCTGTGTACCCCTGCCCTGACCCCTCCCCCCGTCAAGTGAGTCCCAAGCCTCAGGGCCGTGCTGTCATGTTGACAGCTTGCTCCCAGGCAGTGGACACTTGGATGACCCTCCTGGAAGCCTTGTGTGACACCAGGTAGCTGCTGACCATGTTACCCTCTGGCCTGGCGATTGAATTTCAAGATCCATGGTGCAAAGATGTTGGTTGCAGTAACACTCCCCCTATGATCCCCCTTGGGAATTCTGGGACAGTGCAAGTCCCTCAAGGCTTTTCAGACTCTTGTTCTCTCAGAAAGAAGAGTGGAGACTAGAACTCCTGGCCTTTGGCTCTGCAGCCAGCTGGCCAACTCACTGAGAGATCTCCCAAGCTGCCTTTAACTTGAGTGGCCCCAAAGGAGCAACCACAGGCAGCTGTGGTAGCCCTTTTCCACTCCTGGCCTGCTATGGATACTTCATGCTCCCACAGCAGCAAACTATTTTTGTCAGGCAAGGAAGAAAACAAGACGCCCACCCCGTATCCATCATAAGCCCATTATGCATTAACAAGCTGAAGAATAATAGGGTCTCATTAGCCGACAAATCAGAATATGGATGGAGGCAGATTATGCTTGTTGCTATTAGGCTCGAAGCAATGGCAAAAAAAGAAAAGAAAAGAAATCCATGCTTAAAGCATCATGACTATAATGGGGGGAAATTAAATGAGAGGCCCCAGAGCCAAGTAAAATTAGCTTTACTAGACAGCAAACATTAATCAGTGTAGCATTAAAAAGGCAGAGGAGATAAAGGTGGACAAAGGATTTTCCCCCCAAAAATTGAGATATTCAGCTACAGTTCCATGACCTCACTAAAATCGCTATATCAAGAAACAGCTTCAAAATTGTCTTTAATGGGCATGAGAAATATATTACTGGAGAGCGATTTTAATGGAAACAAACACGCTAATTTGCACAATGCTTCCAGGTATAGTTCTCAATAGAGTTTGGAAAGGTTGGTCCACTACTCCCAAAATGCACTGCCTGGGAAATTCAAGAAGTTATTATAATCCAATTTATTTCAACATTTTTGGAGGGTTCTCCGTATTGTTTTCCCCCCCTTTTCTTTGCAGAATTGATACTTACAAACACCATCTCTTCCATAAGATGGATGAAAACATACTAACCTGCCTTGATGCCAGCCATCATAGAAAGAGATACTCTAGCAGATTCTGATACTGCCAATAGGTGGAGGAGAAAGAGGGACTGTGATACCTATATATTGGTGAAGTGGACTCCTTACAATACCAAAAGAGTCCACTTTGTGTCTTGAGTCTTTGCCAATAGTCAACCTTCCAAGGAGTAAAGGGGAACAGCTTAAGCTGAGTAAGGATTGATATAGAGTACAAATTTCTGAAGACGTCCATCGTTGTTTTACTTTACTATGAATTGAGTGCATGGTGTATTATGACAAACAGAGGTCTACAGGCCACACTATAACCTTCCCTAGGCTGGGGAAGGATGGTTTGTGACATTCACATCCACCCTCTTCCTTGCTACACTAGAAAACACAGTAGACAGCGGGCATCCTTTGCACAAGGGCAAAATAGACACGACACTGCTTCTTAGGCCTGCCATATCACCCAGCAGGTTTAGTTAAAATTGGAGCTTAGGAGGTTACAGTAACCCCCCATTTATTGTGGGTTTAGGGACCCACCGACCCACAATCATTGAAAATCTGTGATAGACCGATGCAGGTCAGGTGGGGGGGGCAAAATTTTAAACATCGCACGGCAATTGCCAGCACCCGGGGGGGGGGGTTGGTGTACAATCTTTAAAAAGGGCTTTCGGCCACGTAGCCAAGTGCTTGGCTCTGTGGCCAAAAGCCCTTTAAACATCATGCGCCATTTGCCAGCACCACGAGGGGGTGGGGAGTACAGGCACATGATGCCTCCATGGAGAGAAGTCCCGGACTCCAGCTCATTGGAGCTGGGGTGGGGGAGAAAACTTTTGTGTTCCCACCCCAGTGCCAATCAGCTGGAGCTTGGGGATTGGGGGAAACCTTCCCCCTCCCTCAAGCCCTTTTGGGGTACTGCAGTACCACGATGTAGGGGGACCACAATATATGAACCACGAAAGGGCGGGGGACCATTGTACCCATATTTTTCCCATGTCTAAGACAACCCCCACTTTTCCAACCCAGAATTACATTTTCACAACTGCTCAGTTCTCTCCTTGGCTTACTTCCATGTATAAGATGACCCTCAATTTTTAGTTTAACAATTTTAGACAAAAATATAGTCTTATACTGTACGTGGAAAAATACTGTGTTTCTGAAAAGCAAGTAAATGCTGTGGTTCTAAGGGCTGAGCAACTGGTTAATTACTTTCATACTTTGAAGAGAGAAACATGTTAGCAAAAAATTTCCACATCAAATTCAAAATGTCTTACATCCTAAATATATTTTTAAAACATGGAAAATATGAAATGTTTTATAGGCAAGCACTAAATAACTGTTGTACTTGCCATTTTAAAAGGGAACTATTTGATTTAACATTTCCCCAGAAGAAGGGAATGGCAAGACACTCTACCTGGAAAACCCTGGAAAGAGTCACCATAAGTCAGAATTGATTTGATAGCATGCAATTATTAATTGTAAGACTCACTTGTTTACTCATCAGTTCCTCAACATGCACTATAGAATGCGAAGCGACAAAAAGAAGGATGGAACAAACTGTCACATAAGCCAACTTGTAATGAGGTCCCACCAAATGAAATAAAACTACAAAAACGGCAATTACATGCAAATGTGTCCGGAGTTATTTCTCACTAAGCTGGAGTCATAATAAATTTATATCAGGGCTGTCCAACTTTGAACAGGCCAAGGTCTACTTTTTCCAGCCCAAAGTGCCTGAGGGCTACTACACTAAAACCTCTACTTACGAATTTTATACGTTCTGAGCACATGCTCATAAGTAAAACCTTTTGTTAAGTAGAACAGCCGTTTCCCATAGGAATGCATTGAAACCCAATTAATCTGTTCTTGAGGGAACAGATTTCAATGTGCCATGGCCCTTGAATTGCCCCGCTCGGCTGAGACAGGGGGCTGGCAGACCCAGAATTACTTGCTGGGGCAGTGGTGATCCTTGGGATGGGGGAGGGATGGGTGGAGAACTTTTCCCCTCACTTTTTTATTGATGGCCGGTGGTCTACTTTTGAACGCTTCGTGGGCTACCAGTAGCCCGTGATCTACCTGTTGGCCAGGCCTGATCTATATCTTTATTGTTGCAAAAAGGAATGTGCAATGTACTGGTTCTTTATAGCTAACTCTAACTGTACTGTGATTTGAATCAAGGAATTTCATTGTGTTCCCTCCCTCAAAATGATGACAAGTTGGCAAAGTGACAGAGAATCGGTGCTGCTGGGAACAAAACAATGGAGAGAGGACTCTGACATGGGGACTAAAATTTTCAGCACATGGGACAATCCTTCTTACAGAGTTATAGTGTCTGTGAAGATTCTCAGTCCTCCAGATGAGGTTATCCAGGAGTTGAGTCATGACAACTGGACTTCTTTTCTTGCGGGATTGAAACATTTCACTCCTCATCCAAGTAGCTTCATCAGTGTAGTAATTTGTCATGTCTCCCTTTAGTCACACATGTACACTGGCATTTTGTAAATGCTGGAAGCTCCCCCCCCCCTCCTTACAAAAGCCCGCCTCCCCTAGGCTGCCTGTCCCCAGACACACTCGCTGGGAGACTCCTGGAGTGAAATACGTCATTTCCCCCAGGTCTTTTTGGTGGCATTGCTGTTGTTAAAGAAAGCCAGTTGCAAGTGAGCAATTAATTGTATGGTGAGATTACTGCAGGGCATAAAATGAAACATTCCAATTCCGTAAGCTTATAGCAAACCATAAGTTTAGCACCTTTGGCGACGGACTTAAAGGAGTTCTTTACAAGTGGAAATAACTGAAATAAATTCAAGCATATGCTGATTAATCTTGGTTAAAAAAAAAAAGAGGGCTGTCGAGTCTAACCCTTCATATAAAATTCTATTAGCATAAAAAAAGAAATACCGTATGATACAAAATAAAAAAAACAAGACTGTGAGATCAAAACCCAGATAGGTTATTTTTCTTCCAGTTTTTTTTTAAACCTCAGGAGGAACAAAACTCACCACATATTTTTCACTCCACTGTAGGTTGTATGGAAAACTTGTTTCTACCTATGAAAGTGCTTCGATACGCCGCTTTGAAGAAGGGAGAGTAGACAACATCCGGTCAGCCACTCCTGAAGCGTTGGCTTTTGCAAAAGGAGTAGTGGACAAAACATCATCTCTGCAAGTAAGTGAATGAATAACTATTCTGCTACCTACCATCTGGTAATTTATGTACTGTATTGCTCTAATCCTCCCACCAAAAAAAGTCCTGACATTTAATTCCCCCCCCCTTTTGGAAAAACACTGACCTAAAAATGGAAGACCACACTCTTAGAAAGCAACATGGTCCATTTGAAGGCTCTTCTCCTCCTGCTACATGTTAAAGGCACCAAACCCAGGCGTTGGCCTTTTGACAAAAGGACAGTTGGAGCCCGCGGAGGCCAGGAGGAAGGGGGAAACGATGGCCTTTGGTTGGTCCATCCCAGCTCTAAGTCACACCAGCACTACACACACACACACACACACACACACACACACACACACACACACACACACACTGCACTCTGCATCTCTTTTTGCTCACACATGTAGGTCAAACACACGGAAGGGAAGGGGAGCCCTGGCCTCAGAAAAATGGCAACAGGCAGGAGGAAAGTACACACACATACACCACTCAGAGCTCTAGCCTCCCAAAGACGCATTTCTTAATGAGGAAAGAAAATGCTCCAGAGCATCCTTTGTGCACACTCCTAATGAATCACGTGCTTGGCCTTAAGTACAATAATTCAGTGCTGTTCAATTTTCAAAGTGACCTCAGCAGGGAGCTCCACTTGAGCTGGTTTCTGTACTTTCTCCCACTGCAATTTTTCTGTAGTAATGATCTCTTGTCTCCTCCTAGCATTTAAACTCATTAAACTCTTCCAGCTTTCTTTCTTTCTTTCTTTCTTTCTTTCTTTCTTTCTTTCTTTCTTTCAAGCATTAAAAAACACTAAATTCCATTCAAACATTTTTGTTTCCTTTACACCTGAAGAGAATCTGTGAGAGAAACTGTAGTCCTGCCTTCAGTTCTGTTGGCCAGACAATCCCTCTTACCAAGAGGCCTGGATTATTTTATTTTTATTTTTAAAGATCTCCCACATCCCTGGGTGAAAGCTACAGGCAGAGAAGACAGATGTGTGTGTGTGTGTGTGTGTGTGTGTGTGTGTGTGTGTGTGTGTGTGTGAGAGAGAGAGAGAGAGAGAGAGAGAGAGAGAGTGAGAGAGAGTGAGAGAGAGAGAGTGCGGCACAGGACTTTTCATGCCACTTTCAACATCTGTCTTTGGTTTCACAGCAGAACACAATCACTGAAGTCAATGGGAAGCTCAGGTCAAAAAAGCCGAGGGTTTGTTCCACACAGGTGTGGATCATGGAGCTTAGAGTGTTGCTTTTGTTTTGAAATCCCTGCTCATGTCATATATGGAGAGAGAGAGAGAGAGAGAGAGAGAGAGAGATGTTAGAATTAATTGGATGCTTATTCACTGAGAAATTACATCTGGAGATTTTAAGGTCAGAATTTCAGAGAGAGAGAAAATATAAGCAGAAGGTAGAATCTCTGAAAGCTTATTTAACACTCCCATCCAAAACACATTTATGTAGAAGGAAGTCCCATACATTTCAATGGGGCTTGGAGGTATGTTTTGAATTGCAGTCTCAGGTTTTGCATTGGTTGAATGGAGTTAAAAAAACAACCAGCCATTCAAAAGAGCATTTTGTCTGATATGACATTGATCATATTTTCATTAAAGTCATTGACGGCGTATCCATAACTGAATGCAACTTCTAGTCCAATTGGGGACCATTTTATCCCACAGTATTAGGTTGATCTGCTCTCCCCATGCACGTGCCACAAACTACTTGTGCTCACATCATCCTGTTCTAACCTAGTATGTAATGCATAAGATTCTTCAGGCACAATGGAAAAATGCTGAACAGACAGCATACAGTAAACACATAAGCCAGGTTCATGTTGCTGTAAAAATGCAACTAGTAGCTACATCTTTTTACTTCTTTTTACTTCTAACCTAAAATATTCCTGGGATACTCAATCTAGTTCAGGGTCTTGAGCAGTATCAGAGCTCTGCACCCAATAGCCCACCTTGTCTCCAATTAAGACTGCCCCAAAGTGATAAACTTAACTATAAGCAAGACAAATGGCAGAATGTGGCCATTACAAAGTCCCAAACCAAATTTGATTGCCCATGCCTATTGTGGAGTATGTAAGACTGCAAAGCATAGCTCCCAGTTGCCTTTTTGTTAAATGTGGTTTGACCCTTAACATCATTAGAATGGGAGGGATTCAATCCCTTGGAAGCAGGAAGCTTTCCCCTCCTCTTCCTCCTCCTTGTCTACTTTCCCCATTAGGTTTGGAAGTGTCAATTGTGTTTTACAGGATGGTCACTTTACAAATGTCCTTACCAGCAATTGGAACTCCAGTTGGCAGGATTCACTGTTAAATCTGATTTAAGCCACCCCGGTGACTCAACTTGGGTTTGGGTTTATTTGTTTTTTCAGTCACTTGGAATTGATCCAACTTCTCCTTTTTTTCTAAGGAAAAAGCTTATTCATAACAGGGAGTCAAACTTGGGGATTGGGACTCAGGACTTGGTATCAAAATCTCAGGCTGAGGCCCAAAGACTTGCCAACATTCTTGGTCCTCACTCCACTGCATTAGCTGCCCCTTAATAACTATGAGGAAATTACAATGTGGCATCAATTCCCTTGTTTTACATTCCCAAATATTATTACCAGGAAAGTTGAACAAGTTCTTGTAGTAGAGCTTGGACCATTTTTGTTAAAAAAATGCTGGCATGAGTTGTTATTTTTGTATACCTCTGTATAAATTTGTCATTACAAGAGTAATGCACAGAAATGAAAAACAAGGTTTTAAAACTATAAGTCCCATAATACTCCTATCATTAGGAGCCATACTACATTCTTGTCCCTTCACACGGTGCGACATGGATCTTTGCTTCAGTGAGAGATGTTACAGTTCTGCAAGATTATCTGCCTTCAGCCAAGGAGGAAGGAAAAATGTTTTCTCCCTGTGCCCTCCTCAAAGTTCTTGTAATGGAGAAACAATGTCTCTACTATACTTTCCCTTTGAGAAGTTATGCACAGAGAGACACTCAAAGGCAGTCAACACAGAAGGACTGGCTTACAGTTAAGAAAGGCACAACCAACCCATCCAGTGCTTCACATTCTTAAGCAAAATAGCGAGCATCCTTGTTCTGGACAGCTCATGCAATTTATAAAAAATGTGTGCAATTGCACATTTATGTGGAAAACTTGGCATTTTTAACAAAGAAAACAGATTTATCTGCAATGGAAGAACTGTATCAAAAGTGGCAGGAGATGACTTGCCAGTGAGGAAACTGTTACAGCCCTGTGTGAATATTCATTTGAAATGAAGTTTTTGAAGAAAGTACTACACATATCTTGAAGTGGCACAAAAACAAAAAGATAAATGAAAATCTCTAGAGTGAAAACTGACAAACTGAGGGTATTATCTCTGGGCATCTCATGAAAAGACAAGACTCACTGGAAAATGCAATAATCCAAGAAAAGTTGGAAGACAACAGGAGAGGAGGAAGACCATACTAGATGTGTATTGACTCAGTAAAGGAAGCCATGGACTTGAGATTGCAAGAGCTAAGTTAGGTCACTAATTCACAGAGTCACCATAAGTGAGAAGCAGTGTTATGGCACACAACAACATATGTACTGTATCAAAGCAAGGGCAAAGTGTTCTGCTTATGTACCGCCCCATACAACTTCAAGTAGTCTCTGGGCGGTTTACAGTTTCATTACAGAATGCAGGCTACACATTGACACCCCCCCCCCAACAATCTAGGTACTCATTTTACCAAAGTCAGAAGGATGGAATGCTGAGACAACCATGAGCCTGCATCCTGGAATTGAACCCCAGGTCGTGAGCACAGTTTTACCTGCAGTACAGGCATTTAACCACTGCGCCACGAGGCTCCTATCATAAAGTATTCATCTTTAGATGCCTTTTGGAACATTTTGTGAGCCAAGAACTCCATTGTGATATCTGAGCTGAAAGAAAATTAAAACAATAATTATGTTTCAGTCAGCACATTAATGTATGGGGGGTATGGGACAGGTCCATTTGGCAGATCAAGTTAAGTCACATTTTTTTCAGTTGCATCTGCTTTGGGGACTAATACATAGTGCAATATAAAATATAAAAGAAGAACTGCCACACCAAAAAATCAGGAAGAATAATACAGCCCATTAAATACAAAATCAAATCAGGTAAAGTTGTCCATAAAGTTGCTGTAGCTCATTAAATGCATGAAAGGTTACAATTCAGGTTACTTTATTAGACCTTAGTTTAAAAGGGTCTGCAAAAAAAGTGTTCGAAAATACTGAATATTAAACCATCTCTAACTAGGGGGATAAAGACTCTGAACATATTAAAACTTTCTTCTGAGTAAACAGGCATTGTAATTGTGTTCTTATGTAACTTACTTATGTATAAGAACCATTCATTTATGGACATCTTTCTATTTCCACTCAATTATGGAAATAGTGTGTTCTGTTGAAATTTGTTCTATTTCTTTTTTGTCTACAGGACTCTGAGAAAATGCAGCTACTTAAGGATGCAATAACTGCTCAGACGAATTATACAATTTTGGTAAGCAAAATATTATTTGAGCCTAAAACCCCCAGCAAATAAAATTCTTTAAAGATTCCTTTGCAAGAGCCCTTTACTCGAGCTAGCACATGTACTGTTCTATATGTCCCCGTGGTATGTATGTGTCACCTGTGACCATGATCTCAAGTGCAAATTGTGATGTGAATGTAAAACTGGCTCCCCAATTAATTGCATAGAAAGATGTTTGTCAGCAAAGATGTGATTTCTGATAATGAACACAAGAAATAGTGCTGAGTATGAAATACAGTGGTACCTTGTATAAAGGAAATTAATTCATTCCAAATGAAATTCTGTTAAGCAAATTTTTCTTTATACAAATTTCTCATAGGAATGCATTGAAAACGGAGTAATTCCTAATCGCGACCGTTTTTATGTTGTGCCGATTCGCCCCATAGGCGATTCTATTAAGCAAATTTCCCCTACCTCTGGAATTTTTTATGTTGTACAGATTTTATGTTATACACACTGTTTGTTATACGAGGGTCCACTGTATGATGATTTTTGAATGAAGAAGGTGTGTGTGTATTATGCCTCGTCAAGTAAATACTGACTTATGAGACTCTAGTACAGTGTTGGTGAATCTACGGCACGGGTGCCAAAAGTGGCACTTGGAGCCCTTTCTGTGAGCACGTGGCATTGCTCCCCCTCACAGCCACAACACTTTCCCCTTCGCTCAGAGCACGCCACAGTACTCCATGCAGAGAGCCAGGCGAAGGGGAGGCAGCACCTTGTGGGCTCGTTCATAGCCCCAGTTTTCTCTGCAGCCACGCCGCTCTGGGCATCCCAAAAGTGGTGTGGCCTGAGATTAAACAGGGGCTACAAAGGAGCCCGCAAACCACTGCCCCCTTCTTCCAGCTCTCTGCACAGAGCCATTTGAAGACCACCGAAATGGCTCTGTGCAAAGAGCCAGGCAAAGGGGAGGCAGCAGTTTGTGAGCTCCTTCATAGCCCCAGTTTAGTCTTCAGCCACACCATTCTGTGGCTGCAGAAAATTCAAAAACCTGCACTTTGATGTTTGCTTTCCCGAAGTGTAGCACACAAAGCATTTGAAACCCGGGGTACCACTGTATTCAGGTTAAATTACTGTGTTGGCACTTTGTGAAAAATAAGTGAGTTTTTAATCTCAATTTGAGCCCCGGGTCTCTAAATGGTTCGCCATCACTGCCCTAGTAGGTCTTTCAGGGTAGATGAAATATTTAAGGACTGGTTTTCCCAGGTTTGGTCTCCCAGTGAGTTTCCATAGCTGAGCGGAGATTGGACTCCAGTTCTCCAGAGTCTTAGTCCATTACTCTACACCACACGGGGAATCAATGAAGAATAGTAACCATTTAATTTCATTTGGCATTCTTCAGACAGGTTTAATAAACCGCTGAAGTTTAAGCTGCTTCTAGATACAGTGGTACCTTGGACAACAAATTTAATTCATTCTCCGAGGCAATTTGTTATAAAAAAAATCGTTATCCAAAACACCGTTCCCATAGAAATGAATGGGAAACCAATTAATCCATTCCAGAGCCTAGGAAAATGACACAGACACCTGTTTTTTTTGTTTGTTTTTTTTGGCTCAAAACTCTTTATAAAGTGCACTTTAAAGGTACAGATGTGGTACAACCCGGGATAATTCTTTTTTACTGATGCATGCTGGAAATTCGTTATCCAAGGCAGCCCATAGAGGAAATTTGTTATCCGAGGCAGACCTATACCTAGAAATTGGGATTCGTTATCCGAGGCAGTTCATAGGGGAAATTCGTTATCTGAGGCAGCTCTCTTACTTGGAAATTGTGATTTGTTATCTGAAAAAAATCGTTATCAGGGGCATTCGTTATTCGTGGTATTACTGTACTATGTTTGTGCCCACCAATAATTTAGAGCCAATTACTAGAATCTCATAGTGTCACTTTGGTCTATAAACATGACAATGGATATTTTCCTCTGAAAGCTCTCCCAAAGCCAAATTGTCAAAAGAAACTAATTGAATTCCTTAGACTAGAGCTGCATCACTGAAGTATTTTGATGTTTATACTCATTTTTACTTGTGATGGGTTACAAGGATTTGATTTCTGAAACACCAGATCATGAGACAGACCCCATCTAAATTAGTAGCACTTACCGTATATCCTCCAGTGAAGTCAATGTGAAAAACTCGTCATGGGTAATTTGTATCTCATTGATTTCTATAGGATTTAAATGCAACTGCCTAGATAGACCTTGCCCCAAGTGTAAGTTCTATGCCCACAAGGGAAGTCTAGGTGAACTTTTATCAGGAGGCCTTTTTGAGTTCATATTTGCTTGGCATCAGTAGTTCTCCTGTATCTGTTTATGTAAGGCAGTGGTTCCCAACTTTGGGTTACCAGATGTTCACCATTAGCTGTGCAGTCTAGGATTTCTGAGAAGTGTAGTCCAACAGAAAGGCCTTTGCCTACTTGTGGAAGGACGATAAAGATGGGACCAGCCTAGATTCCTGTGGGAGGCCGTTCCAGTGTCTGGGAGCAACAACAGAGAAGGCCCTCTTGGTGATCTTAACACCCAAGCAGGCTTACAGGGAGACAGTCTTTGAAATAGCTTGGGCCCAGGCCATTTGGGGCTTTATAAGTTAGAACCATCACTTTGACTTCTACCCAGAAGCAGATTGTTCTTTGCAGTAAGAGCAGGATGCAACCTAAGCAAATTACTTATTAACAGCACTTTCTCTGCTAGACAAAGGAAATTAATTCTAGAAGGCAGAGTGAATTTTTCGTCAGTTTTGATCCTAAATTTTCCACTTGCTTTTAAAAGAAAACTTCTTTTTAAACATTGTTGCTTGGCATTCGGGCAGCATGAATGAGAAATGCAAATAGCCAGAAGCCAAGATCACATGACAAACTTTGAACTAACTCCAGAAAACTCCTGCATGTAATTAGGATCAGAACTTGGGAAGGTTACTTTTTGGACTACAATGTCCAGAACCCCCCAGCCATAGTGGCCTGTGGGGGATTCTAGGAACTGTTTTCTGAAAAAGTAACAAAACATCCCTCTGACCAACAATGATGTGTAGATCATTTTTTATCTTCATGCATTGGCACTTTTCTATGGATGGTTTTTTGAGCTTGGAAACATTGTTTTTTCAACCTGCAACTCCTTAGAATTCTATATGCAACATGGCCCGTGGGATTTATAATAAAAAACAATACATTTTCCATTCTTTGCTGATTCTGATGTTTCAAACATCTATTCGTGGCACAAGGCAGCAGACAAAGCAGAGCTGCCTTTCTCTCTAGCCTGCTGGCAACCCTAAACCAAATACCACTGCACTGGAGTAGGAAGAAATACCCATCTATCTACAAAGAGACAAGAAGCCTTGAGCCATAGTTTAAGGTTATTTAATTATCCCCTTGTTAGGGAAACAGCACGGCTAGATTAAACCTGTGCCCCCCCCCACAAAAAAAATTAATTTAGCTTTTCCCCCTCGTGTGTTGACTCACCCTTTATTTTGTTAGCCCATCTTAGTCTCTTTCTCTTTAGAGATGACATTAATCTACCTTGGAAAAAATGTCATTGCTAAGAGCCTTATAAATCATGTTGGAGAGCAAAATATTTCCATTGATCTTTCAGTCCATTCCTCTTGATGGGGGGGGGGGGGAATCATGATGATCATTCCTAAGTTTTACGATCCTTCCTCACAACCCCTGGAATATGTGTCCCTGTGGACGTGACAGCTTGATTCTCTAGGGCACCTCCTTTCCTAAAGATCTCCCCAAAGGTTATTTATTCTTGCCATTGTCACAGTTTCCCTGCTAAGATATTGGCAAAAAGCAGAACCATTTCACTTCCTTTCTCAAACACTGTACTTATTTAGCACCCATCAGAAACTCACTTAAGCGTTTAGTGGTTTATTTAAAACAGGTATGTTTCCCATGTCTGTTCCCCTGGGTCCTAAAGCAATGTAAAATGGATAAAAACCGGGGTTGAAACTCAGGGCATTAGCTGAAAACAGAGCAGCTAATTTTAAGCTAATTTTTTTTAAAATTACCAAAGACCACAAAAATGGCCATTGGTATGCTAAGGCACGGTCTCCCTCCATAATATGGAGATACCAGCTCGTAGCCCCACTGTAAAGGGTTGATGCAGAGATTACTGAAGGAGTGTAATTTCCTTCACATGTTTAGTCCTTACACAATGATGAGGAGAGCAATGATGAGCATTTTGGTTGTATTCATTTGTTTACTAGAATCCTAGAACCGTAGAATCGTGAAGTTGGAAGGGGCCTATATAAGATTAGGCCATCATGTCCAACCCCCCTTCTCCCTGCAGGAATACAAATCAAAAGAGATTTGCCAGGTGGTCCACCAGCATTCAGTCTTTCAAGTCATCATGAACTACATTTTCTCCCCCTTAATTTCCTTAATTATTTAGACATTGCCTTCCCCCTCCCAAAAGGAATCAACAATGAAGAAGAAAGAATAAATAGACAGCAAGTAATGCAACAAAGGGTGGGTTTTTATTTATTTTTTAAATAGTATGGTAACAATTTACAAATGGAGCACATACCAGAAGACATTTCCTGTTCTCTCATACATGATTGGAATCACAGCTTGGCTCAGTTCCTTTTTTGGAGGGCAGTTCCCAGAATCCCCCAGCGGCTGTGAACTTCTACACAGTTTTACACTACACCAATGGCAGTAGGATTTCAGCCATTAATTTATTTTGTAGTACATACTTACTTCGAGATAAGTCTCAGTGCATTCAGTCAGTGTTGCCTCCAGAAAAATAGGCCTGGGGTTGACATTGTAATGGTTTTTACCTGGACCTTCTCAACATTGGATTATCTTGAAGAAAGTAATCGTAGTATCAGTACAAATCAATGGCTGGAATCCTCTACCATAGTTACATGGCAATTCAGTGTTAGCCCTACAGTAGCTTGAACAGCACCAAGATGGAAATGCGATCATGAAGCTCTTCTGCTGGGACATTGCCCCAGAGTCACAGTAGGAATCACACAGCTGAGTACAATCGGTTTATATGATGATTACCTGGTGCCTCATTTGCTGGCAAATTTACACAGCCATAATTTTATGCTACTCCAACACAAAAAAGAATTCAGCCCATGTGTTCATTTCCCTGGAAGGTATTAGAAGGTTTATTTTTAACAAATTAGCTTGCACAAAAACATACTTTGGCAAGTCAAAACCGACCATTTTTGAAAAGGTATTCCCTCTGTTTTTTCACTTGCATTCATTTATGTCCTGCACTCTCAGCATAAAATTAATAATTATACAATAATTAAGAGCAATTACGTAACCCTTCAAAAAGTAAAATCACACATAATAAGTCAACATAAAATATTGAAAGAGCAATGGTCTGTTAAAACAGACAACCAAATGTAGCAGATAGAGTGAGGGACTAGCACTCAGGAGGTCTGTGTTCGGATGTCCACTCAGCCATGGAAATCTACTGGGAAAGTGGAACCTGTAAAACCAATCCTTAAGTAGATCACTTACATTGAAAGCCTTGCTAGAGTCACAGTACATTGGCTTTGACATGATGGCAAATAGCTAATTAAAAAACAATACTGGGAAAACAAGATATTTAACCCCCTACCCCCACCCCTGGATTTGAAAGAGAGCTGTAGAGGCACCTTCCTAGGAATTCCATAGGCCAGGGGGTCACCACAGAAACTTTTTTATTTAAAACTTTAGCTCTCTCTTTTTGAAAAAGAAAAAAAAACACACAATGTAAATGATAGATAATGAAACTTTCATCTATAGCAATTCAGCCTGTACATAATCATCATCCATCAAAAAGGGAGCTCTTTCCCAAAATCAACATGAGAGATGGGGGAGGCAAAACGGCTTGCCTTGGAATGAATAAGTTCTACAAAGGAAACCAAGTGCATAGAAACTATAATGCTGATTCCTTCCTTCCTTCCTTCCTTCCTTCCATTCCTGTGCCAAATACAGGTAATAAATTTGTCCATTAAATCTAGTATGCAGACCTTAGAAACTCAACTTGAGATTGTGACAGGCTACAAACGGGTCCCTCAGACAGCAATTTAAAGTCTTGAAAAGGGTCACCATGTACAGTATTTTATATGGATGATGTAGCCGTGCCTATTTCTGCTCAAAAGAAAGTCCTATTGGCTTCAGTGGGGTTCAGACCCAGGTAAGCAGGTATAAGATTGCTCCTTGAAATCAAGAAAATGGACGTTTTGCCCTGTCCAGCCACATTGGACTTAAATGCAGCAGGAACAGCACCTGAGGGATGTATCGACAGTGCTGTCCATGTTGAGTGACACCCCATTTTGTTCTGTTGCACCTAGGCGATTACTGGCATGGCCATAGACAATCACTTGCTGGGTCTGCGAGAGATGGCCCGCGAACACTTCAAGGAACTGCCAGACATGTTTACGGATGAAACATATTTGACAAGCAATCGATTCATTCTGTCCACCAGCCAGGTGAGCCAAATTCATATTGGGATTAGTCATTTTAAAAAAAGGATCCCCATTCTTCTCCCTGTGACAGACGTCATGAATCAGTGACAAGCTTTGGTATACCTCGTACGGATTTAGCAACCTCAACAGCTCTCTGAAATACACCAGGCTTTCGTTCTTTGTATGTTCAACAAGTCAAATTAATAGCAAATTGATATTAATCTGGGTGGCAGAAAAAGAGAGGATGGTTGAACAGTGGCCTCCAAGCCAGAGGTAGATCTTTCCTCAGGTTTTATATATAATCCTCTGACTGTGCTTAGGCATGCTTTCCATACTTGCCAAAATCTTATCATTTGAGGTGCATCTCTTCATTTCGGAACTCTTGATCATCTCAAGGGAATCATGAAGAAAGATGTACAATAGAGTATGGGCAGTATCTCTGTGTCAATGACGGGAATTACATCCCTTACATTTTCTGATACATACCCATCCTATCCCACCATCGTACATGATCCCGGGATGCAATCCTATGCATTCATGTGGGAGCAAGCTTAGAAGTGACTTGTTAGAAGAGGGATCCTATATCATTTTAGAACCATCCATAATTAAGCAGTGGGAACAGTATGATCTGTCACTTTGGTGCCAGGCAGAAACATGTTTATCTAGGCAATTTAGCAGATTTTAATGGATAACTGTGTTATCGCCTGGTGATGTGCCTATATAAATCAACAACATCTTTGCATGACTTCTTAGTATTCCCGCATGGGTGTCAGTCCAACCTGTTTAGAAAGGGACTTATCTCTACGTATCTAATCTCTGGAAATAATGCTATTACTTGTTAAAACAAAGCAGTTTTAATTTTCAAGGTGCCCTAAACTACTTTATCTCATGTATCTTCAAAACAGCCACATCACTTTAATGGAACACAATGACTCTTGGTTTTTGCAGATGCAAAACACTGGATGATGATTTGATCAAATCCACCCCACTATCTGGATGACAAATAATGATTTGATCTTTGTCGGATACTTTGACAACAATTTTGGGAGCCAGAGAAACCAGTTTTCATGGGTTCTTTATCCTATAAACAAAACTGGTATCTAGCTTCTCCCACCTCCAACTCCACCTTCTTCTTCTTCTATTTCATCCTCCAGAGAAAAGTAATCCCAGAGCAATTCTTATCTGGTCCATGATAGTCCCTGGAATATGGTTCAGCCAGAGTTCAGATCTATTCAAATTCATTACTACTGCAGAGTCTGCAGACTGACCTACATGGTACATCAGGAAAAGACAAGTGTTGGCACTTAATACCATCACATTAGAATGTCAGAGCTAAAAATCATTTTGTTAACATAGAAATGTTGGGCAGGGAGGGGTCACAAAGAACTCATTCATTCAGTACTTGTCTAAACTGAAATTTGTGCGCAGCAATGTACCCATATTTTTCCATCTATAAGGCGACCCATGTATAAGATGACCCCAACTTTTCCAACCCAGAATTATAGTTTCACAACCATGCATTTTTCCTCCTCATCTTACTTCCATGTATAAGACGACCCTAATTATTTAGCCTAGCAATTTTAGACAAAAATGTAGTCTTATAATGTACGTGGAAAAATCCTGTAATTGTTTCCTTTTAATGAAATGTTGTTTTAAAAAAAATCCAAAAAAAAAAATGAAATGGGGTCACAAATTACTTTTTTAACAAAATATCACCAGGCTCTTCTGGCACTATGCCAAACGTAATCCCAAATCCTACTCATTTACAGTCAGAGATGGAATTACAAGTCAGCCCATGATCCTCAAGTCAGCATAATTTCTACATAAATTCATCAAGCTATCAAGATTTAATAGCATGTCTTTTTTTTTTTTTACAGAACAGCACAGTTTTGAAGAAACAAGCATTGTGTCCACTAATCAGTTTGTTGCATAAGCCCACAAGCATATTCTTTTGTCATTTGAAGAGGGGAGGCTTCTAATGCAATGCACAAACATAAAAAATCTTCTTGGCCATTTTGATCTTGTCATGATGTCTGTGGGTTTTTCAGACATGACTGAGCGTAGCCAGAATACCACTACATAAATTCTCTGAGAAACTATCCATGGGCAAAAAAGTGAATCTGAATAGTTTTATGGCCCTCGGCTGTAGCACAGCAAATTTATCAGACAATTCTGTAACTCTATTAGTGGGACTAATGGCCTGTTCTATGCCATTGAAAAAGCTAGGTGCCCTTTTCTTTTCTTTTTTCTTTTCTTTTCTGAAAGCCTATTTTCAACAAAAGAAGGACAGTACAGATTTCATAACAAACCATCTTTCCTTCAATATACTGCATTTCATCGTTTTTATCACATGACTGCGAAAAACCAAGCCTTTAATTAAAAAGGGGGTAGGGATTTAGCTAATAGATTCTGTTCAGCATAAGCCAAACCTGAGGTGTTTTCCTGGCAACAAATCTTTGAGATTTATGAAAGCCTTTCTAATAAACTGAGTGAAATCTCAATGCTTTGTTCAGTTTTCAGACTTCAGGAAAAGGAAAGCAACTTGTAACATATTAAGAAATAACAAGCAGATCCTATGCCTTGTTTTTCGACATACAAGCACTAGAGGGGAAAAGCATTCTTAGAATTTGTGTAGACATTGGGTATCTCTTGATGACAAATAAGCTGCATGCATGCATCTTCAAGGATGGATCCAAGTATAGAATATATCCATTAGTTTCCATGAGGCTACGTTAGATATAACTTATTTGGGATCCAGTGCTTCAACTTTGTAATACTGTATTTTCCTCACCTAATTTGAAAGCAAGTCCACTGAAAACGTTCAGCTGGAAAGGGGATCTGGGCGTGGGTAGGTTGTGAATTGGTCCCAAACAACTTGTATTGTCCTAGCAGAGGGTATTGACAACTGGCTGGCTGGCCTTCTCAATAAGCAGTGTCTTGTGTAGGAATGAAGATGCACTGAAATGTCCTGTAGAAGATACTGCATATTTCTTCTTTTAACACACCAAGACTGGAGCAGTATACAGTACTACCTGATATACTTTTCGGGCATGGGATTATTTTAACACCACTGCTGGCCTTTAACATAACTAACTGTCTTTCTTTGCTCCGGGCAACAGGTTCCAACCACTATGGAAATGTTCTGCTGCTATGGGCCTGTGATTGCGAACGGCTATGGCGCCTGCTATAATCCACAGCCAGAGCACATCTTGTTCTGCATTTCGAGCTTTAAAGACTGCAAAGAGACGTCCTCCAGCAAATTTGCTAAAGCTGTGGGAGAAAGCCTCCTGGATATGAAAGAGCTGTGCCACAAGTGCAACGTGACCCAGACGAAGAGCAGCCCAGCTAAACAAGCAGCGCCGTCAGCATCTCAGCGGGATCGTAAGCAGTAGCTTTGTGTGCACCTACACCTTTCCTTTCCTCCCCTTTGCAGCTGCTTCTTAAGGCTGAACGATGTTGCAAAAGCAAGCTTAGAAACTAGAACCCTGCTTAGTCTTTCCTGACCTGGCACCCTCCAGGTCATTCTGGACTGTTATTCCCATCAACCCCTGGGCAGAAGGTTGGCTGGGGATGATGGGAAAGGTAGCTCAGAACTTCTGGAGGATGCCCATCCGGAAAAGGCTGGCCTATGTGTGGGGAAGAAATGCCCATTTGCCTTGAACTTAGATTTCTACCGACATTTATCAAGATGATACCTTCAGTTTCCTAAAAAGGAACTCTTATATAGTCCAGAAAAAGCAAAGAAAAGGCTATGTGGCCCCCAGGATCACATATTTACAAGACTACTAAGTGTGAAGAAGTGGAATTTTATCCACAAAAACTTACAATTTGTTTAATTTTTAGTGGTCCAACTCCTTTCCTTTTTAGATGAATGTAAGAGAGGGTCCAGTATCTTTTATTGAACCACTCTTAACATTAATCTAAAAAGGAAATGTTTCAGTTTTGTACAAAAATCAATGCCCTAATTATCAGTCTGTGAAATGGGACCATGTACAAGTCACCTCAATGTGTTTTTGGAACTATGGAGCTGATAAGTAGTAGTATTTTATGAATATTGCAGCTAACTTGCAATACTGTTGCCAAGCCATGCTCTCATTATTAGGAAGCCAAATGGCCCCTTATGGAAACATCTCTATCAATTTACTCTATAAAGCTCCCACCATGAACCTTCCCACCCTCCCCTCCTTGGGTGGGATTAGGGTGCAACTACAGCAACCAGGGCTGCTGCATAAGAAAGTTGCACTTTGATGCCACTTTAACTGTCAGGGCTTTATCCCATGGAATCCTGGTATTTGTAGCTTAATGAGGCACTCAGAATTCTTTGTTATAGAGCTCCAATGCTTATTCTAAATTATACAGGATAATTTTTAGTATCTCACCAAGCTACAATCCCAGGAGTCCCTCCCTAGGATGGAGCTAGAGATGGACATGCATTAAAAATGAACTGCAAAATTTGTCAAAAACGGCTAATTGGTAACTACTTCTTCATAGGAATTGGTATGCCCAACAAATATGAACTGAAGAATTTTGTTATTTTTGATGTGTTGATTTGTTAGGCTAGAAAACAGCCTTTCAAGCACCTAGAGCAGGCCTGCCCAAAGTACGGCCAGGGGGCCAAATCCGGCCCATCAGGCCATTCTGAGTGGCCCGCAGCTGGCTGGCCCGCCCCTCCCTCCCCCTCCTTCGCCCCATGTTTTTTTTTTAAATAATCTTCTGCCAACACTGACACCGCTGGGAAGCTTGGGCGGACAGGCGGATGGGCAGTCTGCCACCACCGGCACCGCAGGGGAATGTGTGGGGGTGGGCAGGCCAGCGGGCCTCTGCCACCGTCGAGGAGCTTTGGGGTGGGCTGGCAAGTGAGCTGTCGCCACCGCTGGGGAGCTTGGGGGGTGCAAGGTCACACAGATCACCTCTTCCAAGGGATGACCTGTGGCCATGGCTCCCTGTGCTTCCTTTTGTCCCCACCTTCCTTCTTTCCTCCTTCCCTTGATCCCCACCTTCCTTCCTTCTTTCCTCCCTCGCTTGGTCCCCACCTCCCTCCCTCCCTCCCTCCCTTCCTTGTTCCCCACCTCCCTTCCTTCCTCTCTTGGTTTCCACCTTCCTTCCTCCCTCCCTTGGTCCCCGCCTTCCTTCCTGCAGGTGGAGTTGCAAGGGGTCGGTGGGTGGGGCTTATGGGTCAGTGGGTGGGGCTTGCAGTAGGGTGGCAGGTTTAGGGAGCAACCAGCCCCTGACACATTCTCAGCCACCAAATCTGGCCCTCCTTACAAAAAGTTTGGGCACCCCTGCCCTAAAATCACCAAAATTACACCGAAGCTCCCCCTGACTCTCCTCTTCAAAGCATCTGAGTTCAGTGGATATTGGATTTAGGATGTCCAAGTTATAAACCACTAAATACACCCCTCGGGAAAGTTCCCTCCACATGCCTAGAGACACCAAAATTGGAAAAAAGCTTCCCATGACTCTCATCTGCAGTTGTGGCATAACTTGGTAATCCAGAGCCCAAATTCCATTAAACTTTCAGGACTTGTAGAGCAGAGTCGGGATGGGGGGAATTTGGTGTCTCTGGGTGTTTGGGGGCCATTTTATAGCATTTTAAATGCAAAAAACAAATTGACAAATTGATTTGTCAGAGGGAAAAAAATCATACGTTCATTATTTGTGATTCATTGACCTTGACCTTGAAGTGCTATCAAACTGCTGCAACAGTGTCACATAGAAACACTCCCAGTCTTCTTGTTCCACATACCATTAAGTCTCTGAGATATGACAAAGAGCTTTCAGTATGGCCCAAGATTCAAATCCCAGAACTGAATTGTACAGTTCTGTGGGAGAGGCCTTTTATGTACTCTTACCTTCACCTATAACAAACTTCCCTGGAATTCAAAACAAAATAACCCCTATGAAACCCTGTATTGAGGGGTGGGGAGATGGAGATTTGCCCGCTAGTTGTACTGGACTACAATTCCCACCATCTGCAACTCTGGCCCATCACATCTGAAGAGCAGTAGGCTGAGGTAAACTGAACCAACAGTAGACTTGGAAAAGTTTTTAAAGCACAAGTAGCTGTGGTTAGAAAAATACTAAAATGCACAGAAGCCTTATTCAGGCATTTCAAAGGCATATTCATTAAATATATTAGGAGGGAAAATGTGCTTCTCTGCACACGGGGAACAACTCTCTGAACAGCAGAGGTTCCTCTGTGATGGTGAAGGATTTCTATGTGGTTTGAAAGAATGGGACATCTGTGTTCCTAATTCTATAGGCAGAGGAGACTCTATTCCTCAGAGTATCACTCCCCACATGCAGAGGACAATGGAGACAATACCCTCCACCTCCTTATGTATCTAACCAGCCCTGAATCTGAATCTGCCCCCAAAGGAGTGGAGAGGAGTCCTGAACTGTATGCCCCTTAAAGGTCTTTCTGAATTAATTACCTTATTAATTAGAGGGAAGATTAAAATCTGCTTTTTAAAAAAGTCCTCAGGTAATACAGCTTTCTAAATAATTTTCTTCACTGTGAATTCCAATTAGTGATAGATAGCTCTTCCATTTTCCCCTAAATGGAAAGAGGGGACCCATTAGTATTTATTTTCAAGAAGAAGAAGAAGAAGAAGAAGAAGAAGAAGAAGAAGAAGAAGAA
>JAHTLZ010003518.1:28111242-28131500 GCA_023846285.1 Phrynocephalus versicolor | reverse complement strand
AAGAAGAAGAAGAAGAAGAAGAAGAAGAAGAAGAAGAAGAAGAAGAAGAAGAAGAAGAAGAAGAAGAGTTGTTGCCCCTTTTAAAGACTAACTGCTATATTTTAATGTGAGCTTCCATGGACAAGTTTACTTCTTCAGACATCCCCAGTCAGGCAGGTGGTTTATATCAGTTGACATTAGGCATGGGCATTTCGTTTCGGAAGGGGTCTGGTTCCTAAATGAAACACGGCAGAACAGATGCTGTTTGGTACTGGGATCCACCTTCCAGAATGAAATCAACCAGTCTCTTACCTAGTTCTGGGTTGCACTGGGTTAAACTCCAACCAGGAAGCAACCTTGGACGCATCATCTTTCACTCTTCCTGGCGCTGGACAATCAGACAGGGTGGCAGGATGATGCCTGTCCCTGCACAGCTCCTGATTGGCCAGAGCCAGAGAGAGTTCAGCCCCAACCCAAAACAAGGTAAGAGACTGGTTGTTTTCATTCTGGAAGGTGGATCCTGTTACCGAACGGCAACTGTTCTGTTTCATTTTGGAACTGGACCCCTTCTGAAACAAAATGCCCATGTCTAGTTGGCATATCACAATTAAGGCTGTGTGGTATTTATATTGTAATAGCAGCTGGCGATAACTGATGAGTAAGTTAAGCTTGATGGGCTTGTAGTCACAGTGCTCTTTTGATGGTCACCCATTTATCTCTGCTGTCCATATAAATGTGCTATTGCTCTAGTAGACACAGACAACACACATATCTGTGTTTTAAAATAACTAAGAACTGTGTCAACTCAGCAGGAGCTTTTGTGGACTACAGGCCACTTCTTTCAGTGCCTGGAGTACTACTGCCCTTTCTGCTAACCAAGACAGCACTCAATGCCTTTGACGAAATAGGCTGCAGTCCTTGGAAGATGATGGCCAAGGAAAACCTGCTGATCTTTCAGATGCTGTAAAGCTTTTAATTCCACCCCTCCCCCCTCACACACACTAGATAAACAGAGCCAGTCCTCTTGAAACTGGTCTTTCTTGCAGCATCTCTGGACATGGCAATGTATGAACCTTGTTTTCTTCTCTGCTCCCTGCAAGTTCCCTGATAGCTCCTGCTTGTCCGAGAATTCATGCGGCTGACCAACAACGCGAGAGAAATGTTGCCTTCTATGATACAGTACCTCCTCTTTTTCTTTTTCTAAGGCTCCTTGCCACACACTGCAGGTTAAACACAAATGTAGCAGCATAGGGAACACCAGGTGTGCCCAGTGATTTGTGCTCCAGAAATGGAAGCACCACTTTAAACGGTACATCACTGGAGACCTCAAAGTTCAAGCAGTGTTGAAATCCCTGTGAAATGCATGTCCTCCACACAATGCAATCTTCTAGTTTCTGGTTAAAGGCAAACTAGACGTTGTTGTGTCTATTCAGTGTCTGTAGCTTGGATAAAATGCACTTTCCTGTGCTGTGAATTCATGCTGCGTGGTTGATTTCCGCAGCTAAATAAGTGAACTCTTCTGCGGTCAAATCATGATCATGCCATAATTCTGTGACATTATGTCTGTTTATGTGAATTTCAGGGAGTGGTTAGTACTTGATAACGTCATATAAAGTCAGCTGTATTAGAGCAGTAGAAAGCAATGTTGTTCTGCACCTATAATCACAGTATGTATATCTATGCAACCTGAATAGCATATTTACACACGCGTTCAACTACCTAACTGCAAAACAGACCGTGCCAAACAAGAGTTTTGAGATTCAGTTAATGCAACTAATGAATTTTATTTTGCCTTCATTGAAAAGTTTGACGTAACATGGACCTCAGCACCATAAAAGGCAGCTGTTAGAGGCCCAGCAGCTGCACCGTATCACTGGATATACAGAAAATGCCGTAGGAAAAGGCGGGTTGCCTTTCACCAGGCTGCCTTCACAGCGCCACAGAAGTCGGGATATGTGAAATGGGCCAGCTGGTCTGGTGCCATGAGTTCAAATCCAGTAAAAGCATATTGATTTACTTTAGGGTAGTCATTTATTCTTAGCTCAATTATCCCCATTTAGTAAAGACTGCACGTGTATTGGTGTTTGTGTTTAAGGGTTGGGAGAAGACCCATGAAGGTTGCCCTCAACTCCTTGGAGAGAAAACAAGGCACACACAAAATTGCCATCCATCTAATCTAATCTATGGGTTGTCGAGGAGAACATCAAGGGCAGAAATGCAAGGAATGGAAATGGCAGAACACTCTGCATCATCCATGGTTCTTGGTTTTAATAGCTGCAACCTTTCACTTTCAGAAATCCTGTTTCATGCAATAGATTTGTATACATGCAGTCATGCCATATTACGCACTTTACTAAGGACTTGTGAGAGTGGTTCCTGAATTTTTCAAGGGAGGATTCATTGTGGTCGGCGGGGGGATTTTGCAGGAGTACATAGAAGGAATCCTACTCTTCTGCTCCCACCCCCAAATCCACATGGCTGCTGTGTACACTAGAAAAATCAGACATGGTCACTGTCTTTATGTGTTTGCGTCATGTCTCACGTGACCTGGGTTCATAAATAAAAAGGTAATATTCTTTTCATACTAGCAACAAATATAAGATATATTTGCTCCTGGACCTATTATGTTAAGCTCTCTAGATAGAATTACTGATATAACACCCAATGGCAATATATCCCTACTTTTTATATTGTGCGCTACATGATATTTAAAGTTAATATTTTGGTGATATTTTATTTTTATAATATATAGTATAGATTTATGGCAAATTGAGGGTGTATTTATTGCCTCTTTGTTTTTAGCCTGAACTATGTTTTATGCTTGAAAGTATATAAACCATTCCGGTAGACAGCATCCAAGTGATCTGTAACAATGTTCTGAATTCAAAATACAGAGATTGCATATTCATAATCAATAAAAAAGTGTATGATGGAAGATGTGAATGGGTTTTATTTGGAACAAAACAACTGCTTCAGCTTCATCTCTTCAGCAGTTCAAAGAGATGTGGCTTTTTCACTAGCCAGTGTTCTTATATACCAGGCCTGCCCAACAGGTCGATCGCGGGCAACCAGTCACCTACGGTGCCTTCAGGGGTCGCCCGCCTGGTCCCTGCTGGAGCCACTGCCACCCCCACTGTCATTGTCGCCGCTCCTGACCCCACCCCCACTGCCGTCCCTGCTGCCATTGCCCCCGGCACCGGCATCTTCACTGCCGCCACTGCCGCCCCTGACACCGCCCCCACTACCACCCCTGCCGCCGCCACCAACATCGCCCCTGACACCCCCACCAACATCGTCACGGCCCATGCCGCCACCACCCCGTTGACCCCGCCATCGCCGCCACCACCACTCCTTACCCCCCACTGCTGATGACGACGAGCCCCCGCTGACCTGCCGTTGCAACTTTTGCACATGCACGTGCACACACACACACACACACACACCACATCGACTACAGGAGGGCTATGAAAGCTGCAGGTAGCCTGTGGGCTGTCCAAAGTTGGACAGCCCTGCAATATACATTATGGAGGCGAAAGAGAGAGCTTCTTAAGCCAGTCTTTTAGCGAGGTCTGTATTTTTACAGAGCTTGGGGCTAGTTACAAGCAGGGACCTACAAGGAACATCTGGTTTAATCTACCTGACTAATTGATGTACAATTGAGGTGGTTCAGAGATAGTCTGAACTACATTGTTCTCACAGATGTTGGTATGTTTCCAGTTTGTGGGGCTGTGAAGGAGGAAAATACAAGTCTGCCCCCCCCCCGGGTGGAAAGTGCTATGCAGCACCATCTGTTTTGGGATTGTGGTAGACCCTCCATGTGTAGGCAGAGCTCCTACCAACTTCCTTCTTTCATTCCATCCCCAGGAGGCACACATTCTGCTCCTTGCTCAGAGGAGTCCTGAAGGCAATCAACAACTGGTCTACTTAACTACCTAGAACAGTGGTGGCGAACCTTCGGCACTCCAGATGTTTTGGACCACGACTCCCAGAATTCCGAGCCTAGACTGCCAATGACAAAGGACAGTGGGAGTTGTGGTCCAAAGAGTGCTGAAGGTTCGCCACCATTGACCTAGAAGGAAGAAAGCCTCCCAACACAGCCCATCTAATAAAGTGACACAGCACCCTCACTTTCCATACCCGGATGCAAAATGACTACTTGATTTGGTGGACAGGAATGGGTAATGGGTAAAGTCAGTCTGAGCTCGCCCATAGGGCTCAGCAACTGCAGTTTCCAATGGAGGTATGGGTTTTCAATGAGGCTTCAGCTGTCATTCTCCTTCTACTTGGACACTTCCTTCTTTTGAACCAGCAAACGGGCACTTCCCCTGCACACACACATTATCACATTTATAATCCACAAAAAGCCAGAGCCAAACAATAGAGATGTATGTGGCCCATAAACTGATCCAAGAGTGACTGGGGGCTACTTGGACGCCCCTGGGACTCATATGATTATTTATTCATTTATTGGACTTTAGTGCAAAACACAGTTCTGGGCAGTAAACAATCAATTAAGGTCAAAGCCTAAGCATGACAATAAATTAAACAATAACGTTAAACAATAATGTTAATTTAAAAAATACAATAGTCAAATCAAATCAAATCAAGCATCATAACGCAAAGAAACTAAGAATATCAGTCCATAATTGGACAAGTAGGAAAGTGGGAAGGTTCAAGTGAAGAGGACATTAAAAGAGCATCTGTACAGAGCATTGTTTTAAGCAACCTCTTAAAGGTAGGCAGTTTTCAGGATACATTCTCGCCTCCCTCAATGTGGCAGCCCAAAGAAACAGGGCCTAAGAGGATCTGGTGGTGCCAGTCAACGTTCTTAGGGAGAGGTGGTCCAACAAGTAACGGGGTCATAAACCATGGAGAGTTTTATCAGTAAGCACTAAAACCTTGAACCTGTTACAGGCAATCAGTGGAGAGTCGAGACAAACCAGGAGATGTGGTCTAACTGCTGGCTCAGGCACTTCAGCCATGCTTTTCTGGATGCATTTTTGTTAAGATCATTTCCCAGAGTTTAAACCTTACGACAGTGGGAAACACAGCTTTAGTGTACTACCCACAAAGTAAAGGTAGACAAAGTTCAAGACCGTTCTGATAAAACTTTTGCTACCACCAGTAGTATTTTCATCAGGTATATAATACTCTACATTCTCCTCACTAAAATATAGCAACCCAAGCACACTATTAATGGATTGTTTCTGGGTGCACCCTGTTAAATTACACAATACCTTGTTTTTTATAAATTTGGAAAAGAGTCAAGGCTTCTTGGAAATCACAACAAGCAGCCTTGATGGAGGAGCATGAGAAAGCACAACTTTTTTAACTATGGTTCTTCCAGGAACCATCTGTGAATTGACATCAATTGGTTCCTTCTGTGCCTGCATAGACATCTTGGGAATATGTCAAACCCTAAACACATTAAACCACATTCTCTCCATTACTCACTCCTGTTTTTTTTTAGCCCTCAAGATTAACCATCACAGAATTTAGCATCAGCGATGTCCCTCTGTGACATCAAATCACCAAGAGAATGAGCATGCATGGTTCACCACGGTAACTGTGGATGATGCAACTGGCCCAACAGTATGCGCTGAGCAGGAAAGGCAGTAATAGTCTGGTGGCCAGTTTTCACCATAAGTAGCCAAAGTCGACTTGTAATTTCCCTCCTTTATATAGAAAGGCAGCGCTCGGCCACCGTCCACACCCAAACCTTTTCGGCGCTTTCCGAGGAGGGCTGATCATCTACTTTCTTATAAGGCTTTGCTAGAGGTTCATCTCAGGAATGCCCAAAAATGCCCTGGTGACAATCAAATATGGGCCCTACCGGAGCTGCGGTGTGGTGGAGCACAGGACGTTCCGCCTGGAGGGCTTGGAAGGTACATATTTAACATGCCCGGGGGGGGGCGGTCAGTGTCATGCTGACCCCCCCCCGGGGGGGCAATGGTTTCAAACTACAGGAAAAGAGATTCCATTTGAACATTCGGAAGAACTTCATGACAGTTAGAGCTGTTTGGCAGTGGAATATGCTGCCACGGAGGGTGGTGGAGTCTCCTTCTTTGGAGGTTTTAAAGCAGAGGCTGGATGGCCATCTGTCGGAAATATTGTGAAGGGGTTCCTGCTTGGCAGGGGGTTGGACTCGATGGCCCATGAGGTCTCTTCCAACTCTATGATTCTATGATTCTATGATTCTATGCAGAGGAAAAGAGGTGGGGTTTGAAATTAAAAGGCTTGTTCCCACTGGGAGAAAAAAAAAACCCCTGCTGTTGTATGGGTTCTCTTTAAAAACACACAATTTTGTGTCCACACTAGATACATGAACATGCGGAGCACTGTGCAAAGGGAAACATGTTTTTCTGCTTCTCTGCCAACGGTCTGGTGGTTTGTTTGTTTGTTTGTTTGTTTGGGGGGGGAGGTTGGTGGTGGAACCAATTCATTGGATTCAATACCACACAGGTGGATTTCCAATTCACTTTTCAAATTATTAGTCCTGCTACAAGACAATGAGGATTTAAATAGTTAAATAAATAAAGGCACCGGGCTAGCCAAAAAAAAAAAAAAAAAAACAGTGCCCTCCCAGTTGGTCTTTTATTGATTGTGCCCATGGGCCTGAGGGCTACTTTTGTTTTCCCGCTGGAGTCTAAGTTCCATTCTTCATTTGGAAAAGTGGACAAAAAGTCAGAGCTGCTCCATGATCCAAACCAAGGACATCAGCCCAAAAGTGTTGGAGAAACACTGTCCTCCTCTGACACCTCGGAACACAAGCTGTCTCCATGCAGGGGGGGAAACTTGTATAAATGGACACGATGGCAGCCCAGGAAACCACCTCCTATTTTGCTTTTTGTAAGTTACAGTTACGTGTTCAACCTCCTTGTGTGTGTTGTGTCATTACAGTCGTGGCCGACTCATCATGACTCCATGTCTATGGAGTTTTCTTGGCAGGAATACTGGAGTGGTTTGCCAGTTCCTTCTCCAGGCACCTACAGCAACTGGTATTCCCTGGTGGTCGCCCATCCAAGTACTAACCCAGGCCGACCCTGCTTAGCTTCCAAAATCAGGCAAGACTGGATGTGCTTAGGGCATCTAGAAAGCATTAAAAAGTAGACAGAGTCTCTTCCTAACTGTCAAAACATTTGCCTGGGAGGAGGGGCAGGGAGAGAAAGAGAAAATAATTCAAGAGAAGCTAGCCTCATTAATGGGCACCTTGCTGGTAGATTTCCTGTAGCCCTCTGAGATCTTAAATTAAAATTCAGCCATTAAAAGAGGAGGCACAATTGACTGTAGTGAAATGCAGATGACCTTAAACAAAGAAATGGGTTCATGACAATGCTTCAAAGCATTCACAAATGTTAAATCATAAGAAACAAAAGGCATTTTTGTGACCTTTTGGGCATTTCCAAAGATATGGGTTTGCAAGAGACAAAAAAATATGAAAACTACCAACTGTAAGTTACACTTGACTTAATGGCACACTGTTATATTAATTAATTACAACATGCAGGCGCAGGAATGTGCCTATCTGGCCCTATTCCATGGTCTTTAAGGAGAGTCTAAAACCATAACTACGGCTTGTAGGTTTTTATTCTATATACAGATATACAAGTAGCTTCTGATGTGAGTACAATAGCTCAAAGGTCTGGCGTGAGGCACCCTCCAGCACAAAATTTACTTAATCTGTTTCAACTCTAACACCTCCCTCAGCTGAATTTCTGCCAGGGGAAATAAAAGTCACAGTGAGCATATTCTGAGTGGTTTTCTGTTCTTTCTCTCTAGAGGTAAAGACAATAAATTTGCATCTCCTGAAGTGGAAATTGATGCCATCACACTTCAGGTGCTTTCTTCTAGTTTGTAGTCTCCAGTCTTCACTCTCTTGCGCTTAACTTCAGATCATGCACCTACAACATCTAGCCAAGATGATTTTAAGAGTCTGGGGGTGGGGTTTCCCCCCACCTCAAGTTGAAGAGCACTGACAGGTTGACCACTTACTTTTCAGGAGTATTTTAGTGGCATAATTTTTTTTTAATGACCAAACTTTGATTTCAGGAAGCAAGAAAGAAGAGCATAGTTCTACAAATAACAGGAACTCAACAACCTTTCTATTAAACACTCTTTACTAGCCATGTGCAATGGCTTTTTTTTGGGGGGGGGCATTAGGAGCAGGATTGTGTAAGTGGAGATCCAGCATGGTACAGGGACATTTGCCAGAATGAATACAGAGCAGTTCAGGTCACATTATTCCAGGCAGTCTGACAAATCTCCAGAACTACGGCTATCATTGAGGGTAGGGGTTTAAAAAAGATGAAATCTGGGCAAAAATATTTGGCACCAGTTGTTATAGAAAAAAAGGGAGCACCAAAAGTGGAAGGTGGACATCTGATGCTCTAATAAAAGACAAAATATATCCTGGAAACTCCAGTCAATGAGCCCTCGAGAGGGCAAAGATTATTCTCATTGGACACTACTTATTCCCCCCCTCTTTCATTAGCTTAAAAACCATTAACAAATGGAGGCATGGCAATGGGAGATCACCGGTTAGAATGGCCGCATTCTAGAATGTTCTTCTTTTTGCTTTTAGGGGTTACACAGAGCTTGCAGTGGTTGTGTGTAGGCATGCAACTCTCAGCGGCTGAGAGAACCGCATTAGTCGCTTCTCCCTTGGCAGGAATATCTTCCTGATTTAAATAGTAGCCATAATCATTTGCCATCAAGCCAATCCTGATTTATGGCAAGGGTTTTCCAGGTAGAGAATAGGCAGAAGTGGTTTCCCATTCTCTTCTATGGGGGGGTAGTGGGGAGTATGCAGCTTGCCCAAAGCCACACAGGCTGGCTCTACTCGCAGGAAGCACAGTAGGGCAATGAACTCCCAACTTATGGTTCAACAGGTGGATGCCTAAACCACTGAGCTGTCCATCCAGCTTTCCTCGGATGGCCATATCTTATGTGGCACTGTGTCAGAGGAAGGCATGGCCCCATGTGGTTTATGAAAACATACGCCAAACAAACTGGGGTTCATCTCTGAAGTTGCCGCAAGACTCTCATTGGTTCTAGTCGTCCCCCGCAATATTGCGGTTCATATACTGCGGCCCCGGTATATCACAAGACCACATTCTATGAAGGCGAGGGCCCCATGGCAAACTGTGTGGGCCTGTGTGGGGGCTTCTGCCTTAACCCAGGCCTGGCACTGCCACGAGCGGGCCTCCAATGGGCTTCCTGGTGCTGTTGGAGGACCCAGAAGTGGTACACAGCAAATCTAGAGTGTGAGAGTGTCTGGGGATGTGTGTGTGTGTGTGTGTGTGTAATCTGGTCTCTGGGTGTCTGAATTTCATTGTATGTGTATACTGTGTATATATACATACAATGACAATAAATTGTTATATATATATATATATAGAAGTTCACTTCTAGGGCCTGTAACAGACCTGGGAAGCCCATCAGAGGCCTGTTCAGGGCAGCGCCAGGCCTGGGGTAAGTGCAAGAGGCCCCAAACAGCCCCCCCAGCCATGACCCAAACCAGCATCTGCATAATGCGGATTTCCCTTTATCGCAGGTTGGGTCAGGTCCCTAGCCCCTATGATAAATGAGGGATTATTGAACCATGTTAGACTAACCTAGCTACCCCTTTCAAAATGTCTTACCAGAATTCATTACCCTACTGCAGGGGTGTCCAAAATTTTTGCAAGGTGGGCCAGAATTGGTGAAGTGAAAATGTGTGTGGGCCGACCATTCAGCCGCATTTGGCCCCCGGGCCAGACTTTGGACAAGTCTCTATATAACATGCAAAGAGGCAGGGAGGATGCTGCAGCAACGGTAGGCTAGGCAGGTGGCTGGGGGCATGGACAGAGGCAGGGAGGGCAGGCAAACCATAAAACTGCAAGCTGATGTCTCCTTCTGGTATGGGGAGGAGCCAGCTGGTGGGGATGAGTGACAGGCTGACCCAGTGGGCAGAAGACAACGCGGGCCACTCAAAATTTGAAAATGGGCAACATTTGGCCCCCAGGCCTGACTTTGGACATGCCTGCCCTAATGAATTTGAGGCAGAGGACAGAAGAGTTTCCTCTTGAGTAGCAAGGGCCCCAGCCAAGGTGGTGGTGGGTAGGGAAGCCCTCAGTTTGTCATTCTCTGCCCCCTGCCACCCTAGACAATGGCTTTGTTTGGGTTGTTGTTGGTTCCTCAGTGTTAACACTTTCAGTGTTTACCTGTCTCCTTTTCCATAGCTGTGCTGAAAGCAGATGGACACCGAATAATTCTTGAAGAGATACCAGATTGGAATGAAGTGCAGCTCGTTGTGAATGGAGAGATGGTATTTCAATGCAATATCAATGACCTGGATTTTGGTAAGGAAAACTGGGTTACCAGGTGTCCCCAACATTAGGCAAACTAAGGCAACAGCTTCAGGCAGCAGATACTGAGGGATAGCTGTAGCAGCCACCTTCTTATATGAATCTCTTGGTGGACAATGCTGAGTGTTCCACAAAACTCATCGTCCTTTCAGTGGTTTGCAACCTTCAGGACACACTGTCTCCTTGTCAGTGGTCAAATACGGTTCATGGATTTACTATTCAGCAATTGATCCAAGCAACCACCCCAACAGGCCACAGAGTGGAAGAGATGCCATCATGCCTATCCCACTGGCAGTGAAATAACCCAATCTGTTCTCAGCCTATTCTTGTTGAGGATTGCTCTTATTTTTAAGAAATGAGACAATGGGGTGGTGAATACCCAGTTTGTCATAGGTCCCATTTGTTTTATAACCTCTCTCTCTCTCTCTCTCTCTTAAAGGAGGCAAAGGTGTATTGGATCCACTCTGCCAAGCAGCAAGATTAGCCGTCTTAAATGCTTATTGAATAATGAATCCGCTTCTTCTTTTATTTACCAAGATATACAATAAATAAAATAAATATGTCCTTCCACCTTCCCAGTCATGCTTTGTACCATGAGATTTGAAAAATCTAAGAAAGAAAGAGAAGTTTTTCTACTGTTTGTTATGTCTTAAGAACATTTGCTTCATGCCCCTTTGCCTCCCTGCAAACGTGGCTCAAACGTACCAAAGTAAAACCAATGATTAGCTTACCAAAGAGAAAGACTGCTGGCTGCTCTTGGTGGCCATTTACTTGGGCATGATTCCTTCTTCAAAGATTGTGTGTGAGTGAGTGAGAGTGAGAGTGAGTGAGTGAGTGAGTGAGTGAGTGAGTGAGTGAGTGAGTGAGTGAGTGAGTGAGTGAGTGAGTGAGTGAGTGAGTGAGTGAGTGAGAGTCAGAGAGGGGGGTGAGAGGGGGGGTGAGACTAAAAGTGTGTGACTAGAGACTGCCAAATTTTCTTAGCCGGGATCGGGCTGGATCTAGCTTAATAGGGTCACTTTGAGCTACAATACACGTTTTGTGGCAATATGTGGACCTGTACGCAGGGATCAATCACACTGCACCTCAAACAACCCTATTTGGCCCTCCTTTCCCTTAAAGGAGAAGAAAGAAAGAAAGAAAGAAAAATAGGAACATGTCCCTCCCCCCTCCACTTGCCTCCTCCTCCTCCTCCATGCTTTACTTCAGTCACTTGTAAGCTGTGCTTCCTTCCTGTCCCCCTCTGCAGGCAAGTGGAAGGAAACTTTCACCTCCACCCCCCATATCATTAAGTGGCTTAAGCAAAGATACAGATTAAACCATCTGCTTTGGCTCAGTTCCAGCTGACCACACATCCTGGAACAGAACCAAACTAAAACAAACTTGCCCACATTAGAAAAACAGTAGCCTCTGTCAGGAACCCCCCAAAAGTACAAATAGGCAAAGATGGTCTACTTCACAGTGTCCCATACTCAGGGTCCAACTAGACAAACGGAAGTGTCCCAAACATGCTTGCCCTCAGAGTGGAACAAATCTTCATCTGATTGAACCTTAAGAGTATCTATGGTGCCCAGGTTGAACTGTTTTTTCTTTTTACACTGGACAGCCAAGTTCTTTGTTCTACTCCATTCTTACTTTCTTAATATTGTAATAGATATTTACAAGTACAGTGGACCCTTGTATAACAAACAGCTTGTATAACATAAAATCTGTACAACATAAAAAATTCCGGAGATAGGGGAAATTTGCTTAACATAATCGCCTATGGGGAAAATCCATACAACATAAGAATGGGATTACTCCATTTTCAATGCATTCCTATGGGAATTTGTATAAAGGAAAATTTTGCTTAACATAATTTCATTTGGAATGAATTAATTCCTTTATACAAGGTACCACTGTAGTTGGTTTCATTTCCTGAGACATTCGAGGTCAATGACTCTTATGGCATAAGCTGCTACAGTATAATTGTAAATATTGCTATACCTATCCAGAATAACAACGGTGAAAATGATAGAAGTTTTTTCATTAAAACATTGCCTTATAATACTGAGATCAGGACTGACCCCTTGAGTTAATGTAGCATGGGAATATAGGTCAAATTGTATCTGAATAGCTATGGTATGCGTTCATTCATTTGAACATTTCATTTCATTTCTCCTTTGCCTTTCCATTAAAAAATAATGCCTAAAGAGATTACACTGTCCTGGTCCATACCCCTGGGAGTATGTGTATCCCAGGTTGGGAAACTCAGCCTTAGATAGTTCATTTAAGAAATAGCCAAACCATCCAAAATCACGAGATGAATCAGCACAATGCAAACAATTGATGCATTTAAGTACTTTACTGAGGAACCAATATTTAGTACATATTTAGGCAAATATCTAGTAGCTTCTCAACAGTAATAAAATTACCACGTCAAAGAGTCTAGGTGAAGTACTGGCCCAAACAGGCATAACCTCAGATTTAGCCCATTTAATTGTATAACTAGAGAGGGCACCACAGTTGTCAATTAATTTTATAAAGTCTAGTAGACTTTCATCAGTGTTGTTGGTGGACAACCAAAATTGCAGGCATATATTTGCAATGTAGGGCACTGATGTTTGAAATGTACAAATTCTGAAATCTTTGATTTTCATATTATTGCACATGTTAAATTCTCCAGACATAAAGTGTATATTGACAAGATGGATATCCCTTCCACATACCATTCTGTATCTCTTCTTCCATGTGTCAAAATTAGATGAAGCCATGCTACTTTGCTACAACCTTCTGGAATCTACCAGCAAAGAGCACAGCAAATGTTTAAATATCAGTGTTCAGTAGGAAGATGCTTCTGTCATTTGCACCCCTCAGATGCTCCTTACCTGATTTTGGAATGGCTGAGGTAAAAGCTTCAAAAAGAAAACTTGAGAAACAGCCTGCCTTAAAACATTTTAATCCAAAGTCTAAGAGTCAAAACCATTGTATTTTCAAAGGAGAATGCTGTGCCTGTGCCTATGAATCTCTTCTACTCATAATGGAGATGCCAAAAGTTCATTTGTTGTGCTTCCAGCAGTGGGAACGTTAAGCCTGCAGGATGGTGGATACAGTTTAAGCACAAAGCTTTGGGGTCTTCACTTTTTCCTTATAATGTTGAATTAACGTTTTAAATTAATTTTTTTGGTGTGGTACAAGGATCCTTTGATGTAAGGGTCACTGAATGTGATGTAATTATGACTTCTTTGCTGATTTAGTATGTCTGCTAACTATCAGCCAGTTATCCATTCTCCTAGTATCTCTGTCTTCCAATATTCTGGATTGCATTAATCAATGGAATAAAATTACAATTCCTTTGCTGTTTTAATCTTGTTGCAAACAATCAGCCAGCTGTCATTCCAATATTGATCACAACATCTAAATGAACTAGCATCGCTTACCATCTGTACTTAAGATGCGTTTGGGTTATTTAAAAAACAAAACAAAACAAAACCAGGCTAAACAAGAATACTAACAAAACTTACAAATCCTGTGTTCTGTAACTAGTAGAGAGTTACTGCTAAACGAAAGGGAGAATCACAAATCTTTGTCTTGAATTTTACCTTAACAAGAGAGGTGAAAGGGCCAATCAGTTAACATCTGATTAGTGACATGGTTAAAAGCAGCTTGCATTTTGCTTAAGCTTTAAGCTTTCGTGACATCCCTATGCCAGGATGACCGATATCCTGCTTTTACAGCCATATTGAGTAAGGCTCATGCATTGTCATTTTTGGAAAATAAAAATTTCTGATTCCTTTCTCCCCCAAAGCCCCAAAGAATCCCTTTTGTCATGGGGAACCCATTTGGGGCCATGGGACAGGGAGAAGTCTTTAATTTCTGAAGATTGCGGCAGCCTGAATAATCTTACTGGCTATGTACGTAAGGAAGCAACCCAATAAATCAATGACTTCCATGCCATCACACCGCCAGCGATGAAAAGAATTCCATAAAGAAGTCTCAGGTCCTGCAGAGACAAGTCCAACAATATTTTATTTTTAAAAAAAATCACAGGTGGTAACATCAGCTTAATACAGAGTAACGACCCAGATTTCAACTAGCATGTCTTATATTTAAGAAATGAGAAAACAGATCAGATTTATGTCTGTATGTAAATAAAAAGAAGGCTCAGGCTAGCCAATTCAGGATGGTGCTGTCAGTCCTTGGTCAGCAAAAACAGCTGTCTGCCCCGCCTTCAGTTTTGAATGTGGGTACAAAAGCATTAACCCCCCTGCCCATGACAAAGATACAGGTATGATTATTATGAGTGTGCCTTGATGGAGGATAAGGTCAGACCCTATGCAGTAGAGCAGTGGATCTCAACCTGTGGGTCCCCAGATGTTTCTGGACTGCAACTCCCAGAAACCCCTTCCAGGACAGCGAGTGGTGGAGGCTTCTGGGAGTTGCAGTCCAGGAACATCTGGGGACCCACAGGTTGAGAACCACTGCAGTAGAGACTTGGGTTTACTTTTGTCCTAATGAAGGCGTCAGCTGTCTATGCAGTGGAAGGGGGGATATGGTTCCAAGGGATGGTTTCTACTGCTGCCTGATGTTCTATTTTGGGGACTGAAGCTCGAGGAGAGGGGAAGTGTTTTGTGCCACATGCCATCAGCTTCTGATTATTATCATTAAAGTAACAAGCAATTATGTTAGTTATTTTGACAATGGCAAACTTCAGATTCCTTTTTTTAAAAAAGATAACCATAAGGGTATCTAATTCTGGTGTCCTTGAAGCTGCAACAGCTTCTATTTATTTTCCTCAGCAACCTTCCATGCTCTGCAGAGAATCGGTCTGCACCGGCCATGTTACCCATGTCAGTCAGAGACTCACACGATGAGAAGGAAACTGTGTTTATGTTGCTGTGGGGATCACAAGAAAGGCTGCACGTGTCTTTAGTTCACTCCTTTTGCAGTCAAAGAAAGGCTTGTAAAACTGTCAGAAAACTCTGGAAGATAGTTACTAGACATTAGAATGGAAATAAATGTCACACCATCCCCACCCCCACTGGATTCTGCCAGTTTGGGCTGTATATTTTATAGATGTGCTCTGACCACTTCAATATATGCTGAACATTCACCAATTGCTTTTTTTATCCTTATTTTGCATTCTGTGTTGCTTTCCAAACTTGATGCCTAACCTTGTTTGACAGCATTGCTATTATTTTAAACGTGACAGCATTTGATAGTTGTCAAGGAATGGCATTTAGTATGTTTCCACTTTGTCATTGGCCAAAACAAAAGATGCCAGCAAGTCACACCTGAATTCTTTGGCAAAATATCACCATGAAAATCTAAGCAATTACATTGGAAATTCCAGTGTGTTGTAAATACTTGTGTCAGTTATAATGTGCATTTGTGCACCTGAGACTTAAGTTTAGCAGCCTGCCTTCTGAGTACCATGGCATGTAGCTGACTTGTCAGTATATGAAACTATGAAATAAATTTGTTTGCCTGCTTGCTTGTTTAATTTAAATATTGCCCCATTAGGGCCAGGCACTATTCTGGGCAGTTAACAAATAGCACAGTCAAGCAAACAAGCATGGTACACAAAGTAACTGTAAAAGAAAAAAGTCATAAATAGAGAGGAATAGAGGTCTCCCTTGCACCAGCCAGAAACATTTTCAAAGGGAAGTGCAGGTTAGGGTTTCATTTTTCTTTATATTTATGTTTTTATCTAATTTGTTTTCAACTGTCTTTTTTATTTTTTCAAATCATTTCCAGTCATGGGGCAGCTAGTCAAGAGTGTATAGGGCTACAAATTGCACTTTATTATTGTCACATTAGAAACATAGAGTAAAATCCAGTTGTTAGTCCCAAGCAGAGCAGATTCTGCAGCCAGGTACCTAAACAATGGTGTGGACTAGACTTGTAGCCAACTTCTTTTGTGAGTTTTTGCATTTTGTGTGTACTGTATGTGGTCTATGGGACCACATGCTGTATACATAATCTGAGTTTCCATTTATTCCTTATGGGAAATTTGCTTTGATATAAGAGTGTTTTGGTTTACAAGCAAGTTTCGGGAATGAATTATGCACATAGAGCAAGATATTACTGTACAGTACAACCATGTTCCTTCAAAAAAAACCCCTTTTAATCTTCAAGAGGTCCTATAAAATATACAAAGAATGGTGTTAATGAAATTGCTTTATAGCTTTTATATCTTGGCTAATTGTCTCATTAAGGCACATTTCTCATTGCGGAAATGGATCTGAAGCATTTTTCACTGTCGAAGGAAACTTATCATTAGTGCCTTCCCTCAGTCTTCAGAACCATTTGCAGTGGGAGAGGAAAACTCTTAGGTATCTGCCAACTGTGCAGCAATCAACAGCCAAGTGGGCCTAATAGCAGAATAACACAATAACTAAACTTGTTTCCCCTTTTCAAGTCAGAATCTCACATTAGCAGATGATGTAATATATTGCACTTTCCTGATCTCTCAAACTAGCCATTTCTCTAAATGGCAAAATGGCTTCTGTATATATGAAAAGTGGAGGTTTGCAGCAACAACCAAGAACATTTGTCTTTATATACAGTAAACAAAACATCTAACTGCATTAGGGGAATAATGTGTCACTTTTTGTATATCAATTTGTTCATATTTTAATGGAGCACGGAAACTTTTATAGTAGTTGGGCCTAGTCTTATGAAATACATTTGCCTGTTATGATTTTTTCCATATTAAGAACACAAAAGAACACATGGAATATAAGACTTGGTTCCTCAAATGCAATCAAATGCTCTTGATGAGTCCCTTTGAGGAAGGAACATGATGGAAACCAGTCCAAAACGAAAAACCAAGAGATGGATACAGCAGTTGTCATGGGCTTGACTACATCCAGAGTATGCAATGGGGCATATGCTCCCCCATTCAATAGTTTCTGCTTCTGCTGAATCGTCCCTTTTAACTTTACGAGCTTACAGAAAAACATCTAACCCACTGACTCAAATGGGGAAGATCTACCCATTAGATAATTCATTGATGTGAGGAAGGGAAGGCACATACTGTATATAGCCACCACACTTTCCATGATCACATGCAAATACCTGTTTCCAGAACCACTTCTCTAGCAGTGAAGCAAATCACTGTTTTGTTGAACTAAGATGGTGTAAGGATGGGAAAATTTCCATTAAAACATATGAGCATTCTTTAGGCTACCATGCAGCAAGTGACAGCTAAGAACTGGATGAAATTAAGATACATATGTTGAAAACTGTTATGGAAGTTTCTGAAGAAGAAAAAAAATAGGCCAATGATTACTACAGCAGGGTAACTATCTCCAGATGTCATGTCAGCTGTTTTACACAACTTATTTAGTACAACCTGAAGGATAGATTTCAGGTAACATGGCAAACATCCAGAGTAGCCACTGACAACTCTGTATAGGTTTACAACCAATACTCTTGTTGAATTCACACAGCCAAAAAGGGATGTCATCGGCCCAACACACGAGAAGGGCCATACTCTGGACCTAGTCTTCTCAACAGGACTGGGTGGTGGTGGTTTGGATGTGGAAGGGTTGGCTTTGACCCCATTGTGATGGTCAGACCACTTCCTGGTCAAGATTAGGCTATTAGCTACTCCAACCCTCTGCAAGGTTGGGGGATCCATTAAGATGATCCGCCCTCAGAGACTAATGGATCCGGATGGTTTCCTGAAAGTTCTGGGGGATTATTCGGTTGATATGGTCGGCGCTCCTGTCGAAGCTCAGGTTGCCCTATGGAACAGGGAGATGACCTGGGCAGTTGATTGCACCTAAGCGCCCTCTCTCCATATGCAGAGCCCAGACAACTCCCTGGTATACACCTGAGTTATGGGCAATGAAGCGGGAGGGGAGACGGCTGGAGTGCAAGTGGAGAAAATATCGCTGTAAGTCAGATCAAACACGGCTTAGAGCCCACTATCAGGCCTATTCCATGGCAAAATGGTTGGCGAAAAGGCAACATTTCGCCAACCGTATTGCTTCCTCAGAGTGCCATCCAGTGGAGCTGTTTCGGGTGGTCCGGGAACTTCTTCAGCCGGGAGATACGGTGGAGGCCCTGGACCATTCGGCGGCATGCTGTGATGAGTTTGCTGTCCACTTTGATGGGAAAATTGCTTAGATTCGCAGTGAACTGGACTCCACCATTGGTACAGAATCAAAGGATGTGTCCAGTGTGCCGTGCTTAGGTCCAGTGTTATTGGATGAACTTCAATTGTTGAGACCCGAGGATGTGGACAGAGTGCTTGGATCTGTCCGCTCTACCACTACGCTGCTCGACCCTTGCCCTTCCTAGCTAATTGAAAGATCGGCCAAGGGGGTTCACACCTGGGTCCAGAAAGCTGCAAACGCCTCTTTAAGAGAGGGAGTGGTGCCTGCTGCCTTGAAAGAGGCAGTAATTAGACCACTCCTTAAAAAACCCAACCTGAACCCAGAGCTGGGACCTCCCTTATTTGGACAAGGTGTTGAAGTGGGTGGTGGCCGGACAGCTCCAGGCGCTGCTGGATGACACAGATTTTCTGGATCCATTTCAATCTGGTTTCAGGCCGGGTTTTGGAACAGAGATTGCCTTGGTTGCCCTGTACAATGACCTTTTCCAGGAGAGAGACACGGGGAGTGCGACCCTGTTGATACTCCTGGACCTCTCGGCAGCTTTCGACACTATCGACCATGGTGTGCTTCTGGACAGGCTGGCCAGGTTGGAAGTTGGAGGCACTGTCTTGCAGTGGTGCCGCTCCTTCCTGGCGTACCATGTTCAGGTGGTACTGCTGGGAGATAGTAGCTCTACCCCATGGTGTTTACGTCATGGGGTTCCACAGGGCTCAATACTATCCGCCATGCTGTTTAACATCTACATGGAACTTCTGGGAGAGGTCATCAGGAGGTTTGGGCTGAGGAGTCAGCAATATGCTGACAATACTCAGCTCTACCTCTCATTTTCCACCAATCCAGGTGAGTCGGTTTCTATTCTGAACTCGTGTCTGGACCAGATAATGGACAGCATGAGGGTTAATAAATTGAAACTCAATCCAGACAAGATGGAAGCGCTGTTAGTGGGTGCTTCGCCGGACAGGTTAGAGGACCACTTCCCTGTCCTGGATGGGGTTGCACTGCTCTGAAGGGACAGGGTCCGTAGCTTGGGACCCTGGTGGGGTCTCGGTGGCCAGGGGTGCCTTTCTCCAGCTGCAGAAAATGTATCAGCTGCGTTCCTACCTGGACAAACGGAGCCTCATGACAGTTATGCATGCACTGGTAACATCCCGTATTGATTACTGCAATGCGCTTTACGTGGGGCTGCCTTTGAAGGCAGTTCGGCGATTGCAACTGGTTCAGAATCGTGCTGCGTGGCTGGTGAGTGGCAGGGCCGCCAAGGAACACATCACGCCGATTCTGTATAACCTTCATTGGTTACCAGTTGCTGCAGAAGCCCAATTCAAAGTGCTTGTTTTGACATATAAAGCCCTAAACGGCTTAGGACCTAGATACCTGAAGGACCGCCTCCTTCCATATGAACCTACCCAGCAATTAAGATCTAGCCAGGGGGCCCTCCTGAAAGAGCCATCCCTCAAGGAGGTAAAAGGGATGGCTTGTAGGAACAGGGCCTTTTCGGCAGCTGCCCCCAGATTATAGAATGCCCTCCCAAGTGAGACCTGCCTGGCGCCAACGTTGATGACATTCCAATGCCAGGTAAAAACATTCCTGTTCCAGAAGTTTTTAAACTGATTATTGTGGGTCCCAATTGCAATTTTAGTGTAGTATTTTAATATATTGTATTTATTGTATTTAAATGTTTTGTTGTTTTAATTTTATTGCAGTTTTGATGTTTTCATTGTCTGAAATGTTTATTTTTATTGTAAGCCGCCCAGAGACCTTTGGGTAGTGGGTGGCATACAAGCTAAATAAATAAATAAATAAATAAATAAATAAATAAATAAATAAATAA
>JAHTLZ010003518.1:28068744-28098543 GCA_023846285.1 Phrynocephalus versicolor | reverse complement strand
TATTATTATTATTATTATTATTATTATTATTATTATTATTATTATTAGAGATAACTGGGAACCGTGTCACAACTTTACTAGCATAAGGGTAACTTTGTTGACAGAGGATGGCTCTCTCTAAGAAAGAAGCATCAAGCACAGCTAGTAAAAATCCCTGCTAAGACGGGATATAATCAACTGCAAGACTTAAGAGCAACACTCCTTGCATCAATCATTATAATCTTGATCCTGAAGAGGTTGTGCCATACCACCTATCAGTTCAAATAACATTTCCCTGATCTGATATGTCATTTGGAAATCATCACATTTCCGAGCATAAGCACCTGCTTCCTCAGCTACATCCAGACTAGAGGGAATGGAAAGGTTGAACTTGTTATCCCTTGGCATACTGTCACTTGCATACTAATTGCATCCAACTCCAAAACTTTGAAGTTCCATATAGATACCAAAGTCATGGGGGATAAAATGGAAAAATCGCCTTCAAAAGCATACTACTAGTGGATCCACCAGAATTCAGTGCTCCTATATCCTATAAAAAGAGGGGAAATAGTTTCTCACTAATACCATACAGGATGGTGTGGGGCCTTAATGAAAACATTTTTCCTTCCTATAGAAGTATGGAAAGCTATGAAAAATAAAGAAATGCTTACTGTTCAGAATATAGCAACAGCAAGAACAGAATATTTAAGATTTAATAGTACTGAATATCACAACAATTTCCCCTATATTAAAGTAAGCTGTACACAGATATCCCAATTTAATTCAGAAACTAATATTGTACTTTAGGGTGGATTTGGGCCCAAATCATTCAGTATGTGCCATGAATTTGAACTGGTTTGTAAGTTCAGATTGCTAGCCTCCAGTTGAGTTCTACTGGAAAATAGAAATGGCTGTAACCTTTTTTTTTTCTTTCTGCACAGCTAAATTCGGAGACATGACAGAACCTGACAGGCAATGGAGGGTCATTCTGAATTACAAACAGACTCAAGGTTTTGCAGTAAAATGATTTTTTAAAAATAGAGTTTTGAAAATGCATCTACACTCAGCTGAGTCTTGCCCATTCATTCTGACCGCCACTGCTCAGCAGTTTTCACAACCATTTTGGAAAGAAAAGGTGAATGGTATCAATGCTTTCTTCTCCCTCTGACACTGCCTGCCTGCATAGGCCACTGGCTTCTCAATCAAGTATGTGAGGAATGATTGGCCCTGACGCACTCTCTCTTAAATACTGGAGTTTCTTTTTAAAAATTCAATTTGCTCTAATCTCTCATAGAGGAAGAAGGAAGTAGGGATACAGGTTGGTGTAACAACCTTGATCAGAGTATACAGTATATTCACAGAGATTTATTGGAGCATTTCAAAGCATGCAGCAACATCTGGCAAATGTTGCTCACATGGGAACACTCCCTAGCCAGTGCGCGCAGCTACTGTAGCTGCATTTTGACGACATTTTCAAGATTTGTCTTTTTGCAGTCATTAAGGCTAAACACACATATCCTTCCATGGAAGAACCATCCCCCACTCATAATTCTAGAGAAGGGCTCCCCCCTTCATCCTAGTAAAATCTATAGTTTCTCTGTCTAATAAAAGATTGGCTGAAATCCTTCTGCTTAGCATAGTATGTTACAGTAGAGTTGGCCCACTGAATCAGTGGAGAGCTGGTGAGTCAATTACTCTAAGTTCCATTTATTCAAATAGGACTATTCTAATTGTGACTTCCTATGCTAAATCAAGTAGCTACTATATTAAGCCCACTTGAATCAATGGAACTTACAGAGAAGTTGACTCACCAAATCTCAAATGATTCAACATTTCTATTAAAGTATTACACAAAGCAGCAGGATTTCAGCCACTGTTTTTAAACTGTACCTGTAGTTCAATATTTTAATCCAATTAAATTCTAAGGTCTTACTGTCAATTGGCATGCTGTATATCATCATAACAAAACAAAAAACAACTAGGAGACACAATAAGTTACAATGGAAGATAAATGAAATAACTTGTTGTGAGGTTTTGTTTCGGTTCATTTTTTTTCTTTGCTGAACAAGCTAGGAAGGATGAGCATCTGGTAAAAGGCAGTGTTGGATTGAGACAACTGAAACTCAAGTGTGTAAGAATATAGACCTGGATATTTAAATATGGAGAGAGTTATATGGGTGGGTTCCTATTCCTATTATTAAGATCCTCACTACACTGTTCAATTTTAGTGACTGTGAAGAATTCATACAGGTCTTTTTTACTTTACAGCTCAGTTGGTCCTTTCTTAATCATCATGTTTCCTGCTTGGCATATTTCACATCCAAAATGATATACAACATTCCTCTATCCGTTGTTATTTTTAATAGAAAACAAATCACATTAAAATAGAGGGAGATTGTGAGATAAATCTATAAACATTTTGAAAGCTGAGAAACAACCTGAATTCTTCCCTACCCACAGACCTGTTTTCTTTTTTCTGTTTGTAACATAAAAAAACACTTCTTTGTGGAATTTCACAGATAAGATGTTGGGATTACATGTGTGCTGTTCACATTGGAATCTGCTAGCAGTATATTTATTATTTATTTATTGGATTTTTATACCACCCATCTGGCAACGAGGTCACTCTCAGCGGTTTACATCAATTAATAAATTCAAATAATTCATACAATAAAAACACAAAATACAGTAACATATACTGTATACTGTATTCCCTTTTCATATGCTGATCAAGAACATGGTAGAACATCTGCATGGTACCCCCCCAGTTGCAAAAGAAGCATTTTTACTGACTTTATATTGTTTGTTGATACCCTACTTATGTATTAATTTTAGCATTATTATCAATAATGCTGGCCACAAAATCACACACTATAATTTAGAGATCAGGATTTAGAAACACAGAATTTTTAAAGTTGACAATTTGATTTCTAACTTTATTTTCAAAACAGCAAAGTTATTGGACATTTAATCAGTTGTTATACTACCATTAAATAAGCCTTACGAATGAAACAGGATCAACTGTTCCCCAAAGAATAACATTTGCAAATCTACCAGGCAACCTAGGGAGATGTTATTAATAAACATTGAATGCAGTCGCTAGATTTGATTTCTAACTGTGATCAAAACTTGCATTCATAGGTTTAATTAGGAAAGTCATGCTGGCCAAAGGAATAAAACTTGGCTTTTTAAAAATGTTCTACACACAGTAGGAGACTGCTTCAAACCCATCAGCAACCAGTCATTGACAGGTTGCATGTATCTGTCATTTGTGATTTATACTGGGGGAACTACAGCCTATTCTGCAATGTTGTGCTCAAAGATTTTTTTTTGGGAGGCCTAGCTTTCTTTATGGAGTTTATAAAAAAATAGGCCAAGAATTTTTAAGAAGCCCTTTATAATAATACATTTTAAGTGCCACATACAGTATACTGTAGTCATATTCTTGGTCAATGTAGATTTCTACAAAATCAACAGTGTTGCTTAATGTTATTATCCAACACTCACAATATGCTTAGTTATGAAATAGTTTCACAGTGAAAAAATGAAATTTCCTCATTGAAAAAAAAATTCTGACATAAGAAAAGTTACAACATTTCATAAGTAAAGAATGAAAATAAAAGAACTAAAGAAAGGGAATGATACATATAAAGACCAAAGAAACTAGTTCGCAGCATCTGTACTTTGGTTATTCAGAACTAGACACCTGCAATCTCCAGAGGTTCAGGGGCCACAGATGGCCTTCCCTTGACCTCAGAATACTGCAATCACAAACTGAAACCACAACCTCATCTCTATTTTTCCTGTATAAATCTATAATGTGTTTGGCTTTTATTAAAATGACCATTATGCTCTATTTGTTATTTGTTTGTTATATTAGAGTCAAATTCAGAGGAAATCATAGAATCATAGAGTTGGAAGAGACCTCAAGGGCTATCCAGTCCAACCCCCTGCCATACAGGAACCGCAATCACAGTACCCCTGACATATATCCAGCCTCTGTTTAAAAACCTCCAAAGGAGACTCCACCACCCTCTGTGGCAGCATATTCCACTGTTGAACAGCTCTAACGGTCAGGAAGTTCTTCCTAATGTTTAAATTGAATCCGTTTCCCTGCAGTTTTGAAACCACTACCCTGAGTCCTAGTCTCTGAAGCCGAAGAAAACAAACCAGTCCCCCCTTCAATATGACATCCTTTTAAATATTCAAACATGGCTATCATATCCCCTCTCAGCCTTCTTTTTGTAAGGCTAAACATTCCCAGCTCCCTAAACCATTCCTCATAAGACATTTTTTCTGACATCTAACCATGCTGGTCCCCCTCCTCTGGACCCGTTCAAGGTTGTCAAATTCCTTTTTAAATTGAGGTGTGCAGAAGTGGACACAATACTTCAAGTGGGGTCTGACCAGAGCAGAATACAGTGGTACTATCACTTCCCTTGATCTAGACACTATGCTTCTGTTGATGCAACCAAGAATTGCATTAGCTTTCTTGGCCGCCGCATCACATTGCTGACTCGTGTTCAATTTGTGGTCCACCCAGACTCCTAGATCCCTTTCACATGTACTATTCTCCAGCCAGGTATCTCCCACCCTATATCTGTGCAATTCTTTTTTTTTTTTTACCTAGATGCAGAACCTCAATTTCTCTCTGTTAAAACCCATTCCGTTAGCTGTGGCCCAGCACTCTAGTCTGGCAAGGTCATTTTGGATTTTCATCCTATCATCTAGGGAATTAGCAATCCCTCCCAATTTGGTATCATGTGCAAATTTAATCAGCATACTACTGATTCCTTCATCCAAGTCATTAATAAAAATAGTGAATAGCACCAGACCCAGAAACGAACTCTGAGGCACCCCACTGGTCACGTGTCTCCAAGCTGAAGATAAGTCATTTATGACCACTCTTTGGTTGTGATCAGTCAGCCAATTACAAATCCACCTAACAGTATCACTATGTATCCACATTCTACTTACTTCTTTGCAAGTATACCATAGGGAACCTTATCAAAGACCTTACTGTAAGTCCATCCTTGCAATAATACAGCAGAAGTGGAGAACAAAAAGTCCTTATTACCTTATTAACTTTTGTTTGCATTCATCAAAATAGGCTCCAAGTGAAAACAAAATACAAACATTGGAAATAAGAAATGTAACATTCCTTAAACACAGTAAAAATGCTGAGTATACTGAAATATGTGCAGGAACAGCAGGTATGTGGCACTTATAATGTTCATACATGAATGCATACACAGACTGTGTTTGCAGAGAGTGTGAATGTTTATGGGCTATCCTTATGCTAATTCTATGCAAGATGTTTAGCCAGACCTTGATTAAAATATTTCAGTGAACTGATTGGAATCTGTGGTGCTGAACTCTGTGAACAGCCCATCTGTAAGCTGCAGCATATGTTCTTAATTTATTTCTCCTCTTTCCCAATGATTAGAAAACACTGGCCTTTAAAGTTCTTATCTGAAATACCTCAATGAGCTGCCCATTGACAGAGATTCATTTCATATACCACCTTGCTATTCTTCTTCATTTTTAAAAAAGAGGAATGTACTTGAAAAATCCTTATAACTATGCTGTTTTATATGAAATGCCTCTGTAATCTCTCTTACTTAAAGTTTGTGGAGGAATTCATAAAACAAACAGGGAAGTAGAAAAAACTTCCTCGAAAGATTTGAGTCCAATTCTATTTTGGAATACACATTAAAAGACTATTTCTACTGACTGACATGGCTAAAAGCATATATAATATGGCTTATTTCCCCTCCAAAATATTCACACATCCTGTTAAAACAGGGACATCTGACTTGGCAAGTATAAAAGTGAAAGCTAGGACTAGATACTTTTTTAAAATACAAATCCCAAGATGTAAGAAAAATCTGTACTGGTACTGTATAGAAAAGAATTCAGCAGTGGTTGCAAGTGTTCAGGGTTACAGTCTGGTTAAACTCTAGCCTAGAAGATTAACCTTTCAGACCTAAATTATCTCTACAAATCAACAATGCATGCTGTCTCTTTTTTGCTACTCAAAGCACTACATAAAGCCCCTAAAATTCTAGTTAAAAGCTGTGAGGTTCCCAACCACTGACTGGATATAGATAAACTGCTCCTTTTTCTTTTTGGATTTTTATTCACAGGACAGAGTGGCCAAATCATTCTGCTCATAATTCTATAACAGAGAAATATCCATATCTAATGGATATTGATACACACTTATAGGATCAGTTTGAAGAAATATTTCCACAAGCGGAAATCATTATACAGTGGTACTCCGGTTTACAAATGCCTTGGTTTACATATTTTTCGCTTCATGAAAAGAAATCCATTGAAAATAATTCCTCCATTTACAAAGTTTTCTCCAAAAAAACCCTCAATTTCTGCTTATTTTCAAAGGACTTCCTTTACCAGGATGCATTGCGCAGCCGGGCAGTTCCGGTTTATGAAATTTCCAGATTACGAAGCGTACCAGAGGACGCATTAGTTTCGTAGAGCAAGATACCACTGTATACAGCAAAGAGCCTCAGCCTAAATATTCTTGTTAGAGAAGGCTGCTTGACCTCCAAGCAGCTGATATTAAGAATAAAGCAAACCAGGAAATCCTCATTTATTTATTTATTTATTTATTTATTTATTTATTTATTTATTTCCCACCAGATTTTCCCATAAGGGAACTCAAGGCAGTAAACAGATATAAAAATCCAAAATACAAGCACAACGGAATACTACTCGGTTCCATAAAAGTGCACCTAAAAATAATAAGGAAATCTACAGAGAAGGTTCTTACTGATAGAGTTACATTTCTACAGTGAATTGGATGTTAAACGAGCAGCTTAAGGCGGATGTCTTGTGATATCTTGAGGCTGCCCTTGTTGCAGGCAGGCCAGAGCAGGGAGGCTCTCTGGGTAGCCACAGGACAAGCAGAACAAAAAGGAGGGGAAAATAGAGATGGAGGTGGCCGGTGCTCTGCCCCATCATGTTATTCTCCACAGTGGAAGCATTGTTTCCTTGGAAGCCGCAGAGGTGAAAGGTGGTAGTGGGGGATGTTGTAGCCTCGCTTCCTTCCCCCTGAGTTGCTGACAAGGGAGATGCAGGCAAGCAGAAGCAGGCTGGATGCTTTGGCCCAGGCCCTGTGGGCTGGAATAGCAGGTTCTTCCTAAGGCAGCAATTAGGTGGCGACTGCTTTGGCCACTGCTGCTGGTTGTAAGTCTGAGCGGTCATTAAACAGGTAGGTTGTTATGTGAGGAGTGGCTGTAAGGATGGGGCAGGCAGGAAAGAGAGCAGCTGCTATATCAAGACTCCTACGATTTCTAGACCAGAATTATTCAACTAACAGATAGATCCACTGCACTAAAACAATTTAGCAACCCCATCATGCATAAACTCTCCTTTAGTAAATGTTTAAAGAAGCTGCCAATGTGCTTAGAAACATTTAGATACTAGCAGCTCCCAATGAGAAAATGGTGATCAGCCTCAGCCTTTCTAGAAGACACAGAGGTGTTGAGAAGCAGTGTCAGCTTGCACTTCCTGTTATGTTGTCTCTCCCACCTCCCTCTGACAGCATGTTGAGTGACTGTTGGAAATAACAAAAGCCTTTTAATTAGGGTAAGTGAAGCTGCAGCTTAATTCAACATGATTTGCCATTACTGTAGTAAAAAGTGTTCTCAGGCTATGATTTCAGAAAAGCAAGCAAACAAAAATGTTTCATAATGACAATGTGCCACTTGTTTTACTGTTATGTCTTACTCAGCTCACTGAGCCGACTTCCTCAACTACTCTTTACATACAGTATCTCAATGAAGACCAATAAGGGTGTGACAGAACTATTGTGTAACACAATCTGAGGAAGAAAACAAAAATGTTAACTGTAGCAGTATGACACTTTGAATATCTGTAGCAACATAAACACCAATCATTAAATAAACAAGAAAATATGTATATACAGTTTACAATGCATGGTTTTGGAAACAGAGGGAATAAGTTGTCCTATTATAGAGAATTGTACTTTACCACAACCTGTTAGAGACATTTGATCATTGTTTTCAAAAGTATCAGCATAGTAAATTACTACCTAGCTATACTTTTCAGAACTTAAAGACTTAAGATTCCTACCAGATCACAAGCATGGCCAGTAAACCATCTCTATCAAACAAGAATACAATATAGGAATGTGAAAGCTAGTCAGCTGACATATAAGAGAATTTGTTTTGCTACTTAACATTTAACAAAATAGCCAACTTATGGAACACATTCAGGTGCAGAGTTTTCACATCATTCCACTAGTGAAAGTGGAAGTTGCTTAATGAACACTAATAAAACAAACTTTGAAGATCAAGCCTCAGGCTGGTTGTAACCTCCTTCTCTGTCTGAACTTATGGTTATGTTTCCTTATTCTCAAATCTTGAAAGTATGACAAAAACAAACATTCTGCTACCAACACAGACTTGTAGTATTTTCACAAATAAAAGCACTAAAGTCCACTTATTAGATTACAAATTGCAATCAGGTACTGTAGTTGGACAGTGGATCCTAGATCAAATAAAGCCTGAATTTTCTCTAGCGGCAAAAATAAAGAAACCAAGGCAGTTAAAAAGATAGGACTTAGTGGAAAAGACAATAATGCTAGGAAAAGTTTAAGGTTGAAGGAAGAGAAGATGAAAAATGAGATGGATTATTTCCATTAAAAAAGTCACAGGTATGGGCTTAGAGGACCTCAGCAGGGCTGCTGTGGGCAGATTTTGGAAGCTGCTCATTTATAGGGTCACCAAAAGTGGAAGGCAAGTTTAAGGCATGCAACGACAACAGTTGGCCAGACTTCTGCTCGTCTTATACTCAAGCTCTACTCCAACTTTGTCCATGAATTCCCTCTCCTCAAATCCAAAGGTTTTTTTATTACTTAATGCAACACATGAGATAACATCTAGCCTCTGTACTGCGAGATAAAGCCAAACTCTAAGATAGGGACACAAATTAAACTAGGTTGATGCATTCAGAAAGAAAGAGCCAAAGGTTGCAATGGAAGTCATGTTTAAGCAAGGCACAGGGGCACCTTATGGATGTTCCCTCTCCACCTAACATTAAGAGATAATAATGGTGATAGGGAGAGGGTAGCAAATGCACTTAGTTCACAGCAGAGATCTATGCCTCTGTGGGTTTTCAGCAATATAAATATCAGAAACAAAAAGACTAATTACCAAACATGCCATTGCACAGATGCAGCGGCTAAGCATGTGCACTGTTGGGGGGCAAATATGCAAGAATGGATCAAATCGGGGCACTTGTGTGATGATGGGGTGCACCAAGGAGTTGCTGTTTTACCTTTTACTGCAGCAACATCAAACATTTGGCATTTGCAGGGTTAAGCAGATGGTCAGTGAAATGAAAAATGTTGCAGTGATATTTAGACAGCCTTTCTGCATGATGGGATACTCCTATTTTTATTTGTTCTCTCAGTCATCTTAGTTTACTCAAGTGTTGCTGCTACCATCAAGTTACATCTGACCTGCGGCAATACTAATAGGTATTTCAAGGTACCTATAAAGAGAGTTGTACCATTACCATTCAATATCAGCTTCAATGGCTGAATGAAAAAATGAATCCAGATTTCCTCAGTCGAAATCTGCCAATCTATCTACTACTACACCATGCTGGCTCTCAATAAGCTGTTCTGAAATATTATTATATTATTAGGATTGAATATATTTGCAGAAGAATGTTTCTTGTATAGGCTTTGAGTGGCTGGGTCACATAGTTAGGGTGTTGCATAGCTGCCCAGGTTACAGCTGGTTAAATTCTCTCCCCATTCATTGGTATGTTTTTGGACCAAAAAAAGACCCAGAAAGATACAGATAATGTCATGGATCTGGGGATAAAGTAGATCAGAACATTTCCTAAAGGGTACAGGGCAATTTGCCTTTTATCTTTATGTCCTCTATATGGGCACAGATCCACATACCCCTAGCATCCACTACACACCATAGGCCAGGCATGTCCAAACTTCGGCCCTCCTGATGTTTTGGACCACAACTCCCAGAATTCCAAGCCTGTATTTCCAATGGCAAAGGACTGTGGGAGTTGTGGTCCAAAACATCTGGAGGGCCGAAGTTTGGACATGCCTGCCACAGGCAAATAAATGAGTAGCCATGTAAGAGAATATGAAAAAAGGATGCTGGTCATTATTAAATGACACATTTAATGGCACATCAACACCACTCATTTTGGAATGGGCTGGTACAGAACAGTGATCACATGTGCTGGAAATGGACCAAACCAGAACAATTCAGAAAACAGAAGCTCCTGACAGGGTCTCAGAAAGGTGTGGGGTGGGAAAGAACAATCTGGGGATGGCATAGTTCACTCCAGTAATTATATCATGTGATTGCTGGGGGTGAAAGAGCAAACCAAACCATCAAAGCAGAAGACCAAACAGTAGGACAAATGTCTGTCTGGTCACTCTCGAAGTTAAGCAATGCACTCAGTCTACAATTAAGGAAAGCAACCAAACTTCTTCCTATTTCTCTTTCATACGCCCGGCTTTTTTGCCAGGAATGCTGTTTTACACTATAGCACAATGAGACTACAGTGGCTTTGCTTTATCCCTTCTGCAATTTAGTGATACAGTATTGGAATAACATTTTGGTGAACTCTACAGTGCTTTGATAATTCAACCCTGGTGTAACTGCTCTGAACAAGTGCCAGCACTCTGCTTCTGCACCTGCCAGAGAAACAATCTGGAGCCTCATCATGCAGGGCCATACAATTAATTTTTACTTAATTAGCTCCAGTCCAAAAAAAACACTCATGGGAATTCCCAAGATGAGTCACAATACTTGTTCATGACAGCACACATTTGAGCCCAGTGCTTAACTCCTCTCTTTCATGATGGCTTTGTTTACCTGCATATGGCAGCAAGACTGGAAAAAGATGAAAACAGATGGTACAAAGTTTGAAGGTGGGATCCCTGGCTAGGATGCTATTGACCTGTCCCCCAATAAAGACAAGAACAGTGCCCCTGAAAACCTAAACAACTGTTTATAGTAATTTCTTCCTCTTCCATTGTGATAACTCATTCATAATGGAAAATTATCACCGTTTATTCTCCTGATATGATCATGTTTAAAATTACTACAAATCAGAAGGATGGAAGATGCTTTAACCATTACATTTTGCCACCTCATATCATTAAGCAGACAGTAAGAAAGCAAAATTAGTTGGCAGGAACACAGTTTCAGTGTCAAAAGAAATGTTCACATAAATTGATAGAACATGTTTAAAAAACATGTACACACATTCACAATATACAGCATGTTCTGGATCATTTCAGTTTTCTTTTGTTAAGCAGCAGTTCACTGTGTACTGGAACTATGTACCTAATGCCACTGTATTTATTTTATTTTCATTCCCTTTGTTTTCTTCAAAAAACATGAAGCAATATTCATAAAAACCTGCAGGTAAGTCAGGCCAAGGATGTAGCTCAGTTAGCTCAAACTTCAACTCAGTCAACTCGAAAGAGGTCTATGGTGAAATGGCTGACATCAGTCCTTTGAAAGACATACTTTGAAAGGCAGATGGGAAATAAATCCAATAAATTAAAACCATAATTTAAGGAAGGAAAGACAAAAAAACCCTAATTTATAAATTCAAGTCAAGTCAAGCATAGCTGACAGTAGACCACAAAACGGTGTGTTTAAATGTAATCTCATAATTAATGTAAGAAAAAACATAAAACTTACCTAAAACCCCATATTCTGAAAGAGAACTGTTGCATACAGTGTAGGGGGCCTGCTGTTCCCAGAGGTGATTCATCGGAACACAAGTCTTCTTATCAACATCTTGATCATGGAGCACGTGGTGGCGATGGCTACAAAGGTTTTTAGGATTCATGGAATCGATTAAAATATATTCTTAGGAAAAAGAAGCAGGAGAATGCTTACATGCCCTGCACAGAGCAGGAGGTTAGACTCAATAACTTTATAGACCCCTGACAACTCCAATATTCTATGAGTCTATGATTTCTGCAATTTAGGATAACTCACAGAAACAGATCAGCATTATTATCCAGACTTTACAGATGGATTGTTAAAGTTGAGGGATGACAGTTAGCTTAATGTCACTTACTGAGTTCAGGCTAATATGTTTGAACCAGTCATTTCATAACTTAAAATTCAGAATTTAAAAGCTGTAGTGCAATAGCTCTCCATTTTTTATGTTTTATTTTTTATTTTATTTTTTGCACGATTAAACAAATGGCTAATGCATTGAAAGACACTATTCATTACACCCAGGAGGCCCTATGAATTAACAATTTTTATTATAATTAACTTTTTCAGGAGAGGGGTGAAAATATTAAAGCTTTTCAACACCAACCATTCGGTTCTGATCACCACTTGACACCTCTTCTCTGCCAGTGCAGGTTACATGGGAATAACACAAGGCTTCAGATATACCGGTACGTAGTTATGCTCCATATAGTATGAAGTGTGGAAGCCATTACCACCACAGGGCTTCCTCTCCTCAAATTATAATCAGGTTGTGAAGTTCTATTACTCATGGCCCTGAGATGTGTGCAGTTTTGCATTGTGCATCAGCTTTCACTTCCTTGAGTGCTTCTCGCAACCAAGCTTTGAAAGAGCTGAATCCTCCTCACTGCCCACTCCTAACACATTCACTGCTTAGAGCCCTCTGGAGTTCCATTAATCAGCATTAGAATGGTTCACCAAGGAACATTATCAAAATAGAGATGACTGAAGTAATTACTGTAATCCATTAACTCCCTGAGCAAGACTAACTGAGTGAAACACACCAATATGTTCAGGCTATACCACCACTAAAAAAAGAAGGGCCATTACCCCGATAATAGCTATTCTGTGGTGCACACCTGCTGAAGCTGAACAAACTGCAGACAGAAACTCTGTTCTTCTGATGTATCTTAGCAAGAACTGTTCACAACTCTAAATAGAAGCTAGCTAATGTCATAAAGCCAGGGACCAACAGTGGGTCTGAGGTTGAAACAGAACAACTGTGGAGGAAGCTTTTTAAAAACTGTCCTCATTTCTCCCAGAAGTTCCTCTAACAATCAACCTATGCTTCAGACTAAATATTAAACAAGGCTTGTAGAACTCCATCTAGCTATCCGTCTGTCTGATTCTTTAGCTGCCTTTCAATACCACATTCTTCCTTTGACAGCATACACTGCAAAACAGAAAAATTCAATACAGAAATAATGAAACTGCTATCAGTTAAGCTACACCAGCTGAAACAGTTCAATGTAGTGCAATTTTGTGGGAGCAGCAAATAATATTGAAGTTCCTTTCGGTTTAAAAGGGAAATATGATTTTTAAAAGGCTATACCTGTTCTAGATCAAAGTATTTTGGACAATAAAGTAGGTTGTGTCCTATTTTTCAGGGCTTGGCAATATGTAATACATAATATGTTTACTACCTATAGAGATAATTTTACAGGTTCCCTCAAAAATAGCTAAAATGTATACAAAAGTATCAAATAAAACAAGTACTGATAGAAGTTGCAGAAATGGACATACTGTCAGAAAAATTAAAGGACCAACCAACAGAGAAAGCAGGAGAAAGCCGACCCACGATAATTGAAAATCTGTGATATGTGGATGCAAGCCAGGTTGGGCCTGGGGCGCCTAGCTGGGGCTCTTGTACTTACCCCCAGCCTGCCCCTGCCCCAAGCGGGCCTGCGAGGGCCTCCCTGCAAACCGGAAGTCATTTCTGAGGCCTCTTCCACTTACCCCAGGCCTTTCCCCCCTTACCCCAGGGGGTCTTTTTTCATATACTGTGGTCCCGCAATATAGCAGGTCCGCAGTATATGAACTGCGAATGGGCGGGGGACCACTGTAACTGAATAGTCTTTCAGCTGCCTGTTATTTAAATGCAATAAGTCACTAGATTCATATCTAACTCTAGAAAGGAGATCTTAACTATCATCTACCATTTTAGTGACTTCAGTATGCATATCTTTTCTGCTTGTTTCCTTCCACCACCATGGTTTTCCCTCCTAAACCTCTTCCAGAATTCTTGCCTTCAGTTTATACACAGATTCACTTTTCATTGTCCCCATGCAATTTCCCTTTTTTTTAAAAAAAAATGGTGGTTAAACATATTCACCCTTATAGCAGAAATCTCAAAAAGTCATGCTACATTTTTGAAAGTGCTAAGCAAAAATTGCATGACATTTTCTACCAAATAAATCAAGTTATATCGCATGGCTTACCTGAATGTGCCCCTTTCTACATCCTGACCACTAAGCCGAACATGGATACCTTCCTTCAGTAAAGACCCAAAAGCCATGTACTCTCCTAAGGCCCAGTCAACAACTCGGTTCTTTGTCATTTCCTGTCGACCTTTCAGAATACGGGAAAGTCCTATTTATAGGATGGAATCACGAAGAAGTGGGAGGGGGAAAATGGTGCTTGTCAATCTCAATGATTTATCAGGATCTATTATGTGATCCCAATTCAATTACAGTGGATCCTCGTATAGCAAGTGGTTTGTTTAACAGAAAATCTGCTTAAAGGAAAAAAATCCCAGAGCTAGGAGGAAATCGCTTAACAGAATTGCCTATAGGGCAAATATGTCGAACAGAAAAATGGTCGCAATTAGGGATTAATCTGTTTCAATGCATTCATATGGGAAATTTGTACAAAAATTTGCTTAGCAGAATTTCATTTGGAACAAATTAATCTCTTTTTACAAGGTACCACTGCATCTCTGTTTCCAAACCAGAAACTGGACTGCTAAAGAAATGCAAAGAAGAGAACAAAGAAACAAAATCTGACAACAGCTAAATGATAACCTTGTCTGTACATCTCTTTGACTCCATATTGGATGCTTCTGTTAACCACAGTAACTGAGGCACTGGCATTGAACTTCAAAACTCTGATCATTATCCTCAGTCTGATAAACCTTCAAACAATGCACCTTCACTTACAATTCTATTCTAGTCCATTACTATTTATTCCCTCCACCTATGTCACTACCTATTTCAGAGCTCTTGGTTGGTAATCAGAGATAAAAATTCATTAAAACAAATATCTATTAGTCATGATTTTACACCTAAAACCCTTAAAATGTTTAAATTTTGAAAAGTAAGATAAATTCCAATCAAAATGTTCATATAATAGGCATATGACTGAATGCTCAGATACACCACCAGTGCCTTATACAAAAGTAAGTTTCTATTAATCATTTTGCTTTATTTTTCTGTTTTTTGTACATTATTTTATAAAAAAGTTATAGTTGAATATTTATTTATTTATTTATTGGATTTTTTTATACCACCCATCAGACAGCAAGGCCACTCTGCGCATATGTGTCAGTGGAGCTGCACAATTTGTATAATTAAGAATATAATACTGCATTTTAATATAGTTTAACACCTCTACTGCTCAATTTGTACATCAGTCATTTATAAAATGAACAAATCCTTGCCTCATTCACAACTGGAGCAAAGTGTTTGTCTTATCCATGAATCAGGCAGAGCTGTACAAGGCTCTTCATAAAAAAGGCTTAAAACAGCTTAGGTTGTTTTGTGAAGGATGAAAGGCTTTGGCAAGGCATTGGCTATTTCATAAAACAGGTATTATTTCATTCACCCCCCCCCCAAAAAAAAAATGAATGAGGCAATTTCAAAATCGTAGCATAGCAGATAGTTTTAAATTCCTATTTACCCTAACAACTACCTCTTAAAACTGGAGTGTTTTACAGATGTCCATAAAGTACCAACCAGATGGTTCACTCTATGTACTATGTTACTTTTCAGTGTTTCAGGAATGTGTATGTATATCTAACAAAATACAAATAAAAATGCACAGCAATATAGGGCAGAACTACAAGCTACACTTTGTATACAAGGCTCCCTCCAGATATTTCTTAATGAGTAATGATATTTTGATTTAATAAGAACATTTATGTTAATTACATGCCACTTGAACACAAAACATTCAAGATGTGTAATTGAAAGCACCGCTGTAATAGCTTCTCTGGAATTTTAATTCTATAAAACCCCTGTTGATCAATCTCAAAGGAATGAAAATAAATAAAAGAAAAGCAGATTTGATCATCAAACACATTATTCAAACTGCATGCATCTCATCTGGTAGTTTGTCATTAGCATGGCATAATGTGACTTTGCAGACACAGGTTTGAAAATGTACCAGTTCAGACTATAAATTATACCAGAGAGTCAATTTATTGGTTCTGGCAGGAAAAGCCAGATCCTGGCCTGTCCGGAAGAATAAGCCTCTGCAGAGTTACTGGTAACAGAAATATGCAAGTGGCAGGAAAAATACAGGGTTTGATTTTCTTGGGAACTATTTTCCCCCCAATTTCCATTTTTTTCTTTTGGTGATAAATCTTTTTAAAGCCATCACAGGAATGCACTTACCTTTAAAGAATACATTATCATATGCAGGAACATAAAAAATGTAATAACGGTAATACCTCGGAAAAAGAATGCCTCTAATAACAAATTTTAATTAATTCAAATTTTTAACAAATGGAAATTTCTGGGTATAGGTCTTACTCAGATAACAAATGTTCCCTACGGGCTGCCTCGGATAACAAATGTATCAGAATGCCTTGCAAAAAAAAGTGTGCCCAGGATGTATTGCAACCCCTGTAGTTTGTGGAGGGGTAGGAAGAGTTAGAGTGGGTTTTTCATGTTTTCTGAGCCATTCTGGACATATTGTGCTGAGGGATTTGGACCTTTCAAACTTAGAACGGAAGGGAGCTAGCTTTTATTAATCTTTGCACTGTTTTTCTTTGCATTTTTGGTGGGAAAAGGCTGGGGTAGTCGTGCTGCTTTCTTCTGTCCATGTTTACATTCTTTTCCATTGCTCTGCAGGCAAGAATAGGCTGGATTTCTCTTGCTGCTTATGTTTGTCTGTTTGCATTTTCCCCCCATTGCACCTTGGGAAGGAATAGGCTGGGGTAGTCTTGCTAGTTTCTCTTGTCTGTGTTGGCGTTGCACTGCAGGGGAGGTGTTCTGGAGGGGGTGTTAAAGCACTGCGGGCCTTTAAAGTGCGCTTTATAAAGAGGTCTGGAAACACCCCCTCCCCCAGCTTATTTTGCCTTTTCTTGGACTTCTGGAATGGATTAATTGGTTTCCCATTCATTTCAATGGGGAACAATGTTTTGGATAACAAATTTTTCAGGTAACATATTGCCTCTGAGAACAAATTAAATTTGTTATCAGAGGCATCACTTGTATGTACATTCAGTGGGCAAAGTAAGCTTCTAAAATTAATTCAAATACTATTAATTTAATGCTAATCCGGGTATCATAGCTTATTTCAAGATTTGATATAGTGTTTGCAGACCATTAAAATGAACTCACTGTTACTTCAATCCAGCAAGCTTGAAGAATGATATAATTTATTAGTCTCATTAACATTGCTTGTGCTAACAATTAATGAACTTAAAGGAAAAGTCAGCCATAAAAACTCCTCTCTTAGCTGTACAAGTTAACAACTACAATATTTTAATGGAGAGGACAACAAGGGGTTTAGTTTTATTCTTTAGTAAACAGGAGTCATCCTGAACAGGAAATAGGAAGACCCATTCCACTACATAGACTTTGCCTGTTCTGTTCTTCTGATAGTCTGAACAACTCAGTATTTCCTGTGAGCAAGGGAACACTGCACAAAACAAAATCTTCTCACCTGAATGTATCTTAACTCCTTCAAGGGGCACAGAACTGGCTACATTTCCAATATGGTTCAACGTGTCTTCAGGAATGCCTGTAGGAGGACACATCATACTCTTTGGTTCTCCATTGAGATTAAAAAAACCTGGAAAAGGAGAACAAATATGGAAAAAGGCCAGAAACTAGTGGGGGAAAAACAATTTATATTCTAAAGTAAGAACAAGTGTGCCTGTTCAAAATAAACAGGGATGACCAGCGACAATACATTGAGTGTCTTTACAGCTCCACACATCTACTCTGGCAACACAATCACAGGACCCAACAATGTCACATACCTGCTCCTCAGCTAATGTGATCTATGCTATCTTTTGCCAACAATGCCCATCTGCACTCTACATTGGACAAACAGGACAATAGCTAAGAATCAATGCACACAAGTTTGCCATAAAAAACCACAATACACAGAAACCTGTCTCAAACTGTTTCAGTCTACCAGGACACTCCTTGAAGGATTTGAAGGTCACCGTTTCGGAACAGAATCATTACACATCAAGACTACAAAGAGAAACAGCTGAGATAAAATTCATATGCATGATGGACGCACAAAAATGGATTAAACGTAAGTCAAGGTTTCTTGAGGCATTATCAAATGTAATATTACTACTGTATATTGCCACTCTTTTTATCATGAAAGTTTATCTCCCACTAAAAGACTCTAAGGTAAAAATGTTCCCATTCTCTCTTTCCCCTTTCTTCCACACTCCTCACCCTGCTCTGATCTGTTGTCTGTTTTTTGGTATCTAGAGGAAATTACCACAGAGCCACAAAACAGCACCTACCATATCAACAAACCCAACTTCCACCATAGGCCAAATCCTTCTTCCCATCATCTTTAAAACTAACCAACCCTCCTCCTCTCCCCCCTCCCCTATCCACCCTCACCCAACTCTGTCTCTATAGGAACTTACAACCAGGTCTGCATACAAATATACATACTACAGCCAATGAATATTTGGCATGAAATTTATATCCCATTACATATTATACTGCACACCTCATTCTGCTGCTATATGTCTGAAGAAGTGGACATGTCCATGAAACATTACATTAAAATATGAAATTTAGTCTTTAAGGTGCCACATGTTTTTTGTCCTTTGTTTTGTTTTGTTTTGTTTTTCATTGATTTTTTTGGCCTGAAATTCCACAAAAGGAGTTTTCCTTTTCTGGGATTTAAGGAGCTCTGCATAGAAATTTGTTGTTATTCGGAACCCTGTGGGGAGATGGGAGCCATCTTATTCTTTTCTACTGTCCTGAAGTCTTTCCATCTATGATTTATAGTGCTATTTATAGTGCTAAAAAGTTCAAGGGATAATGACATTACCATCACACACACACACAAACACACACACACACACAGAGAGAGAGAGAGAGAGAGAGAGAGAGACTTGAATTGTATAGAGAAAATTAAAGAGAAAGGAAAGGCAAAAGAATACCTTTTCCACATTCCCAAAGAGACCTTTGCAAACTACAAAATAGCTGTAAGGCTATCAGCCACCCATCAACTCTAAACACCAATGCCAGGATAATTAATAAAAGCAATTAGGAGTAGGAGCAAGCCACTTCTCTTTGAGCAGTCTTCCCTCTCTGTTCTTGCTCCCCAATATTCTAAAGAATTTTACATATTTTTTGGGGGGAAAGCATTGCATATGTGGCTACCAATATCATTTATAAGTCCCATAACACAAGTGGAAATGGGGTGTAAGAAAGCATGGCTGTGAAAAGAGCATGTAATACCTTGTTCATTCACTGAGCTACCAGGTTGGAGTCAAGAGTGGAATAATAAACTAGAAGAGTTTTTATATATATATATCCAAAACATTAATAGCATTCTCAGGCTTTTGGTGAGTGATTCAGTGTGCGTTTGAATATACAAAATTAATTGTAATTGGACTGATTTAACTCAATTCTGAGGTGGCCATTTCAGGCAAATCATTAAATCAGACTGATTTTCATGACTGACTGGGAAATAAAGCACGTCAAATGGTTTCAGGAGGATGTTGATATTTTGTGCGACAGTTTCAGCTTCAAAGTGTGTTTCATTTTGCCATCAGAACAGCTCCCCTTCTGCTCCTGGCAAACAGGAGTAGCCATTTTGGTTACTTCAGTTCAGTCTTAACTAGAGATGGGCACGAATCAAAAAAAATGGCATTTTGTTTGTCGTTTGTCATTTGGAGGGTCCGTTTCGGTTTGTTTCCGTTTTTCGCGAATTTTTGCAAAAAAATTATTTTCATTTTTGTTCGTTTCGTTACCATTTTGTTACCATTTATTTCATTTTTTTGTGATTTTTAAAAGGATTTTAAGCAATTCACTCATATTGCAGTAACGGAAACAAAACACACGACAAAATTTCCGGTGTTTCTGTTCGTTTCGTTTCATTTTAGAGACAAAATTCGTTTGTCGTTTCGTTACATAACGAAACGAAAAAACAAAAACAAAAATGAAAAATTGTTCATTTCGTGCCATCTCTAGTCTTAACCATTCTTAAAGAAAATGAATTAGTTTGGAAACATAAGGAAAAATAGCATCACATGTTCTCATTTTTAATAACGTGTCCTACCTGGCCAAGGTGAATCAAGCCAGTGTTTAATGTGCAGAATTTTATTATCTTTAGATCGAGTATAAGCTTCTTCACATATCTTATCATATTTTGCAATTTCCTCCTATAGAACAAGAAAAAATATATCAATGCATGAGATTAATGACAGCTATGGTTCCTCAAAAAGTCACAACAGTCAACCTTTTCTATTCTAGAAAAAACTTCACCCATTGACAAAAATATGCTTTTGAACACACATTTGTTTGTTTGTTTTGTCTCCCACCCCCTATCCTCCATTTCTGCCTTGTCTCCTCTTTATATCCTTGTCTTTGGTGATGCAATGTAGACTAGCCTCCTGATGTTTAACTCTGGACAATGTGACTTGTCTTAGCTTAATAATCAACATAATTCAAATGCTGGACCTCATGAGGATTTCCCAGGAAAAAGAATCAGTATGACCAAGGAAATTTTAAAACCCTTCTTTTTCACATTCCTACTTTTTACACCTGTTCTTCAGGTAAAAAGACATGGGGAGATCTCTAAAATGAAAAGGGAAGTGGCAATGACACTGTTACAACCCGTTTTAGGTTGGAAGTCTTAATATATCCAGTGAGATCAATGTAGAGTGGTACCTCTACTTGCAAGTTTAATCTGTTCCGAATGCATGCTGATATGTTGAACAACTTGTAAGTAAAAAAAATTAAAAAATGAAAATTGAAAAAATAAGTAAAATTGTAAGTACAGCAGACCACATCTAAAATTTGTAAGGCAGCAGTTAAAACACCAATTGTTTTCTGCTCTTAAGTCGAATTGTTCATAAGTAGAGCTGCTTGTAAGTAGAGGTACTACTGTACTAAAGGAAAAATACATTCATTATGAAGTCCAAAAACAAGAATGCATTAACATGTTAATGTGGATTTAGAAAAAGGAAAAAAGAGTTGTTTAAAACAACTAATACAGTATAAATAAATAAAAATGATTTAATGCCCCCAAATTAACATTGGTGATCCTGCTGCAAGGACTGGGTACACCAGCAGAGATTCTCTGGTATTAAAGCCCCTGTCCCCATCCCAAGGTTCTCAAAGATTTGTCCAGTTAAAGAAGATCCCTAAGTAGCATTAAAACTGGGAGTGTGAAAAGTAGGAATGTACAGTGGTACATTGTATAAAGGAATTAATTCGTTCCAAATGAAATTATGTTAAGCAAATTTTCCTTTATACAAATTCCAATAGGAATGCATTGAGAATGGAGTAATCCCATTTTTATGTTGTACGGATTTTCCCCATAGGCAATTATGTTAAGCAAATTTCCCCTATCTCCGGAATTTTTTATGTTGTACAAATTTTATGTTATACAAGCTGTTTGTTATACAAGGGTCCACTGTATTTATTAATTATTTATTTATTTGTTGTATTTATATCCCACCCATCTTCCAGATAGGAACTCTGGGCGGCTAACAGAGTACAGAACCACAATAAAAGAAAACCAAAAATCAGGACAATAACTAGAATGATCCAATAAAAAAGGGGATCAATATTCATAAAAGCAGACGAGGTGGGCGGAAAAAGGAGAAAAAAATAAGTAAAAAGGTCGCCAAATGCCTCCTTATAAAGGTGGGTCTTCTATTGACTGTTAAAAGTAGGAAACTTTTAACAGTCAATAAATGTGTAACCTGCATAATTTAACTGTAAATCGCCCAGAGAGTACTTGAAGTGGTATGGGGCGGTATATAAGCAGAACGCTTTAAAAGCCCACAGATGATTACATAACCAGCTTTCACATGAGTAAATGTATGCAATGGGATCATGGCCAATGATAATAATTGCATAGCCCCTGGGTATCATCCTGCCATTCGGGATCAGCAAACTGAAGCAGCTGTCCCATCCTGCCTAATGGCATAGATGGCCATGCAAAGACCTCACATATTTTAGCAGGCCATAGTAGTCAGCCACAGTTTGCAGTTAACCACTAATTCCAACCTTCCTGAGTCTTGTGACGTATACAGAGGACTCTGGAAAGAAGAATGGGTTCATCTCTAACTTCGTGCTGTGCTTCAGAGGTTCTAATTACTTACAAAACACAGCAGGAATTCAGAAAGAAGAAAGGTCACGATCACTGCTGCAGGCGAAGGACCACAGCAACCTATTCTGCTGCAAACCACAACAAAAATAGGCTGCCACAGGCTGCTAAATTGGTCTGCCATATGTTGGCCAAAATACTATTTGCACAAGGTTATATGGTAGAAGCAGATGGTGTCATCAGCTGATACCAGTAACATTTAATTCAAACTAGTTAATAGATTCTTATCCCATGTCCCCACCTGTTTTCCATTCTGAAGCTCCTTAGAGATCCCTTTTAATTTAGGGAAGTCTTTTGAAGCCTTGGGAGAGGAAGGGGTTAGCTTTAAACGTGCAAAAAAATAGTGTAAGATCTCCAACAGCAGTCCTGATAGTAACTGTGATATACTTTTAAAGGCTCTCCCCTGACATCCCAAGCCTACCAAAGGCATTCCCAGGGCAAAATGAAACCACAAGGAGTCTTAGAAGGAAAATGGGTGCATTGGGGATCAGAGGTGTTTGATTAGTTTGAAATAATTTTTACTGGAACCACCTGATTATCATCAGGTTCTGCTGTGAAACTTTACACAAACAGGGTTTAGGCCATTATATCTGTCATGACTTTTCTTTCTTCTGTCTATTCATCAGCTGCACTTTCCTCTGTTCTAGATCCATTTGAAATTGTTTAGATATCCAATGAACCTCCCAGAGGGTAATGTATTTTAAAGTGTCAGAAATAACTTCTGATTATAAATGATTTTTTTTAATTAAAAGGTTTAGCCAAAAGGAATAAGCAAGTTGACTGAAATAACAGGTTATGAGGGGAAGGAATGGAACCAGCACAATAACTTGCTGGCAAGATACACTGTACCTCAAACTCTTGCAATGTGACGGTTCCATCAGCTATCAGCTTGTCAGCATACTTTTTCAGCACAGGGACCTGCTTATGAATCTGTTTGTACATCAAAGGCTGGGTGAACATGGGTTCATCCATTTCATTGTGGCCTCGTCTTCGGTAACAAACCTAAATGAAAATGTCTTCTTTGAGTCAAGTTGAAGCACACAACACAATCAACAGGCTTCATGCCTTCTAAAAATTAGTCCTTTCTACAGTTGCAGAAGCATTCGAGTTCATGCTTGCCAGCAGTTTGTCTTTTATTTTTAATAAGCAGCCACAGAGACACATAGGGAGTTATAATTTAGCTGTGGAAAAAGCAATTGCACCAGCCACATACCAAGAGGTACTCTTCTATATTTCACTCAGTATTAAGTTGTATCCCTGGTGTGGATTTCAGTGAATACATTTTTTCTTCTTTTTCCTGGTTCACACATTAGTATAATGAAGGCATCATAGGCTGATACTTCACGTCCATCTCATCACTGTTCACGGTCCCGCTGGGGAAGAAATCTAACCGTACGTCCATTGCGGGACAAAGGGAGTTTGTCCCGACCACGCCCCCTGAACTGCAATCTAAGCGGGATGAGAGATTCCACTCCCTGGCCTCGGGAATCTCCTCATCTCGCTTCTCGTTCCCATACGAGAGTCCATGAGGTCAGTCTCTTCCCTCAACGTTCCATTCTCCATCTAGTGGCAGGAATGTGAAGTGCCATTCGCCAGTACATTCCCTATGGAGTCAGCAATGCAGTGCAGAGAGATTAAAAGACAAATGCCTCAAACTTAGCTCCGTAATGCATTGAAGGCAAGGCTTTGGAGAATCAAAACATTGAAAAACGGAAGGTTGGGAAAAAAAAAAAAAACAGAGAACAAAGGCATGGAATTTCACATCTCATCACGGAACAAGGATGTGCGGAAACAGTCATGCCGGTATCATCAATCACGCCCATGCGTACACGGGAACAGGGACAGAACCGCAAGAAGACCACGTGACTGCAACCGACATCAACACGCAACAAACTTCCTCTCGGGACGAGAGTGGACGTGAAGTAACCGTCATAGTCTTCCTGTCCTCCATAAAAGCTCAAAGCTTGGGGAAGTCAATATCTGAACACTTCTCATTATCTAACACATCCTCCTGACATTCACAGCTTCCAAAGATATTCCCCCTGCTCCAATTTAGCTACAGCCCATGGATCGTCCAATTTGAAGTGCTGCTTGGCGAAAACAGTTATGTTACACAAGGACTTTCCTCCTCCCTTTCTGCTGTAACGTTCATTCCTTACATTATGATAGAATGGTATGCACGATCCAGTCGCCGGCAACACAGCAGGCAGGAAGCAGAAAATCAGTAACAATAAAACCCCAAAGCTGTAGTATGTATGTACTGTATGTCTCTCTGTGTGTGCACTGCCTATATTTCTACTCAGAAGCCAGCCCCACAGGATTCAATTTTAACCTCAAGTATATATGTATAAAATTGCAATCTTAGCTCTTATGCACAATTATGCTTTTTTGTGGAATCTACAGAGGTCTTCATGTAAAATGTCATCCAAAGTACAGTATTTTAGGCAATGTCCATTGCCATATAGAGTGCTGCTATTGTTTTTAATATATGAAAATGGCTGGGATAAAAAAAATTCAGCAGATCAGCTGTTTTTACCCCAGACAACAATCAGAACAACCTAGTCCAGTTGTTAGCACGGTGGCCCATTCAGGAAGCAGGGGCAGGAATTCTCAGTAGGAATTTAAGTACATGGATATTTAACCAAAATTCTAACTGTGTCCTTAACCCTCAAAACATTAATATCCTCATGGTCTCATAAAATAATCCAGAATGAACACAATGCATTTTAAACATTCCTAACAGATGATTGTTAAGGATAAAGCTTTACCAAACACATTTTTCTTCAAAAAATTACAAATGGAGTAAGCAAAAAATAATGATAATACTTCAAAATGTTGGATACAGTTGAAACAAGAAACTTATCAAATGTTTCTATTTCCCTAAGTCTTGAATTATGTCTCGGGTCTAACATAACAAGTAAAAACATTTGTAAGAAAGGTCTAACTCCTTCAGGTCATATTAATGAGTATGAGTTTGGATGCCTCAGCAAACTCCAGTACTGTAGCTCTTGGATGTCTCGGTCCTTCCTTCCTCAATTCTGTCCTGGAGAGTGCTTGTTGGTTCACTCACTATGATTTTTTCCTGCTATACATCTATTGCCTTGGCTTTACTATATCCTACTTCAAGACTCCAGTACTTTCTCTTAAGAGTTCAAGACAGCTGTCAGTGCAGCAGGAACAACAGTGGATTAGGCATTTACAAAGGAGTAATTTTTTGGTCAGTGTCTCCAACTGAGGTGAGCTAAACTAGTTCCATAGCTTCAATACAGCAAAACTCAAGTGAAATACACTTGACCGTACATTCCAGGAGTAGCCATTTCTCAAATTTAAATGTTATTGCCTACATTTTAAATCATTGTCATTCAATATTTTAAGGGGAATGTTCAATTACATCGGTGCTGGCCCTAATTTTTGACTGATTTCTAGATGCTGCTAAAGAAAAGGAGTATTATGTCGTCCAGATTCAAAATCAGAAATTGTACAAAGATCAAGATTCAAAGGCCACTACAGTATATGCACGTGATTCAGCCGCCCCCATGCATGTACAGTGTAAAGGGCCATGCCAGTTATTGCTCTCCAAACAGCTTCAAGTTCTTTCATGGGGGGACAAAAGGGCTATGTTGTAAAGTAAGGAGCCCCAAAACCTCACTATGAACTGCAACATTTTGGATCTCCTCTTGTGCCAAGAATGAAAGACGGTACTTACCAAATCTATAACAACATCTTTATTAAACGTGTTTCTCCATTCTGCAGCTACGCTGCATACATACATAACTGCTTCTGGATCATCAGCGTTCACATGAAATATAGGAGCATTGACCACCCGAGCAACATCCGTAGGATATGGAGATGAGCGAGCCATTCGTGGATCAGTAGTAAAACCAATCTAAAATGCAAGAGGTCAGAGGGAGCTTTCAATGGCAATCCCTCCACTCACCCTACCCACTCCTTTGTTTTATTTTAAGCACTGAAATCCAGATTTTGCTTAACAGACAAGTTATATGGCAGTGTTATATACGTTCATAACAACCATGTTTAATCATATGTTATATTCCATTCTATAACACAGCAGTATTCTTTTGAAGGCTGAGAAAGGACAAAAAGCCATAAGGTCAGGAAATGACAATTCTGGGTCATTGTGGACAAGTGGAATAACATGTTTTGCCTTCCAAACTGAGGTTGGCTTTGCATTAATAACAAAAAGATTGACTTCAGCCCCTTTATTTTTCCCCTAGCCTTTCTTGTGATGTTTTCTACAATTCATTTTACTTTATGCTCTCATAGCCTGCTTCCGGCCACAGTGCAACCCTTTGCTCAATGGCAGGGAAGTGTATCCTGTGCTCTGCTCTCTATAATCGTAACAGCAAAAAGACCATGCCAGAGAACATTAATTAAATGCAAATTCCTCTAGATGTGCTCTGTTGTTGTTTTTTTACCTGATTGTTGACCACTACATGAATGGTCCCATTGGTGGTGTAGGATGGAAGATCACTGAGATGAAAGGTTTCATAAACTACTCCTTGTCCAGCAAAGGCAGCATCACCATGTAAAAGGATAGACATGACCTAAAGGGTCGTGAATTTAAAAATAAACAGTGTAGTTATCATCAGCTGACACATTTTAAGAGGCAGGATCAACAATGAATGCTACTTGAGCCAGATCTGACCTTTAGGGTGGCTCTCCGCTGTTGAGGGAGCACCATACCTGCAATGCAACTTAGTAGTAAGATATTTTGATTGATAGGACTTATGCCATTCTACTTCTACTTCTCAAAGAAGTACTTTGACAAAATCAGTTTCTGACCAGTACTATAAAATTTATACGGTACTTGTAAGAAACGCCCACTTGACTGAGTACTGTTTTTTTAAGGTCAGCAATCAAGAATGGGACTATCCCAAGGTGTGACACAACTGTCAGTATGAATTATGGTGAAGCAAAAATGTAGTTTGAAAACTGACAAGGACACACTCTCTCTTTTTCTCTTGTTTTAATAGTTGACAGTTACTATAAAATGGCTGATTAAAAATTAAATTATGGAAACATCACCTAGGCAACATTACCTTTTTCCCCTCAGTATCTCCTCGGTAAAACTGCTCAGCTTTGGTCTTTCCTTGTACCACAGGATCAACTGCTTCCAAATGAGACGGGTTAGCCACAAGTGACAGGGTGAGCTTTTTGTTTGTTGCACGGTTAATTCTCTCATGGTACATTCCCAAGTGATATTTAACATCACCAGATCCCTAAAATACAAGAAATTGTGAGCAAATCACAGCCATACATCACAGTCTGTTGTGACCTAAGGCAGCTCACAATTAAAACAGCATGATAATAAGCTTAAAATACTATGCACAACTATATTTAAAAAGTAAACATTATTCAAGATTTAAAAACAACTGCAAAAACACTTTAAAATACCTAAATTGGATAGTGTGTTCGCTAGAATCTCACTTATTGCTTAAAGGCCTGCCTCAAATGGAAGGTCTTTATCTGATGATGGAAGGACAGAAGGGAGGGGGTCCACCTGGCTTCTTGAGGCAGGGCATCCCATAGAGTGGGAGCAATCATTGAGAACGAAGCCATCGCTTACTATCAAGATAATCACTTTGGTCTGTACTGAGGCTCCCAAAATGCTTCCACAGGGCAAGAAGGAGCCCTAGGAACCTATCTATGAGTTTGGGGTTAAAAAGGTTTCTGCTGCCCAACCCAGACTACACCAATGCAAGGTTAAGCAAGAGGATTTTGCATGGGAAGTCCCAGCTTAACTGCCATTTGCCATGGTACACAAACTCAGTTTAATCCCCTTTTGCCGTTATACCCTGCTGTCTTCCTGGATATTATGACAAAAGATGGAACATGTAGAAAACAAACTAAGTTACAGACCACAGTTGCTGTTGGCATACACCCCTCCTCATTCTACTTAACAACAGGATTCGATTCTTTGTTTAAAAGCTCTGCCTCTCCAGCTGAGTTACCTAGCTCAACACCAACCTGCTTTCCAGTGGGGTGGTGTTACCATGAGTGTCTTTATTCATATCTAACGAAAGAACGTGTTAAAAACACACTTTTGCAACAAGCTACCCCTACAGTTCAACAGATCGATAATTGCAGAGTATAAGTATGAAATGACAATATCTTAAAGTAAGAGTTGTATCTCACTTCATCAGCTGCTTCTAGCTTTGGATCAAACTGGCAAAATATCTGTTCCAGCTCCTTTCGGATAACATTGGCCAACACATTCAGCCTTCCTCTTAGAGAAAATAAACATACACACAAAAGACACCAGAAGTTAATTACCAACACAGACAGCAAAATCATTGATATATAGTATGCATATAATATTACATATACAATTCCGTGGCAGATTAAATGCCAAGTTCTGTTGCTGTGGTTAAGTATTACAACATTCTAAATTTTGCCTATTTTGTCCATTGAGGAAGGAAGGAAGGAAGGAAGGAAGGAAGGAAGGAAGGAAGGAAGGGTGTCTTCTTGTTTACAGCTTCCTTAACATTCCCTATTATCTCTGTTAGAAACTGCTTGGACTGGTACATTTTTCCTGACCTGCAGTATGCATTATGCTTTGTGTCTGTAACAGCACAGCAAGACATTGTTGGATTGGCCCAGGATCACCTATTAAACTAATCGGTGGATAACAGATGTAAATCCAAGTTTCTCCAGATGAAGTCGCATTTGCTAACTACTCCTCTGCCCTTTGCTAGCAAACCGTTCCATGCTTATCTGCAGATCTCAATAAATTGGGTTTGGGTATTAGAGATGCACATCTGGTATCATGTGCCCGGCCCAAACAACATTTGGTATGCAAGTACTGATGGAAGAGAGCAGTTCAAACAAAATGTTGAAACTTTTAAATAAATTATTGAACTAGGACTATATTTGACAGCCTGACTTAAGACAATACTGTATAGATCTCTGTGCTAAATGTGGAAAAGACTGGACAGATAATGTTAATGTTTAAAAAAAGTAGACCAAATTTGACCAAACAGACTGAAATGACCCCCCCCCCCAAAAAAAAAATAAGGGGGTTGGGTTCAAAAAAAAACCTTAATAAAACAATAAAATATCAAGCTTTCAAAAGGAAAACATGTCCTGCCATCTTCAGAATCACGAAATATTCAGATGGACTAATTGCTTAATCAACTTACTGCTGTCTTAATGAGATCAATTACAGGAAGCCACAAGTGACTAAGTCCTTGCCCTTCCTCATGGTTCACCACATTATTTCTCACACATCGCTCTAAAGACTCTCTTATCAGTCTCATATTTTGTTTGAGTAGGTTTGGTCTACTTTTTATTATGCTCAAAGAAAGTTGAAAGGTTTTCACTTTTAATGTTATAATTTGTTTTAAATCTTTCATCTCTCTCTCTCTCTCTCTCTCTCTCTCTCCCTGATCTCATTGGCTACACATTCTATCTATCTATCTATCTATCTATCTATCTATCTATCTATCTATCT
>JAHTLZ010003518.1:28014800-28068734 GCA_023846285.1 Phrynocephalus versicolor | reverse complement strand
TATCTATCTATCTATCTATCTATCTATCTATCTATCTATCTATCTATTGTTCATAGCAAATTCCAGACAATTTTTCAAATGCCTGGTACTACCTGAAAAGGAAATGATGCCTGTTACATCCTTTTTTAAAAATCTAAAGTTAATTCATCCTGTTATTTAGAAGATAGAAGACCTTAAAAGTGTTTGTTTTACACAAAAATATTTTCATAAACTCCAGCTGCAGATGCTCATTGAAGTATTATGTGGAAATTGCCCAAATGTCTTCCCAATATATGTCCATGAGGCTAACTTCTGGCCAAGATGGTGGCTCGGGACTTCGCCCTTAACACAGGAATAAATGTCTTATACAAATAAACACAAGAGATAGGAGTCTTAAGATATGAGGACTGAGGGGAGATAAGGCAGCATTTTTCAAATACTTGAAAGACTGTTGTGCAAAGGAGGAGCAGGATCTGTTCTTGATCAACTCAGAGTGCAGGGGATGCAACAACAGGCTTAAGTTACAGGAAGTCAGATTTTGGTTGAACATCAGGAAAAACTTCCTAACTGTTAGAGCAGTATGGCAATGGAATCAATTACACTGAGAGGTGGCAAGTGCACCGTTATTGGAGACATTCAAGATAAATTTAGACAACCAACTGGCAGATACATCCTATGACAGTGATGGCGAACCTTTTAGAGACCAAGTGCCCAGACGGCGATTCAAAGCCCAATTATTTTTTTTGCAAAGTTCCAATACAGTAATTTAAACCTGGATACAGCTGGCTGTGAAGGGACGATGTCAAGTGCCCACAGAAAGGGCTCCGAGTGCCACCTTTGGCACCAGTGCCATAGGTTTGCCAACAGTGTCTTATGATCTACATTCCTGCACTGAGGAATGTAGAGGATCGGAGTTGACGGCCCTATAGGCCCTTTCCAACTTCATTATTCTATGCCTTCATGAGTCATGAAAGAAGTAGGAAAATATGTAGGAATGATGAAAAGAGCAGGAGCTACAAAGACAAACTAGGGGGGAGGATGAGAAAGCGAGAGGCACTATAAACACAGAGAAAGCTAAAGAGGAGAGAAAGAGAACCAAGGGAGAGAAAGAGAGTGGTTACAAAGAGAGAAAGAGAGAAGCAGTGGGAAGAGAAAGTGAGACAATGCAAGAGAGAGTGGAACCAAGACAAACAGCTCCACTGTTTTGCAGCCACAGAAATCAGAAACACGGGTTACTCAGCTGTGAGGTTCTCTGAGTAGTCTTTTATGAATTCACACAATTGGGTTCTGCACCTGTGCTGTGCAAAGATTCTCCACAGAGGATTTTGGAGCTTTAGGCTCATGTCTACTTAGCTGGCTATTACTGTGCATGCTCCATCCACTGTGCTCAAACCTGCCCTTTCTCCAGCCAACAAGTATATTATATATGGCAGGACAAAGTGGCAGGTGGGCCGGTTGTGAGAATTCATAAATGACCACTCAAAGAATCTCAGCTACATGGGAGCAACCTGTCCTCCTTCTTCGTGGTCTCTATGATTCACAAAATTTGGGTGATTGACAGTTCAATCATTGGAGTGGGTTGTCACACCATAATCAAAGACAGGACTGCTCTACCAAAATTGGCATCTCCTTGAGCTGTTAAATAAAGTCTATAATGGTTTACAAAGGGTCCAAGATTTGAAACCACGCTGCTACTCTGAAGATGTTAGGTATATCATTTCCTCTAATGAATGCACTTAAAGAATCCATTGATCCACCATCTGACAGGAAATTTTCAATGTCATAAGGTTGTTTTATCATATTAACCACCCATTTAGAGAAATGCTATGAAGATACTAAATATCCTTTTGTAGAGCCTTTATACCATACAAAGAGTCTAGCTATTTTTCTAAATACTTTTTAGTTCTGGATAAATAGAATACTAGAGTCCCTTTCGTATCTAAGGTACAGTATATAAAATCCCTCTCCAAGTCATTTTGCAGTGATGCATAAAAAGTTGGTAATAGTGGTTGAGATTTATGAAATGATCACTAGTTTGGGGAGGAAGGTTATGTTATATAGCATTAATTTGCGTAGCAGGTCGCATACAAGTTATATAAATAGTAAATAAAGAAATAATTATTTTTCAACTCCTTTAAGAATTTATTTAAAGTTGGATCTCTATAAAGTTGTGATGAAGGAAAATTTTCAGGTTGATGAGTTACTACCGTAGCTAAATAGATGTTCAAATATGGAACTGACAGTTTCAATTCTTTTAGGTCTATGAGAAATTTTAAAATAGTTTGTAGTAAGGTTGGGTTACTACTCTCATTAACCGATGATTTCTTTCACTTATAAGCATACAATCACTTAATAGATTATTTTCTTGCTTCCTGAAGAACATGCTTAATCTGTGGGTTATTCTCCATGCAGTCATCTTAAATTGCTCTATATGCAGGCATTGTACTGATTCCTTGTGACATGTTAGGAACTTGTGGTACATCAGTAATTTCATTCTGTCTTTTGCCATCAGCAACAGAGTATTGAATCATGGCTGGCATGGCCACCATTGAGTTATTAGAATTACATTTGGTTTGTCTTGTTTGAGCTATTGTATGATAAATCAGTGGATATGGGGGAAATTCTACATCAGGCCTCCATTCCAAGAGATAGTGAATGCATCTCAAAGAGAATGTTTCCCTTTCTTTGCCCACAAACATCTTACATTTCCATTACTTTACATTACCATCACTTTACATTACAGTGATGAGAATGATGAATCATTCTCATCACTGTGTGTATAATTTGATTTGTTTTCTCTTCTGGCAAAAAAGCCCTCAATCAAAATGAGGACAACACCTATGTATTGAATTATTTGACAAAGTTTAATTTCAATCAGAGGTCTGAAAGAGTTCAAAGGGTGAAATTTACATTCTCTGGTTGAGTGTTCTGATTGTTTGACATTAGTAACCAATCATTTTAGCAGGTTTACATCAGCCACCAATAAACACCATCTTCTATTTGTATTTTTTTTAAAGATACGTTGAGTGTCACACAATTTAGCAATCTCTTACAATGTTCTCAAGTTGTCCAAAAAGGAACACTGTTGATGCACTCACTAACTGAACATTATCACTGAATTCATTAAGGCAAGCAATTACCTGTGAGGCATGCCCAATATTACATGCTCAATTCCCATTTCACTAGATTTATCAATGATGGTTTTAAGGGCAGGGATCATTACTTCACATCCTTCCAAGCCAAAACGTTTCTCTGATGACCATTTCCGGGCAAGAAAATCCTCAAATCTGGTTATGAAGAAAGACTGCATTAGTTAACATTTCTCCTTTGACTTAGCAGTTAGTATCTCTGAAATCCTAGCACACACGGTCCAGAGGTGGCACAGGCCAAGTTAAACAATGTCAGGTTTTGCTGACAAGTTTTCAACACAGAAACAGCAAGCCAAATGAAACAGTAGCAACTCTTATTGTAATGCATCTTGTCTAATGAACTTGAGACTGAGCTACAGTGACACCTCTTTGTTTCTTTGAAGCAGTGATAGATTATCCAGAGGCTCACTTCCTCCTTGTATTACTTTCAGCACTAAAGTGACATCCAGAAACCGAGCTGAAGCACTAACTATTTTTAGAAGCTAGGTTCTATGCTAGCACATACTAGGCAGTGTCAGTGAATTAAAAAACAAAAACTCAGTGCAAATATAACTAACCACTCTGCAGATCAGGAAGCCAAGTACTGTACTTCTCTAAACCCATTCCTGTAGAAATCTCCTCCCTCAACACCTCACCTGGTTAGCGGAAACATCAGCCATTACATTTAAGTTAAGGCCAGCTAGAATTCTTTCTAAAACATCATTTGACACTGCATCTAAGTGGCTTCAAACCTAGGCTGAGGGATATGTGTTCACAATCTTCAAGGTCCCTTTAAAATAGGAGTGATCCACCTCAGGGGAGACAAATAGTGATTTTGAGTTGAGCCAACAGCTCTTGGTCTGCATACTTTTTTAAAAAAAGAAAACCTGCTGAAATCAGCATCATTTGTTTCCAGAAATAGGTGACACAGCTTGCTAACTACTTTCCCAGTTTTACAGCATCTATTTTATGTTTATTTATATTTATGCTATTTATGATTAAACATTGAGTCCTATTTTATCAGAATTATAGTTGTGAGTTTTTCGGGCTGTTCGTGTTCTGGAAGTTTTTCAATACCCTCGTTGCCTTAACTGAGCAAGGACATTTTAATTTCATATCCTACAGGACCTCTTTCTTGTTCCTTCTTGAACTGCCCAGACTGGCCTTGGTAGGCAGATGGGCAGTGTAGAAATTCAGCCAGCCAACCAGCCAACCAAGCAACCAACCAATGAGTTCTGTGATTTGCTGATGCTTAAATAATCTCCAACCGCTAACTCTTATAATAAGAACTAGTATGTAATTGCTGATAAACATGTGAAAGGGAACCATTAAAAATTTCCGTTTTCAGTTTCAAGGAAACTGATAAAGACTTCTAATCAAATGCTTCCTTGTATAAAATAAATAGGACAGAAACCTGGCCACTGATCTCTGGTGGGTTTTTGGGGGGTTGGGGGAGGTGGGAGGTGGGAACTAATATTTCTAGGAAGTTTTGGGAGGCACAAAAATAGTGTGAGGTCTGCATGTGGATCAGAGAGTACTGATCCACAATACTGCTTTTCTAAGAACATAAGAACAGCTTTGCTGGAACAAGTCACAGCCCATCCAGTCCAGCATTCTGTCTCACACAGTGGCTCACCATTTGCTTCAGGGTGTTCCCAAGCAGATGTTTTCACCTGCTTACGATTCCCTGCAAATGGCATTGAGATATATCCTGCCTATCCTTGATTCTGTTGACACATTATTCTTTCTTCATCATTTAATTTTGAAGACTTGCAAAATTTCAAGTATTAAGCTCAGAATATGCAAGTTAAGTTATTTTATGAAAGACATGGACAGTGTGCATGATCTGAATTTTAAAAAACACCCAAGTCTTTCTAGTTAGACATTTTTTTTTATTTTTTTGGCACAAATATTGCCTGAAAATATGTACTATGCCAAAACAGGAGAGATTGCCAAATGACAAAATAATACTTGTAGTCATTCTTCCAAATGAAAAAAAATACACTCAGCTTCACCTAATTCTACCACTTGGCATTTGAACTGCATATCATCAGAAGTCTTCCTGGTTTTTAAAACACAAGCAGCTGTACAGGTTGGGCTTCATTTTATTTCATTAACATTGGGAAGAGAAATGAGACGGGGAAAATGTATGTGATACATTGTTAAAAGCCTGTCATTCAAATGCCATGTTAATCCAATTATTAAAGTATCTTGCTCAAATTCATTTCTCTTTTAATTAAACTTGGGCAGAAATGATCTACTACTGTCTCACTAAATAAACACCACCATAGAAAGCAAATGTCATCCTCTAGTAATAATGTCAAGTCACTACCCTAGAGTTCTAAAGTAGACAATTTTTAATTGTTATATTAATTAATTGTTATATTCATGAACTAACCATGTATGGCCATGTTGTTCACTGGCTTTTTGCTTCCAAGCTCTTTCAAGGGAGTGCAACTAAAATAAATGGCACTATCTCCTTTTTTTTGTTCTGCCTGTCCCAAGCCCTGCATTGAAAACACTGCCTAAAATCCTATTAGTTAGTGACATCACCAGCCCTTCCATGGGTAAGAGGGCATCAAAAGGACTCTGGAGGAGTGACAGTGACTGATTGGAGTGCTTTTGGTTTTCTCTTTTACTGAGGACAACCATCTACAGGCTTATGATTCTTCTGACCAAGATTCGTGCCTGAACCCCTACAAAACTCTAGGGGCTTGCCTGGGAGTAGATCTGTTCACTCTCTAATTTTGTCCACAACCCACACCACCCTATTCAATCCCTCTCACATAGTTCAATCAGTTCTTTCTATGGCACCTTTAGACATCCATTCTTAGTACATTTGATGCCATGTAGGGTGATTCTCCCTCTGCTCCATTACTATGAGGATAGAGTCATAAGAAGAGCCATGCTGGATCAGGCCAAAGGCCCATCTAGTCCAGCTTCCTGTATCTCACAGGGGCCCCACCAGATGCCTCTGGGAGCGCATGAGACTAGATATCTGTCTCCTGATACCTCTCCCCTGCATCTGGCCCTTGAAGTACCCCGGGTTTAAGCCTGGAGATGATTCATCTCCATAATGGTTTGTAACCTGTGATGGACTTTACCTCAAGGAATCTGTCCAATCCCCCTTTGAAGGCATCCAGGCCAGATGCCATCACCGCATCCTGTGGCAGGGAGTTCTACAGACTTAACAACGTGCATGGTCTTCAAAGCCGAGCAACAGAGGAAGTCAGCAAATGCTCAGTCTGTTGCCTTCAGAGCCTCTGGCTGTTCACCAAGTACCTCTTCACTGCCACCAAGTGCTAGCTACTACTCCCAAGCACCTTCACCCTGACCTGATCTGCCAGGTCTTTTCTCTCACCCAGCAGCCTCATGTGCTGGTCCTGCACTGCCTACAGCCCTTTAACATGCCTTTTATGCACAATGGCCAGCTTCTCTCTTCCTACGTTGTCTCTCCACTAGAGAGGGGTGTCGCCTGGTCAGGACATTCTTCTTCAACTATTCACACTCGAAGCTCATCCTACAATAAAGTTTCCTCTAAGGCAAGAGCTTTGAGGTGCAGACAGAATGAAGCAAGAACCAAGCAGCTCTCCTACTACTGCTATTACCTGCAGAATGCAGTTACACCTTGGCAGCAAATTGCCGTAAGCTGAGAGGTTACACAACTCAGAATGCAAGAGCAAATGCCTGTGGCAAGCAGTAATTTACCACCAAGCACCAACTGCATTTTGCCAGGATAAAAATTGAATAAAATGTTAGCCACCATACTACCTCCCTTGAGAAGCAGATAGAACAGTTTCTTTTTTACTTCACCCAATTCCTTATGATGACATTTCAGATTTGCTCCGCTAGACCAAGTGCATAAGAAGTACATACCACTCCTTTCAGTCATACCTCGTTGACCGCACCAGTCTTGCCAACAATGTCCTTTTTTCCTCACTGTTGAATTTCATGACACCCGGAGTTTCAAACTTCTGCCGAATCCAATCACATTGCTCCACATCGTTAATAAACATAAATTCGAGCCCAATGTGTTGACAATATGTATTCTAAACGGTAAAATGATAAATTTAAACTATGAAAAAGCAAAGAGTGCAAAATAAAATAACAATAAAATACAATTCATTTTTTAATCATTTGCTTCGTACTTAAAATATGGCATTCCTCTCAACCCACATAGAGATGTAAAATTTCCAGACATTCTGAAGCCATGGTGGGGGGGGGGGACTTTGGAGAAGAACAGAAAAATTGAGGGAGGGGGGACCAGATATGTTTTGTCCAAAGTTTCCTGAAATTTTACATCTGTACACCAAGTAACAAACACTTCCTAAGTTCAAACACTGCATTATTGCTAACTTGGAGCAGGCTGCAATGTTGTATACTGCCTGTCCTCATCTTCCATTTTCCTATTCAAGTCTTCCCCCAAATATCTAAACTGGTGCTTAGGAACGTCAATAGAAGTCTTTGTTGTTGTTGTTATATATCTTCAAGTCAGAACTGGCTTACAGCAATCTTAACAGGGCTTTCCAGGTAAGAGAGATATTTAAGGAACAGTTTTACCACTGCACACTCCCAGTGAGTTTCCACAGCTAAATGCAGATTCACACTCAGACCTTCTGAGTCCTAGTCTGCTTGCTACTCTATCCACTATACCAGTAGCCCTCAACCTTTTTAGGTCCAGGGATTGGTTTTGTCCCTACATTTCTTGAGTGCATGCATGCACACACAAGATTCCCATGCTACTTCCATCATGACCTAAAGAAAAACAGAAGGAAAAACCCCTCACAGAGGGGAGAAACATGCTCACTCATGTGGGTGCACAACACCTCACAGGAAACCTTGCACCCTGGGTTTTAAGAAGCCACAGATCAGGGATCGGTGTATTCTACCACACTGGGTATCCCTCAAAATAGTATAGCCATAAGCAAAAATATCAAACTATTATTAAATAGAATGATGAGAACACAAAAGTAAAAAAAGTGTATGTCAACACCAATTTCTAAGCTACATTTATATTTTGGAGAACCTCGTTAATCTATTGGTGCTATCAATCAAGTATTTCTGAATTTTCCTAAATAACTTTTAAAAACACACACACAAAATGACATTGATGGAGCAAATTACCACAATGGGCAACGTTCCCTCTAATTTTCAGCTGTGTTGGATGGCGTTCTGTTCCTCACACACACATGCGACACACACATACTCCACTGGGTTCCATCACTACTGGAAGAAAACTAGCACTAGTGGGTGGGAAGGGGCAGAGTCGTGTGCATGCAAGTCTTAGAGAGAATCTTGGTGATGGGCCATATGCTATGGATGTGAGGCTCCAGATCCAATCTCAATTATCTTCAGTTAATGTCTTTCAAAACAGCATGGGCAGAAGACACTCTTACCTGGATCACTGAAAAAAGCCATGCATAAACAATGCTGGTCCAGATAACTAATCTCTTTACTTGTTCTGTTTTCTACAGGAAAATCTGCAATCTGTGCAAGCTTACTATGGACAATGCCCTGTCTCGGAAATAAATTTTCTTTCAGTGTCGAGACATCTTCGAATGTCTTATTTGGCAGATTTAAAAATTAAAATTAATACTTTTTTTTCAAAGCTGGCTGTATTTTGTGCACCTTCAGGAAGAAAAAGACTGCAAAAGGAAATCTCAGTACTCATTTAAAGCAAAGAAGCTATATATGAAATGTATAGGAGCGATATTATGACTGACCTCCAATCGCTTGATGATCTCTCGTAAAGAAAGCATAGTCTCATTTCCTCCTATGAATGTGGTAGTAGGCAACCGGAACACTTTGTCCAAGTCTGACTCATCTAAGCCATAGAACTCTGTGGTGTGTTGATATCAAGAAGACAGGAAGAAAATTCAAAGATCTGACACTGTGTGCACACACATGCACACATTCATATACATACACACGCTGCATTATATTTTGGATCCTGCCTAGAAAGAATACCTTTTAAATCATAGCATAAATAGGGAAAGGGCATTATATGTTTTGTATTCCTTGAGGCTGAACAGTAGATCAATACCTGTTCCTTATATATGAAAAGATATCTGCAACCCTGAGAACAGATTTTCCAAGGCACAGAGGCACCATCTGATGGCCAATTAAAAATTTTACTTGTTGACATAGGTATAGAATGAATACACTTGAATTTCTGTGTCCTTGTCTTCTCGTTTTATCTTTCATCCTACCTTCCTTGCAGCATCCCTTTAAATCGTGCAAATATTCTGTTCTAAAATTCCTTTACATAGCTCACTTTCCTTCTTATAAATATCAAAATATGCCATTCTGATATATAGCTATATAAGGCATCTAGTTTACAGACAAAGAGACACAGACACAACAATGTATCATAAATTAATACACAGAGTTAGAGGACTATCTCACTCAAAACTGGCCTATCCTGCTCCAGGAAAGAATATGTAGTTTTGAATTGTTAATCTAGCTTTCTGTTGCCCTTAATCATGAGACACTCCCCTCACTGTGCATATTAATTTGTTGCAAAAGGAGATGAAAATCCTCACCCAGTTTATCTATAGTTGTGATTAAATCCGAAGGAATGAATGCATCCAAGTCGGCATCCAAGATTCCTAAGGGATCCAACTGAGCCACATGGTGTCCACGGATCTGAACAGGTTGAAGTGGGTAAGAAAGGAGGTAGGAAAGGCAATGCAGTATATATAATGCTAGCAAAATAAATCAAAGGGGAGAAAGCTCACCAATGCTTGTGCGGTTACACAGTTCACTTATGGAATCATCAAAAGAAACATCATTAATTCCCAGAGGGTCAAGCTGAGCTTTGTAGTGCCCTATGACCTGAAAATAAGGAGTACTGTCATTGTCATCTTACAAGGACTATCAAAATTGAGTCTTTCTCGCAGATCTACTGAAACTTATTTTCATATCCAATTTTAGAAAGATATTTCCTCTTTCTGACTCAGAGACTTTATGGAGAAACCTTTACTATGAAATCTTGCTGCTAGATGAATCTATTTAGTTCTACTAGTATTGATTTACTAATGCTCATGTTTTGTATTGCTAATTTTATTTGCAAACTATTTATTTGCAAACTTCATTTTTGGGAACACCAATCTATAAAAATAATTCTTAAAATGATGCATGAGCGTGCTTAAAAAGCAGCTTTCCCACTACTCCAGATTTGCTCCCACAATGGAAGGATGAAAGGAAGTCCTGGGAATGCTCTTGATCATAGGTGAGTAATGCGCTTAAGCATTGGGTTTCACACCCCGGTTCTTCAAAGAAAGGAACATGGGTCATACACCACCCCTAGTCCCTCACCCATCTCCATATGGCTTCTACAAAACATGCAAATCCCTGTTGGCCAGGATGAATCACGTGAATGAATGTCAGAATGAATCCCAGAATGAAGCAAGTGGGTCCCCTGCATCAACCCTCCCCCCCCATCTCTGTTCAACAGGGATTTGTATGTCTCGTAGAAGCCATATGGAGATGGGTGAGGGAGTGGGGGTGGTGTATGACCCACGTTCCTTTACTTGAAAAGGGGGGGGGGGGTGAAATCCAATGCTTAAGCAGCTTCTCCAACTTCCTGCCTCTAACAAGACTGCAACATCATCTAACCAAGGACTTTAAAAGTCACCTGGTGAAGCACATCTTTTGTCATGTCTGAACTCCTGAGAGGTGCTTAGAAGAAGAGTGATTTACACTCGAAAGCTTGCAATGTTCTTTGTTTTTTTTTAATCAGTGTCCTATAAAGGTATCACCTGCAACCTAGTTTTGCAATTGTGTTTTGTGATGGCCATGTGGTTCAACCCCCTTTTTGCGATGACTAAATAAATAATTAAATACCATAATCAAAACATGTACTAGTGAAGAACAACAATAACAGTCAAGCATTAGGGTTTATTTAAGAGTATCTTTTTAAATATGGCAATCTGCCCACCCTACACCTTCTGTCTCTAAATAAGATACTTATTTCTTTATTTCATTTTAGCATTGCTTTATCTCATAGTTGGTTTTAGAGCAGTACACTATGTAAAGCCAGTGTGAAAGAAGACAGCAACCAATTCAACCTTAAAATAGATTAAAATAGCATTCATTTAAAACACTACATCATTTTAAAATGCTGGATAAATTAGGAAAGCAATCCCAAGGCTCCTCTTAGTGTTGTTTGCCTAGGTCAGTGGTGGCCAAACTTCAACCCTCCAGATGTTTTGGACCACAACTCCCAGAATTCCAAACCTGTATTGCCAGTGACAAAGGACTGTGGGAGTTGTGGTCCAAAACTTCTGGAGAGCCGAAGCTTGGCCACCACTGGATTAGGTAGAGCACCAGCTGGGGAGAGTTCGGCCGTAATGGAGGACACTTTGGGTCCTAAAAATGAAATGCCATTACCAGCGATCCTCCTGCCAATGGAAGCTTTGAAGGAGGGTATTTTGGTAGCTGGAACATATTTATTTATTTATTTATTTATTTATTTATTTATTTTCGGTCAATGACCAAACTAGCTGGAGCATAATTCACTTTCAATTCACTAATTGCTACGGCCCTGACTAAAGGTGGAAAACATGAAATTCCCCATTGACATCAGCAGTGAAGTTCACGGAATTCAAAGAACTGTTGAACTTAAAATCAGACAAAACTACACACACAAACTTCTTTCCTGACCAGAGCAAAGACTGCTTTGTAATTATACAGCAGCCAAAATCCTTGTGGTTACTTTTGCCAACATAAGTGCAATTGCATAAATGAAGCATGGAACTGCTATGAGATAATCAGTTGCTGTTTGTATTCCTCATCATACACCAGACTAGAGATGGGCACAAAATGAAAAACAGCACGCTGCTTTGTTGTGTCATATGGTTATAAAACATATTGTAACATAACAAAACGGCAGATAGCATTGTGTTACAAAATGAAACAAAATGTCATTTTACTGTTGAAATGCAACAATTCGTTCTCCCTTACCACCCCTGGCTCCCAGGTGGGTTTTTTTGACAGGTCATACTGTGGAAAGGGGGCCCGCCTCCACTCCCCACAGCCCGATCTGTGAAAAATACCCACTTGGAGGGTGAGGGCAGGGGCAACAAGGGAGAACGGAGCAGGTTTTGAATTTACAGCTGCCTGCTCCCTTCTTCCTTGCCCCCCCCCCACCTCCCCGCTGGGTTTTTTGAACAGGTTGGGCTGTGGGGAATGGGGGCGGCCCCCACTCAGCCCAACCTGTCCAAAAAACCCAGCTGGGTGGTGGCAGCTTCTGAATTGTTTCATTGCTCATTTCATTTTGTTATGAAAATTCTATTAAAATTTGTTTAGTAACAAAACGAAATGAAACAAAACACTATTTTTCCATTTCGTGCCCATCTCTATACCAGACACATGATTTTTGAGTGTGACACAAAGCAACAATTTGTCAATGTGATTTATGGCACTGCACTTAGAACAGCACAAATAACCAATAGGAATCTGGCCTTTGCTCTCATTTCTGATACCCTTTGTGCTCACTACCATTCACTCTTGTCAAAAAACAACAGTCGGGTGACACGTTGTGATGAAAACTAGAGTCTGCTTTTCGAATCTTCCCTCACTTGGTGATGTAGGCAGCATTTAACATGAACATTCAAAACTGGATAATCTTCTCAATTATTAAAAAAGATTTTTTAACCACCTTTTATCCTTAGTAGTATAAGATGGGAGTATGTACATACTTATAAAGAACTCCATTGAAAGCCATAACACTTTCTTCCGAGGTGATGAATATAAGATTCCTAGTTATTAAAAAACATAGCCTTCTCCCCCCCCCCACAAAAAAAGCCCATTTCTTGTTTTTCTGTGTTTGAGGCTATAAGCACAAGTTACCTTGTGGATTAAAGCATAATTTCATGTTCCCTTGTGGTTTTTCTGCCTATGTTTTAAAGTTATGCTTTGAGGTAACTTCCCTGGAATATGTAGGGAGTTTGGAACTTGATCTGTACAGAGCTACATACATAGGGGAATATGTAAGGACTGTAAGTCTCTTTGATGATTGCATGGTTCCAGTGAAAGCACAGGAACACCAGTATTATGGGCACACAACATAAATATTCAAATAACTATTCAAATAAAAATGCATAAATATTTTGTTCAGTATCTCAATACTTGACTGTAATATAGTAGTATGAAAGTAGAGCAGCAACACTAGATCTTTTTAACAAAAAAAGCCCAAAACAATTTCCTTTAAAATATACCACAATTATATATTGAATGGAGGGGCAAATTGTCCTTGTTGGTCCTCCTCGTCCTCTCAGTGGCCTTTGATACCGTCAACCACGGTATCCTCCTAGGAAGGCTCTCCAATGTGGGGATTGGGAGCACTGCTTTGCAGTGGTTCCGATCCTTCTTGGAGGACCATTCTTGGAGAGTACAGCTGAAGGAGATGGCCTCTACCCCGTGGTCCCTCAATTGTAGGGTGCCGCAAGGGTGGTTCATCTCCCCCATGCTCTATAACATCCATATAAGGCTGTTGGGTTAGGTCATGAGGAGGTATGGGGTTTTGTGGCATCAGTATTCTGAAGACACCCAGATCTCTATCTCCTTTCTTTCATTTGCAGTAGATGCCGTTTCATCCCTGGATGCCTGCCTGGAGTCTGTATTGGGGTGGATGAGTGTGAATAGACTGAGGTTAAACCCCAGGCAAGACAGAGGTCCTCCAGGTGGGGGACATCAAGTGTTGGCAGTTTGGGTAGCACCCTCAGGGTTTTTTTGGTGGGGGGCAACTCTCTCCACGCAGGATATGGTGATACTTCATGCAATGAACCACAAGACATAGTGATGGCTGCTAGCAGAGATGTCCTTTAAAACAGAGGTCCCTTCCCCTGGTCCATGGGCTGGGACTGGCCCGCAGCTTCTTACAAACTGGGCCACAAGGTTCCCTGTGCGGCAGGCACCCACATGGGTCCACATGCTCCTCCCACCTGCATGCAAGGCTTTTCCCTCTGCATGCACTTGTTGCAAGCATTTTGTTTACATTGCGACAGAAGTAGTGAAAGGGGAGGATTTTTGAATGCACGAGAGCACCTGAAAAGTCCTATGCACTCCTGTGTTCCCTAAAGAAGTCCAGCACAGGGACAAAACCAGTCACTGGACCCAAAAAGGTTAGGGAGCATTGCTTTAAAAGGCACCTGGGTTCAAAACCAATTCAGCAATACCTTGGTTTATGAGCATAATCTATTCCAGGAACATGCCTGTAAACCAAAACACTCTTCTATCAAATCAAATTTCCCCATAAGAAATAACAGAAAAGCAGGTTATTTGTTCTGGAGTCTCATAGACCACATACTGTACATACAGTATGTCAAAAAGCACAAAAGAAGTTGGCTAAAAGTTCATGTCCATACAAGCACTGGAATCTGCAGTGCTTGGGACCAACAACAGGATTTTATTGTGTTTTTAATGTGACAATAATAAAATGCAATTTGTAGCCATATAGGCACTTGACTAGCTGCCCCACGACTAGAAATTGTTTGAAAAATAAGAAAGGATGTTGAAAACAACTCAAATAAAAATATATGTATAAAGAAAAATAAAACAAACCTCTAACCTGTGTTCACTTTTGAAAACCTTTGTGGGTGGTGCAAGGAAGACCTCCTTTCCTCTCTCCTCCCTCTGCTTTGGAGGGTTGCCTGAGACGGAACGTTCCAGACAATCACCCACAATCCAGCAGAGAGAGAGAGAGAGAGAGAATTGGCTCGCATGTTCATGTGACCGGCTCCAGTGAATGTTTTGCAAGACATTGCTCATTGATCAAGGCAAAATTTAAAAGAAATGTTTGCTTGTCTTGCAAAACACTCTTAAACCAAGGTTACTGCATGCTTCTTAATGCCCTTTGTCCAAGAGCAACACCAAAGAATCAAAAGAAGCCTCCTGCCTTATCTCGTGCTACAGTCTATCCACAAGCATTTGGATGACCACAAAGAGATGATCTATAGCTCATCCCAGCTATTCTCTGCTTGTTTTAAGGCCAGGTCTGTAAATTCTTAAGTTCTCAACATGAATGTTATATAATAATAGCTAAGAAATTTGCTGTAATGGCCATCCACCAGTAGTTTCCACAGGCATTATCATTTTCAGTCAGCTTTTATCCTTACCAAGCAGAAACAACAAAAGAAAAATTACTAAAGTAAAGGAAACAATAATTATATATTTAGTGTACTATTTTCAACTATTTTTTCTAAATTGTCTTTTGAATAGATAGCCCTTCCCATACAAGACAAGGTAAGTAATTTGTTTTGGGCTCTGATATGCAACCATTTTTTTTAATTAAAAAGTATTTGCCTACCAAAACGTCTCCAATTAGTACACATACTGTAGTGACAACAGACAAATATATATATATTAAAAATGGGGTGTTACTGCACATTCTGCACAACACGGACAATAAGAGCTTGATACATTCAAAGTTAGCAAACTGCTCAATTCTTTTCCTTCTAACGATTTTACTGAGAAGGGTATATGTTAATCACTCAGCTGGCAATATCTGCTTGTAACTGTTTCATAAGGTCAAAATGAAAAAAGAATTTATCAGGATAATTTTATCTGGCAATATCAAAGGAATTCATACACCAAAGATATTTTAAATACATACAGATTGCAAGATTGTGAATAAGCAATCATTCCTTTGCAGTTATGCACTGTAATACTGAAGGGGAAAAAGTAGTTTTTTGCTTGAACCCTTTATCATTTTTATTTCAGTTTTATTTCAGTTAATGTCTTGCCACATTAAATGAACAGGACTCTTACTTTCTTCTCCGCCTATTTACACATTTAAGAAGGTTCAATGAAAGCCTTTAGAGAGTGTGGTGGCTCAGTGGGCTAGAGCACTGAAAACTTTTGACTACAAAGTCGGCAGCTCAGCAGTTCAAATCCCAGGTGCCACACAGTGGAGTGATCTCCCGCTATTAACCCCAGCTCCTGCCAACCTAGCAGTTCGAAAGTATGTAAATGCAAGTAGATAAATAGGTACCACCAAAAAAGAGGGAAGGTAAAACACTGTTTCCTTGCAGCCATGCCGGCCACATGGCCACTGACTTGCACAACACTGGCTCTTCAGCTTGAATAGAGATGAGCACCGCCCCTAGAGTTGGACACGACTAGCACGCATATGCAGGGGGAACTTTTACCTTTACTTTAATGAAAGCCTTTGTAGTACTTGTAACATTGAAATAAGATACCAAAAAAAATTTGATTGGAACTGTCTCCTTCACAGTATTAACACCTTTAATCCACAGTGAACATATATTTTGCAACACCAGTTTAAAATCCCCTTCCCAAAGAAAAATGTTGGAATTTCAATTCTGTGAATTGGGACAAGCTAACTGCTCTCTATTCACAAAACATTGCTATAAGGCAGTTGTGGTGAACCTTCAGCACTCCAGATGTTTTGGACACAACTCCCAGAATTCCAAGCCTGTATTGCCATTGACAGAGGAATATGGGAGTTGTGGTCCCAAATATCTGGAATGCCGAAGGTTCACCACCACTGCTATAAGGAAACTTCTTATGCAAAAAAGAATATGTCACTGCAATTCATTTGAATTTCATATATTTCCTATAAATAAATAAATAAATAATGATTAAATAAAATAAGTGCACTTACTTGATATGCTCTGATCAGTGATTGCACAGCCAGGTGATCCTCAACCAGTTTTTCAGTTTTACCCGGTGACTGAGTCAGCCCATGGCTTTGGATAAGTGATGTTTTACGATCTGAGAAATCTGGCAAAGAAGGTTGAAAGGCTTGTCCAGGAACAGCCCCAGCAGTAGCATTTCGGAAAAACAAATCCCAAGACTAGACAAGAAGAGTGGGGGAGGAAAAACCAAGTGGGGGAGGGCATTCTTTAACCAATCAAGTTCAACCAACAATACAACACAGGTAATAAATTCAGCCCCATGTCCCCTTGTTTCCAATTCTTTCTACTACCCCACATTACCATCTTTTTCTTCTTAACGTAACATTCTATTAAGACCCTTCTGAACCACTCAAGTTACGACACTCAATACAGGTAAAATAGTATCCTGGGATTACACTAAAATCAGAAGATCTGGCACTACAGTATGTGCATCCTTAACCAATGCTTGACTTTTTGAATTCAAATTCCCTCTTTTCTTTATCATTGAGAATAATATTGAGAATATTAGCCACTGCTAATACAATCCAACAGCACTAAATTCCAAAAGTTGAATTCCATGTACCCCGGGAATAGCGTAGCTATTAAATCATGTAAATGAAATTTATTTATTTATTTATCTTGGATTTATACACAGCCAAGTTTAATTCAAAGAACAACTCCAGGCAGTGTACAAGGATAGTTAAAACAACAGCATAATTCCAAGGCCTATTCCAGACTCAATACATTTATGAGCACACCAACTGTGTATTTGATTAACACACAATGCCATTTGGGAACTTTAGCATAGACCTGGTACCTATTTCAAAAGATGCAGAGTCAATGGTTTGGTTCCAGACTAATCAATGGGAAGGTGAATCAATACTTATCTCCATTGATCTCAGTGGAAAATGAATGAAACTAAACCATACACCTCTTTATTAAGAAGTAACTGGGCTTGCGCCATTGCAGACTGTATTAGTTTCAGCCTAATATTTCTATCAGGATCAGAGTGCTTGAATGTGCATTTAAGACAAAAATCAGAAAAGCTGCCTCTTCTCTAAAGATTGTCTGAAGAATGATCCTGTAATGTTAACGTGCTTGCCCCCGGCCCTTTCACAGGTTATTGACAAACACTGCTTCTAATTTTTCTCTTTCACTGCCACCAACTAGCTTTGCTAGTAAATTAAAGCCTTCAGACTCCTTTTTAAGTTGAATAAAAATAAAAAAAGATTTATTGAATACAAGGTAGAATCAAAATTATTAATGATAACAAGTTGAAGTATAAACAAAAAGAATATAGCTCAAACCCACTTAAGTTTGATTACTAATAAAGTTGAATATATGCACAACCAGTTCCTAAGTTTACACAGTCTAAACACTTAGTTTTCTTCACAGACACTCTAAAAATTCTATCTCTTCTTTAGCTCTATCTGTCTTTCTCTTAGACAGCGCCAGATCCTATTCAATTCTCTCACACCCTATCAGATTCCCTATCCATAAGTGTAGGTTTTTCTGTCTGTCCCTATCTGCCTAAAACAGTGCAGTGCAGTGTCTTAAATCTTCACAGGCCACTCCCCAAACTGTCTCATTGGTTTACAAGCCCACCAAACAGCTCAGACACCTCTCATGCATTATTTATCACACAGGTAAATGCTACAGTTCCCCCCACCCCCCAAAAATTGGTTGATTACATAATTTCCAGATATGGATGGCTCCTTACTTCTTGGATGAACACCTTAATGTGGTGACAGATTTTAATGAGTCCTGTTAGCTCAAGTAATGCTATCAAGTGGCTATGATATGGAGGGTACAGAGGAATGGTGTACCACATAATAAGGCAGGGAGTAGAATGCTCCTACTGTGAGTGTTAAGGAGGAAGTCCAAAGAATGTGAGAGACACAGGCTTGGACAGGTGAACTACATGGGCTGTCATGGAGACCAAGAATTATGACAGAACAATTAACATTATTATCTCGTAGCTTGATGGGGGCTATTATTATCTCAGAGCTTGATGGTGATCAGTGATTTGGGAGGAGAGGGGACCGGTCTATGTGAGCTTTTGGGTGACTTTTCACTTGTGGAAGGTAATGAAGGATCAACATAACCCAATTGGCTTTCTCACTGTACACTCCTGGAAGAAGAACTGCAGTTAGGTGCAGGCAAAGCACCAGTGCCAGAGTTGGACTGTAAAGTTGAGAAGTGGGATGGAGTTCATGATGCTCTATTTGTCAAGGCAGAACATGACACTCATATAGTCTATGGATAGCTGTACCATATGTCCCACTATTGGACTCATGAGGGCTTTCTACGTGGTCAGTAGCTCTAAGATACTGATATGCTGTTGATAATCTATTGGGGACCACATACCATTTGCAGGTTTTTTAAAGTGCTCTCAAGCTTTTAAGGTAGACATCTGTAATGAAGACTCTGGTGGACCAAGGAAATTGAAAGAGCATGTCAGATTAGAGATGACATGGATATGTCCACCAGCAGAACAGGTCAATTATTTACTGTGCCCAGCTATGGAATTTGGATGGATGATCTGTGAGAGGACTGAAGTGGTAGAGGAGCCAGCATTTGATGGAATGTTTATAAAGCTGGCACACACAGACAATGCTTGTGGTTACCACATGACTACAAAGCATATGAATAGATTTGTTTGAAGTGCTTCCAAAGGCAGTGAAATGTGTGATGGCTGAAATGAACCTAACTGTGCATTCTTTGGGTAGGTGAGAACAGGAGACAAAAAACATGAGCATGGCTCCAATGGACTTGAGTCACTTGGGCTGGAAGAAATAGGATTTTTCAGAATTGATGACGAGGCCAAGAAAGGCGAGGATAAATGTTTTGGTGAAGAGGTGCATAAAGGACCCGTTGAAGATGGAAATAAAGAATTATTCATCAATGTAAAGATAATGTGAGTTTCTACAATGGCTATGCTTTTGGTAAATGTCTTTGGGACTATGGGTAGCCCAAATATGAAGACTCAACATTGCTAGACTGCAGGGCCCAAGGAAAAGCAGAGGAAGCACCAGAATGGATGAAATTATATATGAATGGATGACCCATGTGGTGCAGTTGTTAAACTTCAGTACCACAGTCAAGCCTCTGCTCAAACTCTGAGTTCAGTCCTAATGGATGCTGGCTTAAGGTTGATTCAGACTCCCATCCTTTTGTGCTCAGTAAAATGATACCCAGCTCTCTGTGGTCAAAGTGCTCCTTGCATAATTATGTTGTAAACTGCCTCAGGATACTTTAGCATTGTGATACTATAGCAATAACAGGAAGTACAGGTATGTGTCCTGGGTCTCTATGGTAGCAAATAAGTTCCCATGCTTGAGCAGAAAAGATAACAATGTTAGAACCACTGTAATCAATTTGGGAGTAATAATGACTGCATTGCTCTCTCAAAGGTCAAAAATGGGGCAGTTATCTCTGTCTTTTGTGGGGCCAATGAAATACTGTACATGTACTATGAAAAGAAACATTGAGGTACAGCCATTCAGAGTACTGTCTTCAGATGGAAGAGTGAGAAGAATAGACTGAGGGATAACACAAAAGCGGACAATAGGAGGAACTGTGGCAGATGGTATGGGTTATGTGATCAGAGGTGAATGCTTTCCTAGCAGGTAGACAGCAATGATCTACATTTTCTAAACCAACCGCTAAAATATTTACACAGACAAAAATGAGCAACCTCCCCATGCCCATCCTCATGAAAGAACTGGTAGACATTCTTAGATGAACAGGCTGCAATCTGTGGAGGAGATAGTGTCCTCTGAAGAGGAGGTGGCATCTATGGGAAGAGGCAAATAATGAAAGGCACTGATTGAAACTGCCTTGTTTCCTGTTAAGAGATGGAAGTAGACAAGGGCATTTCGTTTCAGAAGTTGGCCAGTTCCGAAATGAAATGCGGGAGCCCAGCTGGTGTTTGGAACCGGTCCAACCCTCTGGAACGAATTCAGCCAATCCCTTACCTTGCTCGCTCAGGGTTAAACTCTAATGAGGAATAAGCTCTAACATCATCTTTCCTTCTCCCTGGTGCTAGCCAATCAGACAGGGAGGCGGGATGATGCATTTTCCAGCACAGCCCCTGATTGGCCAGCGCCAGGGAGAAGATGACCTTGGAGGCTTCTTCCTTGTTAGGGTTTAGCCCCGTGAGAGCCCAACACAAGGTAAGGGATTGGCTGAATTCATTCCAGAGGGCTGGACCAGTTCCAAACGCCAGCTGGACTCCTGCATTTCGTTTCAGAACCAGCCCAATTCCAAAATGGAATGCCCATGCCCAGATGGAAGAGACTGAGGTTCTCTATGAGAAAATTTGACCGATACTTTGTAAGTGGCAACATGAGATGGGATTTGAGAGGGTCTTTGGTAGATGAACATGGGAGATAGTTTCAAGGGAGGCTTACAAAATAATGAGTTTTATGTCATGGAACAGATATGGGTGAAAACTGATTTCTATTCTATTGGCAATCAGTTTCATTTTTAAATTGTGGTCCAGTTTGTCATGTGTGTCCTTGTACAGCTTGTCAAATAGACAGTCTTCTACTGTGACTTGTGCCTAGAGATGTAAAATTTACAGCAATATTGAAGCCATGGAAAACAATGTTGAAAAAAATGGAAAATTGGTGAAAGTCAGTTCCCCTCCCCCCTAAAGTATCTGAAAATTTTACATCTCTACTTATGCCTAGGAAAAGCTAAAGGCACTCTTTAGACTACCTGAAGAGCAAAACAAAGCTAAGCATGTTTGCAATGGATGGGACCTTAGCTTCACAGTCAGGATAGGCCCTTGCCATAATAATCTCCCTTAGTTCTAGAACACTCTTAAAAGATCTGTGGATGCTCAGGCCAAAGCAATATGTATAACACACAGAGGCCATGTTGATAAAATGGATTAAATTTAGGAGGGAGGGTAAAATGAATAATTTAAAATATGTGTGTATAGCCATAATACTGGCAGAAAACAGAAATGACTACCAAGCGAACAAAGAAAGTGCAAAAGCAGGATGGCAGCTGAATAGTAAGAAGACAAAAATCATGATGATAGAAGAAATGCATGACTTTAATGCAGCCATTTTCTATATGTTGGTTCAATAGTCAATGCAAATGCAGACTGCAGCCAAGAAATTAGAAGGTGACTTTGATTCAGTGTGACAGCTGGGAAGGAATAAAAAAACATTCTGAAATGTAAGGATGGGTCTTTGCAGACTATGGTCAATATCATCTTCAGCATCATCCTTCATCTGTGTAGTCTTGAACAAGGTGCACAGTCCCAGACTGTTACAACAAGGAAGGACTATTATACCACTTTTTATTTTAGATAGGTAGGGACCAGACCCACAAGGATGGCACAGGCGCGTTCACTTAGGGTGGTCACACCCAGAGAGGCGTGGAAGTCGCTCACGCATAACCACGCCTTCTCTGTGGTGGGCCCTACTCTGTGGAATCAGCTACCTAGTGAGCTGTGCCTTGCAGCGTCCCTGCCCGCCTTTAAAAAAGCCTTGAAAACCCATCTCTTCAAGGAGGCATATGGCGACCTTTTTGTTTAATTTTTGTTTAATTTTCCTTTTTTCTTCTTTTCGCTGTGTCGCCCACGCCATTCTCAGCGGAGGGTATTGTACCCTCCTATTTTTACTGGTGCCTCTGATTTTTATGCTCGTTTACTGTGGTTTTATTCTTTTTTTAGTGTACATCGCCCCGGGTTCCGTCTCGGAAGATGGGGCGGTATATAAATAGAATAATAAATAAATAAATAAATAAATAAATAAATATTACTTAATACCTAAAAATCCCTGGGAGAATTAGTCAGAAACAACTTGATAAAACAAAATACAGTGGTACCTCGACGTACTAATTTAATCCATTCTGAATGCATGCTCTTAAGTCGAACTACTCTTAAGTTGGGGTGCCTATCTAAACAATTGAAAAAAATAAGTTTAAAAAATGGAAAAAAGGAAAAAATGTAAGTTGAGCAGACCTTATCTAAAATTTCTAAGGCGGCAGTTAAAACACAAACACCAGCTGCTCTTAAGTCGGGGTACCACTGTATTATCATTTTTATCATCATTAAAATTACTATTTCCACTAGTGCTATCACTAAGATGATTAGTAAAACACTGTGATCCTAAGGGATTGACTTTCTAGTATCATTGTCATAGGTTGTAATATGTTCTTTAAAAGGAGGAGGAAAAGCAATGCTCCTCTCAGAGCAGACACAATCATAGAACTCATTATGCAGCCATGGTAGACGGGTTGCATTCTAGAAAACATGGCAACAACTACGTACTCAATAGGCAACCAAGCTGTTTTTCAATTAATCTTGTGAGAGCAATAACAGAACCTTGTCAAGACTCTTCCTATGATCTATTGCCTTGACATCTCTCCATGAGCAAAAATAATGACACCTTTCTCAGAGTTGGTGTCATTTCATTGCCACAGCTGTTTCAGATGTTACTTTGCACTTAGTTGAGCAAACAACTATTAGGGAAGAACAGAGCAAAGAGCACCTTTAGGCAAGTCTGTTCCAACAGAGAAACTAGGTGGAAACATTTTTGCTAGACAATTAAAATCTAATTCTAAACAACAACAACAACAACAATAGCTTGCCTTCCAGTCCATTCCAATTTAATGGCAAAACCCTTTCCTGGGTTTTCTGCATAACCTTTTCCAGGGTTCTTCTTGAGGCACCCTGAGACCATGAAGCTTACCCATGGCCACACAATCTGGCTCTTCTCCCAACAGGCACAGCGGAGAATCCAACTCCCAATCTCTGGCTCTGTGCCCAGATACCTAAACTATTGAGCTATCCTGTCAGCTGTATTCTTTTACTCATACATTATTCTCTTTGGGGCTTCCCATAGAATGCTTGGGATTAATTTTTTTTAATATTTGAAAAGAAACGTAAAGACTTTTATTTGTTGTTCCTATAACTCATACTGAAAGTATTATCCAAACATGTAAGAAATGATCCCATCTTAGGAATCTTCTGACAACACATTTATCGCCATGTGTTATGTCTTAAAATATTTTACAATGTAATTGTTATAATGCCCCCTGTCAGAGCTGGCTATATAGGCCTACAAAGATAGTGGGACAATGCAGATCAAGGAAGCTCCCAAATGAATATACCTTCCTTGGAGGCTTTTTAGCAGATCACAGTGAATGTCTCACAAGACCATCTTGGTGTTATTGGCTCAATTAGGGAATGTTTTTCTAAAAATAAAAAAATCACTGATATTTTCTAAGGTATCTTCTTAGTTCACGCTTTTTAGATTTCTCCCCCCCTGCTTATTTTACCTATTTATCAATTTCACCTTGGTGACATTATTTTATGTTGTTGTTTTGTTTTATTGTTTTACTGAACTCTACCAGCCACTCTAAAAGTCAGCAAGGGCCTTTTTACATGACCCCTAAACTCCGCCGCAAATGGCTCCCAGCTCCGGAGCTTAAAATTGTTTACCCACCAGCTCCGGAGCTTACTGAAAATTAAGTGCGGCCACGCCCACCTAAGCGCGTCCCAGCGCACTTTTCTTGTACCTACTCTCCAAGGGTGAAAAATCTTAATGCGGATGTGCCGGGCTCTCCTCGCTTCTTTTTGTTGTTGTTTTTGCCTCCCGCCCCTTTAAGAGAAGGAACCAGGAAGTCACAGGGCTCCCGGCAGCTTCCACCGGCACCGGCACCGGGGAGGTAAGTCTTTATTCTTTTGTCCCTTTTTTTCTCCCTCCCCTCACGCAGCCAGCAGCCAGGACGTGCGGAGGGGGTGGGAACGCACGAAGAGCGACAAACCCCTAAGATCTCTGGTCCGAATTAAAGTGACCGGTGGATCTTAGGGGTCGTGTAAAAGCACCCCAACTTTCCTAAAGAATGAGGTTTAAATAAAATAAGGCTTGGTGAACATGAAGTGCGACATGTGTTGTGTGAACCTGTGCAGAGCATAAGAAGCTTCACATTGTACTTGCTCCGATCTGCATTTTATTAGTATGCTAGTTTTCTACAGGTTGCAAATGCTAATACCACATGCATGAAACACCATTGATCCATTTAAAATTATTCTTGGACATATGAAACCTAGCATGGCCAAATTTTTATACACAAAAGGTATACCAAACATAAGTTTAAGTAAATATTTCCATATGATCTTAAGAGAGATTCAGGCACTGAAAAATGTGTCTTATTTTCTGTCTTCATATAATATCTTCATATAATATCTTCATATAATTTAATTCTTGCTTTTGTAGAGTGATATCTTAAGAAGCAAGAACTTGTGTAATTTAGCAAACATTTCTTCATAGTGTCAGAAATTATGGAGATAGGATCAAACGTATCAGCATGGATTATAAAATCTCTAATGTGATTTAAAAAGTTAATATCAGCAGCAAACACATATTTAATCATGTTATAAGTATAAATATCAAAACATAAAGTGCAGCTATCTGTTGGTAGAGAAATGTTCATAACACAAGGAACTGAATTTTGACAGGAAAACATATATTAATAAATATAGTTGTATTTACGGTATTATTAAACATCATTGTTTAGTTATTTCAAGTAAACCACTGCACTTGTACCCTACTTCATCCATTGCAGAACTGTACCATTACTTAGTTTCATATACAGATTCCCTTCAACCACTAGGACAGAACCGTATCCTCTGCGTTAACAGTCTCAATAAATCTAGTAATCTAGGCTTGTTGACATATTTCTTATCCCTGAAGCTCCATGTGATTACAGGCCTTGCTCAGAAAGAATCATGATACAGCCTACAAAACTGTATATATTTTGCAGCACTAACACTTATGCCCTAAGTTTATTATTTTTTAGGACATAGATGTATAAATACTACTTATCGCTTATTATGAAATACCCAAGATGATGTACAATAAGAAAACTACTCTTAAAAATACACAACCATTACAAATTACTATCAATATATAACAAACATTGCATCTAAACAGTTTGAAACTAAACTGTCATTTTACATTTGTTCCACACACTCAGTTCCCCAACAACATCTTACTTTGGTGGAGGGGGTGTGCATTTCCTCATTTAATTGAGTGGGAATCGGATTTTGTTTTGTTTCTGGAACATTCTTTTAAAATCTCCACAAAACCTCTTGAGGCGATGTAAGTACTGAAAATGGATGCTTCCAGAAATAATTTTGCTGACTCATTAATTTAAAAACACCCTGAAGGGGGTAGTATTTAGTCAGTATGTTAGTTGTTAGTTACACAGTTATATATGTCTTGCTTTCAATGAGCTTCCATTGGCTTAATGTCTATGTGCCTCCACACTTTATCACCAGGGCAATATATGGTAAATTCATCTCCAAGTGTAAGAGTGATTTAAGGTCATGCAGTAGATTTCATGGGGAATAAGAATATGAATCTCCCAACTATTAGCCCAACAACCCCAATGAATGCAGCTGGTCTTATTTCTCAGTAAACATGGAACATATAAAGAGCTGAAGTACAGCAAGAAACATGGAAATACTACAAGCTCATTCATTGTATGAGGTTTGCTCAGGATAATTGAGACCTAAGCCATTACATGTACCATATTTCAGATGTCCTCAACACCTCCAATAATTTTTACATAGATATAAATAATACATATATACTACAGACATAAACTTCCTTTCCCAGCATTACCTTATGCACACTTTTTGGATTTTCAAGCCAGGCATAATACATTTCTTCAATGTAACTTGAATTACTTCCACTCAAGAATGGTTCTGTGAGTCCAGATGAAACATAACTCCGACTTGGCAGAAGCACTTTTCTGTCTGCGTTTCTCTTCACCAACGAACATAGGCCACATTGTTTCAGGGTAGCGACAATCAGCCGCAGGTGGCTCATTTTTGTATTCCTAGATCAAGATCTATTGAAAGAAAACATTAGAAAGAATGTTAAAAGCAGCCAATGTTGAATGGGTATCTTGCAATTAAAAGGTTTTTTAACAGAACTTGGGCTAAAAACAAGATCATGCCCTTATAGCAAAAAGTTAATTCCAAAGAAGCACTTATTGATTCTAACAAGAATTATTAGTGCACAGTTTCCAACAGGGCAGGAAGCTACACTTGCAATCTAATTCAGTAATATTAGTGTTTCAGGAAGAAGGTACAGTACTCTCATTGCTCCTGCTTAATCCTTAATTTATCCCCAATAGATATTATAGGGACAAAAGCTTCCATGCCCAGTCTATTGTTCCACACAGAGCTACTGACCAAAAGTCTATTTTTTTAAAAAATGGCAATGTTAAATTCTAAAGCAGTATTACAACAGTGTAATTTTAATACTTGGAGAACTATCTCATGAAAAATATAAACATAAATGAAAAAACAGCAACACAAGCTCAAGCATGCTAGAGAAATTATCTCATTCTGTTGCATATTTCATAGTATTTTCAAGAGTTATGTAACATAGCCAAGAAGTCAGGTTTTGAAACTTTAAAGGTGCCGTAATAATAACTAGGATTTCCACATACAAAAAGCACATACATATGACCTACCCATAGAAACAAAGCCCAGGGCTGGGCAATACCTTTATTGTAAGAGAATACAAATATAATGAGCTTTCAAGTCTTCCAAAACTCTTAATCAGATAAGAAGGCACAAAAGAAGGACTTGTGTGTGTTGTGTCATTATAGTCATGACCGACTCTTCATGACTCCATGTCCATGGAGTTTTCTTGGCAGGAATACTGGTGTGGCTTGCCAGTTCCTACTCCAGGCACCTACAGCATCTGGTATTCCCTGGTGGTCTCCCATCCAAGTACTAACCAGGGATGACCCTGCTTAGCTTCCGAAATCAAGCGAGATTGAATGTGCTTAGGGCACAAAAGAAGGACTTGAGGCATCCTTAAAGTTCAAAGGTTGGGCCAGATGTAATGCCACTAGCTCATGATGCAAGAGTGCTAATAAAGCAAAAGGGAGTTTAGATTCCACAAGAAGTCATTATGACAAAAGAATTCAGGCCTCTACCCCACTGCAGACAAAATACTGCAATTAGCCACCTTGGAGAAAATACTCCTGCCATGAGAAGAATATTTTCCTATGAATGAGACTTATTTTCAGTACAGTGGAACCTTGACTTACGTCACTAATCCGTTCCAGAGGTCTAGACATAAGTCAAACATGACTTAAGTCAAACAAACTTTTCCCATAGAAAGTAATAGGAAAGTGGATTAATCCGTTCCAGATGATGAAAAAGACCCCCGAAAACAGCAATTTAACACAACTTTGACTGGGATAGGAGAATCCTTCCAGGGATGTAAATGAAATGTCCCTTCAAAGAGAGGAGGAGGCAGTGGAATTATAGTTCACAAGTTATACGCCTCCACTTTTTAATGTTCATAGCAACAATGTCTAACATTTAAGTTTTACTGATTTTAACCTGACGTTCCAAGTTCTGAACAACTCTATGCTTACCATTAGAGTCCCACAACTGTACAGCTCCCCAACTAAAATGCTTCCATTGTGGACCAGACTTCTGCAGCCAGATTTTTTACAAGACTCAGCTGACTGTCTAACCAGCAAGGCCAGCCCCGAGCTCCTGGCCCTTCTTCTTCTCCAGCGGCAGCGGCGGCTTCGGTGAGGCCGAGGACCAGCTCCAGGTGCTCGGAGCTGGCCTCACTGAAGCCACTACTGCTGGAAGAAGGCAGGAGCAGTTGGGAGATAGGAGCTGCGATGCTGGGTCATGGCTGCCGCCCGATTCCGGGGCCTTGTGCCAGGGCTCCGTGCTGTAAGTCAAAGCCTGCGACTCAAGTCAAACAGGCCCCTTCTTGCTGCAAGTCAAATATGCTGTAAGTAAAGCAGCATGTAAGTCAAGGTTCCACTGTATTATCAACCAGTATCTATGAGTATGTTGCTTAGATCAACAGCTTAATGTGATAAGGGGGTTTGAAAATATCACATAAGCAGGGAAACATTGGCCTGGAAATCCTATTAAGAGTCTAGTCTCCTAGTAGGTCATCCAAGGCAGAATGGTCAAAGCTGGAACACCAGACTAAGATACATCCACTCTCTTCATGAATTAGCTGTCACATCAGAAGAACAGGACTGGTTAAATCCAATGCGGACAGGAGGCAGAAACTGTGACAGGAAACAGAGGGACTGCTATTGAAAATCAGCAACAGTGGAAGTGACATTGGCGAAGGATCTTTCATCAGTACTGGCTCAGACACATTTCTTAGTACTGTACTCAAGAAGACAACGCTAAACTATCTCTGAAAGTTCAATTTTCTGTTAATGGTAACATGAAGCAGAAATCACCTAGTACAGTAAATAAGAACCATATTTGATTATGAGTAGAGATGTAAAATTTCCAGAAATGTTGAAGCTTGGAAAAAAAACCACCCCCACCCCCATTTTTAAAGGGGAGGAAAGGAAATATTCAGAAAAATTGGGGGGGGGCTACATTAGTACTCCCCACCCTGCTTTACAACTTGAAAGTCATTTTGTTACTTTAGGAACATAAAATATGACTATGGATAATTTGACTTGCCATAAAATTATCACAAGTATAGTGTATCCAAACAATTATTACAATTATTACAAACACGATATACTTTTTAAATAATATTTATTTGTAATTGTAAGTAAGAAATGGAGTAACAATCTCCAGAACTGTTTACTAGTTTATGTGGAACAAAAAATACTCTACAAAACAATGTTTAAAACTCCAGAATTGACAATTATTCATATTTCCTCTCCAGAGCATTAAATAAAAATAAATTAAAAACCCCATTCTCATAAAAATAATTGAAGAGGGGGGAAACGTATAGAAGAGAGTGGGACTAAGTTTCAATGATATTTTTTAGAAATGATTTGGAAAATATTTGAACATGCTGTCTTAAAATATTTTGTTCATCATGTTAAAATAAATCATCCCATCATCATTTTTTCTTTTTTCAATATTCTATTTTTTTTTTGGGAGCGGGACAAAAGGGCTTCAGGGAAAAACAGGAAAAAGCTAGATTTTTTCTGAATTTTTTCATTTTTTTCACATCTTTATTTATGATTATTTATGATATTTTCACATCTTTATTTATGATTGATATATATTTTGCTCAGTAGTTCTCACTACTTCCCAGTACAAATCTAAGCTCTCTAGGTGCTCCGACAGCTTGGGGAAGGCGGAGGAGGGCAAGTCCTGATAGGGCGAGCAATAGCGGTGACTCAGCTTCCATATGATTCCAATGAGAAGGTTTAGGGGTACCCACTTTGGAGCATAACTCAGCCCTCTTACCCACAAATGTTTCCAAATTTCAGGGGATTCCTTAAAGTTGCTTTCTGAAGGTACAACTGCTGCTTTGGTGCCCCACAGGTAAGTAATTTTTGAGTGCATGTTTTTTTTAAAAAAAAATGCACTCAAAAATTATTTTTAAAAATACGCAATCAAAATTTACTTACCTTGGGACTCCAAAGTAGCAGGGGTACCTTCCCAAATTGATTTTAGGGACCCCCCTGAAATCTGGAAAGATTTAGGGGTAAGGGGACTTAGTTATGAAGCTCTAAAGAGGCTGGGGGTAGTATTGGCAATTCTGCAGGGACTGTGGAGGCAATCAGGGAGTTTATTCCATGGCATTAACTCCCTAATTGCCTCCACAATCCCAGCACACTTGCCAATTACTACCCCCAGCCCCTTTAGAGCTTGGCCGGTATACCATATATACTCAAGTATAATGGGGGGGGGGGAAACGCCCTCGGCTTATACTTGAGTCAATACATTTTCCCAGTTTTTGGGGTGGGTGGAATAAAATTAGGCCCTTGGCTTATACTCGGATCAGCTTATACTCAAGTATATATGGTACCTTGTCAAACTTATTCAAGAACAGGGCAGAAAAGGTGACGGTGTTTACTAAATAATAAAAGTTCTTGGAGCTTAAAGTTAAGTGGGGCAGCAAATAGCTGCAAGGTGTTAAAGTTGTGAAGCATCTTTTGTGTATTAGTAATATTCTTTAAAACTGCTAAGTACTGCAAGACCCTGTCACTCCCTGCTCAGGACATGATGTGATGACACAGAAGATCTTATCAACGTGCAACTTGCATTTAGCATCTTGTTCTTAGTCTGTGCCCCCCAATGGAGAAGGTCATGGCAAACGCCTTTAGGTACCAGGTTTACTCTTTGAATGATCTAATTCTTTTTGAACTAGGGTGGAACAAGGCAACTTGATACATTATAGGTGAATAAATTCCCTGAAACCGGTTCCTAAGTGTATTGCTTGGTCCACACAGACTGACAGTTAATGCCTCTGGAAAATTTGAAAACATCTAAACCAAGAATACTGAAAAAGGAACAAAGAAGGCTTCAGTAAGGCTGTACTTTCACAATGTCAACTTCTTGTATGATAAAAAATCCAGGTTGAACTGTCTAACATATAACCATCACACTGTCTTGCTGTCATACAGTATAGTGTGTGTGTGTTGTGTCTTTACAGTTGTGACCGACTCTTCGTGACCCCATGTCCATGGAGTTTTCTTGGCAGGAATATTGGAGTGGTTTGCCAGTTCCTACTCCAGGCACCTACAGCTCCTGGTATTCCCTGGTGGTCTCCCATCCAAGTACTAACCAGGCCTGACCCTGCTTAGCTTCCAAAATCTGGCAAGATCGGATACAAATGTAGGAGAATCCATACAGAACATTGTTCTATATAGATGAGTAGAATACATGGATTTCAAGCATGCATTAACACCTAAGAGGAAGCATCTGCAGATAACTTAAATACCACATAATGTGCTTTTGTGTGGTCCTCCATATCTCTGAAAATATGTTAATAAAAGAGAGATGTGCTGCCTAGATGCCCTAAGCACATCAGATGTCGGCCCCCCAGAAGAGGTCATCTTGCAGAGCGACCAAGACTGTCTCAGTCCCCCGACCTGGCCTGAACCCAGACTGGAATGGGTCAAGGATGCGTTCCCCCTCCAAATATGATTGAAGCCGGACCACGGCCACCCTCACAATTACCTTGCCCATAAAGGGAACATTAGCAATCGGGCGGTAGTTGGTCAGATCTCCCGATGCTAAGCCAGGTTTGTTCAGAATGGGCTTTACCACAGTCTCCTTCAGGCGAGAGGGAAAGATCCCTTCCCTGAAGGAGGCTGTGGCAATGATAGAAGCCCATTCGGGCATGCTCCCACCAACGGATTTCATAAGCCAGGATGGGCAAGGATCAGAGGGGGTGGACGCGGGCCGGCAATGGGCAATAGCCCTGGAGGCCTCAAGCGAGGAGACAGGCCCAAACTCAGCCATGCGAGGAGACCAAGGGGGTGCAGCGTCAGGGGATGCCGAGAGTGAACTAGAGCAACAGGAGTCAAACCTGTACATATGGCCTCTATTTTAGATCGAAAAAAAGGCTGCAAAATTCTCACTACTGAAATCAGTAGGAGGAGGCCTTGCCAGCCCAGGATTAGTGAGGTCGCGAACCACACGGAACAATTCTGCTTGACGGATCAAGGCCTCACTAATTCTCAGGGAGTAGTAAGATGTTTTAACCTCCCCGGTCGCCCGAACGTAGCGCCTGGACTGGACAATAACTGCAGCCTTTTTAGTCGCCGTCCGGTTCTTCCTCCAGCTGTGTTCCAGCTTCTTCCATTCTTGCTTCATCGCTCGCAGCTCCACCATGAACCACGGCAAGGGGCGAGCTCTGCAGTGGAGGAGGCGTCTAGGGGCGATCTGGTCGACAGCCTGGGAGGTTTCATCAAACCATTGATCCACCATGGTGTCAACCAGATCGTCAGCCAGTCCGCCAGGAGGCTCCCCGAGGACATCCCAGAACCGAGCAGGATCCAGGAGTCTTCGGGGGAGGGTCCAAACAGATGGCCGGAGGTCCCCGCGGGGTGGGGCGGCAATTGATACCAAGAAGGAAAGCAGGTGATGATCTGACCATGACACAGGAGTGGACACAATGTCCTGCACCCTCAGACAAGAATCCTCAGACGCGGAGGTAAATACCAGATCCAGGGTATGTCCAGATCTATGGGTAGGATGGGAATTGCAACATAGAATAGGTAGAGAGGTGGTATTTATTTATTTATTTTTATACGTATTAGTACAGAAACACTTGGAAACATTAAATGAATTAAAGTCTCCTGGGCCAGATGAATTACACCCAAGGATATTAAAAGAACTGACAGAAGTAATTTCAGAACCATTGGCAATAATCTTTGAGAAGTCCTGGAAAACAGGGGAAGTCCCCATCGATTGTAGGAGGGCTAATATTGTCCCCATCTTTAAAAAGGGGGGGAGAGGACCTAAATAATTACCGCCCAGTCAGCTTGACTTCAATTCCTGGCAAGATCGTAGAGCAGATTATTAAACAGGTAGTCTGTAATTATTTAACAAACAATGCTGTCATTTCATGGAATAGGTAGTGGTGCTGTTAGGTGGATTTGTAATTAGTTGACTGATTGCACCCAAAGGGTGATCATAAATGGCCTCTCTTCAGCTTGGAGAGACATGACCAGTGGGGTGCCCCGGGTTCTGTTCTGGGTCCTGTACTGTTCAATATCTTTATTAATGAATTGAAGGAAGGAATAGAGAGCATGCTAATTAAATTTGCAGATGATACCAAATTGGGAGGGGTTGCTAATTCCCTAGAGCAGGCATGACCAAACTTCGGCCCTCCTGATGTTTCAGATCACAATTCCTAGAATTCTAGGCTTAGATTGCCGGTGGCAAAGGACTGTGGGAGTTGCAGTCCCAAACATCTGGAGGGCCGAAGTTTGTACATGCCTGCTCTAGAGGATAGAATGAAAATCCAAAATGACCTTGACAGAGTGCTGGGCCAAAGCTAACGGAATGGGTTTCAACAGAGGGAAATGTAGGATGCTGCATCTAGGTAAAAAGAATGAATTGCACAGATATAGGATCGGCGACACCTGGCTGGAAAATAGTACATGTGAAAGGGATCTTGGTGGACCACAAATTGAACATAAGTCAGCAGTGTAATGCAGCGGCCAGAAAAGCATAGTGTCTAGAATCTAGATCAAGGGAAGTGATGGTACCACTCTATCCGGCTCTGGTTAGACCCCACATGGAGTACTGTACACAGTTCTGTGCACCTCAATTTAAAAAGGATGTTGACAACCTCGGGCAGGTACAGAGGAGGGTGACTAGGATGGTTGAAGGTCTGGAAAAAATGTCTTACAAAGAACAGCTTAAGGAGCTGGGAATGTTTAGCCTTTCAAAAAGAAGGCTGAGAGGGGATGTGATAGCTATGTTTAAATATATGAAAGGATGCAATATTGAAGAGGGAACAGGTTTGTTTTCCATGGCTTCAGAGACTAGGACTTGGGGCAATGGTCTCAAACTACAGGAAAAGACATTACATTTGAACACTAGGAAGAACTTCATGAAGGTTAGAGGTGTTTGGGAGTGGAATATGCTGCCACGGAGGGTGGTGGAGTCTCCTTCTTTGGAGGTTTTTAAGCAGAGGCTGGATGGCCATCTGTCGGGAATACTGTGATGGGGGTTCCTGCATGGCAGGGGTTGGACTGGATGGCCCTTGAGGTCTCTTCCAACTCTATGATTCTACTCTATGATCATTAGAATTATCTACAAAGCAGTACTGTGTTATAACTTTTCCCTCTCGTTCTCATACTTATGCTGGATTATTTTTTTTCTCAGAAAAAGTACTATACAATAATCACATTATCTGCATATACCAGATTATACTGTTGTGCGCATTTATAGGACAGAGCTGGCAAATAGTGTATATAGTGTATGCTTTAAGCAATATCCCAGTAATTCCTTATGAATTTATAGCATGGCATGAAATAGAAGTAATATTTTGAATACAGGCTGATATTTCTTTGCAATGCAAGCATGTGCACACACAAAAACTGCAGATATACTTGAACAAACACCTAATGACTATACTGTATTGTCTCTACACCATCTGAAATTGCTTGTTGTACCATTATATACCTTTTCCCATCTATTTATATCCCTTTCTTTAGGTAAGCAGTCCTCAAAGAACATATGAGGTAGAAAAAGAATTGCAGGGCCCTGAGTGGTTTAAGCCACATCCCAGCCATGTCAAATCAGAACAAAACTGATGCATCTTTTGAAGCAGAGATGACCCCCATCCCTCAAGGTTACCTGCCTGGCTAGACTACAACCTCCCTGGCCCATCCTAATGAGCATCCTCTCTTGCTTGTCAAGTAGCCTTCCAACAAGGGAAGGCTCCTGAGCCCTGTGATCACTTGGCCCCTTTTTTGTTACCTCCATCCCTACAATCCCAACTCTCCTTAAAACACTGCAGCTAAGTAAGGATGCCCAGATACAAGCTGTCCTAAAAGCAAGGGCTCCTTCCAGGAGGACAACCTGAAGGCCACCTTGCCCTGCGCGTGACACACACACACACACACACACACACACACACACACACACCTTCCCGAGGCAACTGGGCCTCTCTCCGACTGGCCTCTCGTGGGCCTGGCCCGCTTGAGATCCGCTCGAGATCCACGGGAGGTCCACGGTGACCCCTCCAGCGCCTCCTTGGAAGAACCCGGGTTCATGGCGTCGGGAGGGGCCGGGCGAAAACAAAGCCGCCTCAGGACCACCGAAACCCCCTGCCGGGAACCCCCAAACCCCCCGCTTCCCGCCCATTCGTCGTCAGGCAGGCAGACACGGCCCGGCCTTCTCTTTCCGCCTCCGCCGCCCCCTCCTCCGCCTCAGGACCACCATTTCCCCTTCCTGTCGGCATCTCCCCCCACCCGCCTACCCACCCCCACACACGTCGTCCGTCCGTCCGTCCGTCCCCCGGGCGACCCGCATTGTTATGAAGGGGAAACCCACCCCCACCCACACACGAAACGTCCCCTCCTCCTTTGGTCGCTATAGAAACAGAGCGCGCCCTCGCCCCCCCCGCCCCATTTTTCCCTCCCCGCCCTCCGCCGCCCGAACAGGTTGGACCGACCTCTCGAGGCCTTTTCTCCTCCTTGCCCTCCAATCCGGTGGGCGGGCGGGCGAGGGTGGGAGGGGGAGGGAGGGACGGAGAGAGGAGTCCTAACGAGCGACGACGGGTCGCGCGGGAGCGAGGGGGTGGGGGCGGTGGGGGGAGCAGCAAGGAGGTACCTTTGGGGGTGGGTGGGGGGCGCGCGGGGGTCACGTGAGGCGATGCCCGGCCGGGATGAGCCGGCGCGAGGAGGAGGAGGAGGAGGAGGAGGAGGAGGAGGGCGCCGGCGACGCCTCCTCCTCCGTTTGTCGTTGGGCGCGCTGAGGTAATAATAATCGGGCTGGGAGGGGCTGTGCGCTGTCCGCCCGCCGAGCGGTGCTGGAGCGACGGTCCGCCGGAGGCCGCCTGGTGAGAGGCCCGCAGCTGCTCCCCCGAAAAATAAATAACCCTTATGTGGGTTTTCTGTGGGGTTTGGGGGGTGTTTGGCGGGCAAAGGAAGGTTTGGAAGAGGAGCTGCGTCGCCCTCGGGAACCGCAGCCACTGGGGCGACGTGGTGGGAAAAGGAAGCCCCTCGCTTGAGGCCGGGCGCCTTCTCTTTCGTGGTCCACTTTCGAGGTCCACTTTCGTGTGCCACCCCTTTCCTTGCTTTGGCCCCAGGACGAAGGATGAATAGCCACCGTTTGGGACAAGCAAAAGTACTCGCCAGCCATAAATGCAGCTTATGGGTGTGTAGGGGGAGGGGTCCTCTCGTGTAGGTGAATCATTCCCTCCCCCCTTTCAGCTCCATATTACCTAGTTTTCTCTAATCTCGCTTTCTCTGTGTGCCTGGAACAGCCTCACCCGATCTAGAAGACACCGTTTAGGGCCGTGGTTCCTGGCCAGCACAGCTAGCGCCAGGAACCACGGGTTAAGGGAGGGCAACTTTTGTCTCTCTTTCCTAAATGCCTGACCAGGCGTCTGGCTTCTTTGGAAGAGCCCACAAGTTCAGCAGTTTGTCCTTATGCTTCTTTTAAATGTAACAACCCTTCATTAAAAGCACAGCTACATGTCAAGAAAAGATGTAGGGTGTATCTTCATTAATAGGGAAAATCTTCCCACCCTCCACCCTCCTTCACCATCAGCACCAGCCCAACCAAGCTCTCCTGTGGCAACACTGCAGGGTGCCAAGCATTCTGCATCCCACTGTTTGGCATTCCCCTATCACAATTCCCCCTCCAATTTGCCAGGCATCAGACATTTCCCTGTCCTTTTTTCTGATTTTTCTCTCTTGGGATTGTCATATCCTTGTATCACAAGAATACTCTGGCTTCTCTTCAGATCATATAATATCCAGGGGAAAAAAACACATTCATTATGAAGATCTTATGGTAGGTCATGGAAAGTATGTTGAACCGAACAGCACTAGTCTTGCCCCCTTGTTGTGTTCAGCCTATTACAGCCCTTGGAATAGTGGCGGGAGAATGGCAAAGGATGGTCCTTAAAGAGAGGAGGAGGTTGTTGTTGAGAAGGAAGGAAGGTTGGATCATTGAGTGGTGTGTTATATACACAAAGAGAGTAGCTGGAAAAGTTTGGGAAATATTAGAAGAGATATAAATGTAACTGAAACTGACTGACTGGGAATCAAACAACTAAGTGTTGTTTAAGTTGTATTCAAACCTTGGCAGCAGTGTTTGACTATATTGTGTCTTAAAACTGCTTTCAGAGTCTAGTTGGTCAGGATTGCTATTGGTTTTCAGCCATTCACAGGTAAAGTATAAAAAACACACATCCTTTGGTGGAATTCCCTTTAGAAACATTGGCTTGTGGAAAACAGAAATAAGTTGGAACATAGGAGCCCCAGACAAATAAAAAGTAGCTGCTAAAGTGACAAAAAGGTTTACCTGCAAAAACATATACAGCAGTGCCACAAAGTGGAATTAACAGTTTCTGAGATTTCATTTAGAATTGCTCCAAAAGCCATGAAGCTCTGTTGAACAATTTTCCACAGTGCAAAAGACATTAACACTGGAGTCAGGGACTGTAAAGTGTGTAAACAACATGAGCAATGCTGGGTTTTTTTCCCAAATTACTAATACCACTAGGCAGAGAGGCCTTTTGACATTAATTATATTAGAACATATAGAATATTCTCTTGGCTATTCTATAAGAAAAAGTCAGGTAGGATAAAACAAGTAGAGGGTTTTTGTGTGTGGAAAAGTTGATTTAAAGTTGCTTCAATAATCATGAAAACTTTAGTTCTTGAATGAAGAAAATGGACATTGCTTTTCCCCTTTTCCATTGCATATATTCAATAGAATAAAAGGTAAATATTTTATATCTTGAGAAAGGGACTGGTACTTGTTGAAGCCCTGATTTAGGATAAATATTATCCCTGTGTTCTCTGCTAGAGTATACAGAAACATGACAGCAACACAGCATTGCAACATAGTTTGTGTTATTTTTTCACTTCCTATCACACCTCTTTTCTTTGCTTTTTTCCCAGGCTACAAATTTGTTTTGATTACGTTAGTTGCTGTTGTTGCTGGACTTCATGGAGCATAGCAAAGTGCAACCAAGGTTTGTCATCTGTGGAATTGATTAAGATTGTCACATTCTGTAGCATAAATACCATGTATCATAATTTTTGTTGAGGTTGGAAAGCAGCTGGAATAAAAAGGGAAATCACTTGACCTAGAAAGGAACAAAGAAAATGCAAAAGGTGCAATTTATTTAGGTGAGCAGGTGTATTACACACATTGCTTTATCAGGGTCAGGATGACCACAGTGGCAAATCTTCAAAGGGGAGGCATTAGGAAAAGATCTGTGCAATACTTTAACATATTCAATTGATTCAACTAAAATTAGACTCATAGCTTCACATTACATATTACTCTAATTTCCTAATTTTACTATAATTTTAATATACTGGTATGTGTTTCTAAGATAGTGTGGGAGGAAAAATTACCTCCTACTTTCACCTTTGTGGAATACTTTTTAAAAAAAGCATTTGAGAGACTGAATGTTCTGCTATTCAGATTATTCTGCTATTCAGATTTCTTAGGGAGTTGGCTTATAGTCATTCTTCTCCATCCTCTTATGTTCTGTGTTTGTGTAATTATATCAACTGAATTCCAGTGATTTAATAAATACATAGGCCTCTATTCTATTTGGAGCAGAAGGGCAATCCCTTAAGTGCTCCCCTACTCTGACAGCTCTTCACTGAGTGTCTTGTTGCATGACTAATCTATTAACCAATGTGGAATGGGGGACATAAAGAAGAATCTGCCAAGAGGAATCTTTATACGATTGACCTTCTCTGTTCACACAGTCTAAAATGATGCCCCCTATACAACTCTGGGTTTTGCTACCAAGTCACTTCCAACTTAGGACAACATTGATAGTGTTTGTAAGGTACATGAGATGTTCAAGAAGTGGTTTACCATTGCCATCTCATGAGTTTCTATGGTCTGGTGGAGATCTGAACACAAGTTTCCTGAGTCTTTGTCCAACACTCTATCTACTTCACCAAACTTGGTCTTTATATAATGCTAAATGTACTAATATAAACTCAGAACCTTTTTACAGCTATTGTCCTGCTTATTCATGCATTCACCCATTCACCAGCTTAACCTATTCTTCCTTTCCTTTGATTTAATGGATAGTAAAGGTATGTATGTGTGGAGAAATAGAATATAGAAATTTCAAGAAAAGAAAAAGCCTGAAATCCACACAGTGATTGTTATTGTTTTGTATTAACAATCCTCTGGTTTTAACAACAGTATATTCCTAGAGTACTTTTACCACAAATAAAAACATTACAGCAACAATACCAATTTCTTCCTGTGTCCTGACGGATTCTGATCTTGACATGCTGTATACTAAGATATTTCAGATCAGCAGGTTGAAATGAAAGGAGTTTTATGAGCTGTATTCCCACCAAAGAATTGGAAGACAGAAGTGCAAGAAATTTTCGTTTGCAGTTAAAACCATTTTTAATGGTTGAAATTCTTGAAATTCTCTCTAGGCAACATTGTGAAACTGTCAAAATGAGACACGTCTTTGTTTAGTGCAAGCGAAGACATACACTTCTTGTATTATTATGAAGAACATAACCAGTTCCGCAAGAATTAGAAAACACTTTCCCCTCCTTTCTGCTCCCCCCCTTCTGTTTGCCCTTTCTCCTCGCTTACTCGTGTTTCTTTCATGCTACTCTTCTGGATAGAGTTAAGACCTGCAACACTTTCAGAACCCCATGTTGGCTTCACCTGCATTTTGTCTGGAGTCCTCAGGAGGGATATCATTCTCCTTGATCTTACTTTCAACTGAATAGGAGCACCTCTGTCTTGTCTGGATTAAGTTTCAGTTTATTCGCCCTTATCCATTTGGTTACTGACACCGGACACTGATCTATAGCTGAAACAGCTTCCTTGGATTTAGATAGCCAGGAGTGATAGGGTGGGTGTCATTCTTATCCTCATGACACTGAATTCTGAAACTCCAGACAACCTCACTCAGTGTTTTCAAGATGTTAAACAACATAGGAGACAAACCAGAACTCCAAGGGAACCCACAGGCCAGAGTGACCAAGGGGATTTCCTCAGAACCATCTTCTGAGGTCTCTTCCATGAAGAACTGAAGCCACTGTAAAACAATGCCTTCAAGTCCCATCCTAGAGAGACAGGCCAGAATGAAACCATGGTCAACAGTATCAAAAGCTACTGAAAGTAGTTTCTGAAAAACAAATAAACACTGGAATCAGTTTGCTAGCTTCTTTAAAAACAAAAATAAACAGTTGCTCAATTCTCTTAAACATTTATATCTGCTATCAGATGCCTATCTTAAATACTTGGAAGAAAATTACAGCTAAAGAAATAATGCACACTAGAAGGGCTTTATATAATGTGGTGTCAAGTCAGTACTGAATTAGGGCGATCCTTTGGCGATTTTCTATGTACTGTACCTGTAGAGATTACTCAGAAGTGGTTTCTCAAGTTTCTGCAGATGTCCTGATCTATTTACAAGTCTCTTATTTTTGGGGGGGGATGCAAATAGGGAAAATGAAGGGTACGATTTAATAAGGGGAGAGATGTGCTGGGGAAATACTGTATAAAGCAAAGCAAAGTGTTCTGCTTATACACTGCCCCATAGTGCCTAAAACATTATCTGGACAGTTTATAATTTCATTATGCATTCTATACATTGCCCCCCCCTTGCAAGCTGGGTACTCATTTTACCGACCTCGGAAGGATCGGAGCCTAAGTGAACCATGAGCCTACTACCTGGGATTGAACTGCAGGTCGTGAGCACAGTTATAGCTGCAGTACAGGCATTTAACCACTGTGCCACGAGGCTATCCTCTTAGTGTGAATTGGCTTAATGAAGAAATCTGTAGCCTTCAGTTTTCAAGAACTGAGAAGTGTATTTATTTGGAGGTCATAGGGTCACCAGGAATTAAAAGTAACATGATGGCACATAACCAGCGCTGGCACGTCCATTAAGCCGAACTAGGCAGTTGCCTAGGGCGCCAAAATGGAGAGGGGGTGCTGGCCAGCCTGCTGCCCCCCGCCCCCCGCCACTGGCCACCACCGTCCGTCCCCCCGCCAACCATCGCCGTCCGCCTGCCGCCCCCCGCGCCCATCGCCACCCCTGTCGCCATCCCCCGTCATCCGCCGCCCCCGCCGCCCGCCTGCCACCCCGCCCCTCGCCTAGGGCGCAAAAAAAACGAGTGCCGGCTCTGCACATAACAAGAAATATATAAAGTTCCTTTTGTTCTCTTTGTATTGTTGCTCGAGTGCTGCCCTCCCCCAGTACGCCAGTGGCTGGAGTGTCACAGGGAGACACTGAACTTTATTCATCCATCACTTAGCTTTCCTTTTCAATGCCAGCAGCCCATCCTACTGAATTACATTTTATTTCTCATTCAGTGAAATTCAAATTGCTGGCCTGTGTTTTAACTTTATGAATACCAAATGAGATGCAATGGATCCATTGTGATGTTGCTCCATGAGCAGTGGGTCCTGAGCTTATGAAAACCCCTAATTCACAATCTCAGAAAATTAGAATATTGTGAAAATATTCAATATTCTAGGCTTAAAGTGTCTCAATCTAATCAGATAATGAATCCATAACACCTACAAAGGGTTCCTGAGCCTAAATGGTCTCTCAGGGTGGTTCAGTAGGAATCACAATCATAGGAAAGACTTCTGACCTGACAATTGTGCAGAAAACCATCATTGACACCATAAGGTACAGATTGCAAAAGAACTGGTAGGTTCCCAAAGTACTATACCAAAGCACATCAGTAGAAGGTTATGTGGAAGGGAAAAGTGTGGAAGAAAAAGGTGGACAAGCAGCAGGGATAACCGCAGCCTAGAGAGGATTGTCAGGAAAGTGCCATTCAAAAGTGTTGGGGACTTTCACAATGAATGGACTGATACTGGAGTCAGTGCATCAAGAGCCACCACACAGAGACGGATCCTGGACATGTTCTTCAAATATTGTATTCCTCTTGTCAAACTGCTCCTGAACACTGTTGCTCAGTGGTCCAAAGTCCTCTTTTCTGATGAGAGCAACTTTTGCTTGTCATTTAGGAACCAAGGACCCAGAGTGTCGAGGAAGAATGGAGAGGCACACAATGCACAATGCTTGAAGTCCAGTATGAAGTTTCCACAGTCTGGGTTGATTTGGGGAGCCATGTCATCTGCTGGTGTTGGTCCACTGTGCTTCATTAAGTGCATGGTCATTGCAGCCGTCTACCAGGAGATTTTAGAGCACTTCATGCTTCCCTCCGCAGATGAGCTTTATGGAGATGATGAGTTCATTTTTCAGCAGGACTTGGCACCTACCCAGGGTGCCAAAAGTACCAAAACCTGGTTCATTGACCATGGGATTACAGTGCTTGATTGGCCAGCAAACTCGTCTAACCTGAATCCCACAGAGAATCTACGGGGCATTTCCAAGAGAAAGATGAGAGTACAATGCAGCAGAACTGAATTGAAACATCTTGGTCTTCCATAACAACTCAGCAGTGCCACAGGCTGATAGCATCCATGCCAGGCCGGATTGAGGCAGTAATTGATGAAAAAGAGGCCCAAAGCAAGTACTGAGTACATATGCATGTTTATACTTTTCAGAGGTCCGATATTGTTCTATTTCCAATACTTGTGTTATTGATGTCATGTAATATTCTAATTTTCTGAGATTGTGAATTTGGGGTTTTCATAAGCTGTACGCCATAATCATCACAATTATACCAAAGTAAGGCTTGACATGCAAAGCAAGTCAAGAATAGTGTGAAATTGTCTCATATATTAGTTTCACCTTTTGAGTTGACTTACTGAAATAAATGAACATTTGCATGATGATCTAATTTTTTTGAGTTTCACCTTTAAAAGCTGCTTAAGCATTGGGTTTCACACACCCCTTCTTCAAACAAAGGAACATGAGTCATACACCTCCACCACTACTCCTTAGTCTTTGTCTGATATATTTTTTTTCTCCAAATTTGGAGTATCAATTGTTATGATTTGTTTAAAATGTTTGTCTTTCTTGGCTTTTTTTCCATTCCAGGAGAAGAACCAAATATGAACAACTAGGTACTTAAGAGAGAATGAGAATCAGCTCAAGTCCTTCGGTATTCTGAAAGCATATCCCACTTTGAGAGATCCTTGCTCCCACTTTTTGACTAATGAAGCTTTTGAAGCCCCAGTGGCAATGTCTGATTGCAGTTGCTGAAAAGGTGCCTCTTTTAGAGGTTTATTTGCACTAATCAACACCATGTTGTGTCTCCAAGCTAAAGTCCTCTTTAGAGGCAGTGCCCCCACTGGGCTATTCTGCAAGAATTAAACAGTTCTTCTGTTTACTTTTGTTCTTTGCTCCGTATCTGTTTTTAATGGAATGCTTTGAAGCCATTTTTCAAACCTTTTGTATGGGTAGATGACTTGTAATTCTTTTTCAACACCTTCCTCCCACATCACTCTTCGCCGTTAATATAAAGCACTTGAGGTCCTCAGACAACCCACCACATAAATACTGAGTCCATTAAAAAGACAAATTGGCTGAATGATGGGCATTTATAGCAGCACGCCATACATCACTCCATCTTCTGTTTCTCCCCATGGCAGTGACCAGTTGCTTTTGCCATGGTGGTACTTGTGTTGTCACTGATGTGCACTGTTTATACAAAATCAATACAGTTCCTTCTCCCCCTTCCCACAAAAAAGAAAGCCTCCTCTACAATTGCCCTTCCACGCCCAGTTTTCATTTGCAGGGTTTTGGGTTTTCCATTGAATCAGTGGAATTTACATACATATTGTCTTACAAGGTGCCATTGGTCCAACAGGTCTATTCTGTTTGGAGTATGAGTTGAATTTAGCCCGTTGTTGATTAATTGGCGACCCTGAGAAACAAGAGTATATTTACTTCTTAAGGCTGCTTTGGTTGTAGTATATTCTAGTGTCAATGAAGGTTACAGAAATGTCATTCTCAGTTCTCTGACTGTGATCCTTGTGTAGCCAAAATATTGCCACTTATGTAAAAGAGACTAGCATGCTTAGGGGAAACTCAAGGTTTGGAGACATCTTAAAAATATCTGTATAGGAATATAATCCTTGTGGGGAGTTGTTGCAGGGGTAGAGAGAGAAAAAAAATCAAAACAGACCAGTGAAGATTTGTGGTGTGCTATGGGCATAGAATGCTCATTTGATGATTGAGGAAAAACTGTGAGATGGGGTAGAGGTGAAATAATTTGTCCTGGAGGGAAAAGCAGGAACAGCAGTCTGCCATTCCAGAAAGGAGCAACATACATTACAACATGACCTTAAACTTATGGATTTCCTTCTCCTTGTAGTAGGAAGCTGGCTGTGCCATCTGCACAGCCGAATGTGCCCCATTGACAGAGCTTCAGAAACAGTCTAGCCTGAGGCAGTCCACAAGCCACCAAATTCCATTTTTATTATATTTTTGTTTGTTTTTCACACATACTGCAAAGGGATATCTAAAAGGGACAGGGAAGGGGGTAGGGGTTCTAAGGATAAAAAGGGGGAGCTCAAGTGGCATGTTTCCTATGTTTCCCTTATTTTGACACTAACAGCTACAATCTCTTATTATACTGTTGGAGTAATTAATTTTGTTACAGATTTCTTTTTCAGAAAAATTGTAGGGTGGTTTCCAGCTATCTCTTGCCTTCTGTAAATCTTTGTCCTTCATCAGTCCTGATGTTATGTCCATCTCTGCTGGCTCAAAAAGCTTTTCCAAAAGTCATTTTCTATTTGGTGTTTCAGTTGATTTCCAATATTTGGCCAATGAAATTCTTCATATGGTTGTACTATGCATTAACAGGCGTTTCACATTAACATCTTTGGTTTCTGGCAAAATATTATTTAACAAAAAGATTTCATGTTTAAATGGAATGATATAAGCCACTGAACTTCTGAAACGGAATCTAGTAGCACGTGCTCTTCATATTATTGTCTCCCAGACAATAATATATCTCTTGTCTCTTGTCGCATAGTCTTTGCAATCAAGAAAGGCCATATTAGTGAAGGACAGGTAATGGACACAGTGTTGGCTGCCTTGCATCTGATGAAACACTAACAAAACTACAGAGGCCCTTACTGTGAGGATAGGAAATGAGGAAATCTTAAATCTACAGCATCATCCATTATTTCATATTTTAAATGGGAAGAGCCTGGGGTTACCTCTCTCCTCCTTACATGCTGCAGGAAGAATAGGCTTGGCTCACAGCAGAAAACATTTAACTCTCAATGTGGGGACCGTGGCTCCGAGCCAGCCCCTGCCCTGCAATGAAATGCTTGAAGCTGACAGTTCATTCAATATCATAAAGCCACCAAGCATAGCTGGCACAGTCTGTCATCCATTGCTTTCTGGCTAACATCGAAGCTAATAGGGAGTCTGAGTTATGACTCTCCCTCCAGACAGGGTGAATCTTTCAAGACAGAGTTGAGATCACTGACTAGACAGGAGCTGTATCACCAGTGGCGTGGGCTTGGCATCAGAAGACAGAGGGGAGCTTGCAAATGTGTTGGGGGTGGGTGGCTGAACACACACAAGTGCTAAAGTGCTTTGCTCTTACTAAGATTTGATTTATAAGTGCTCCATCCATGCTGTGAATACATTTGTGTCACATTGGTTTTAATTAGCCACCAGGACACAACAAGCTCCTTATTTGCCCAGAATCACTTCTGTATATTCTTTTTGCAGTGTAACTTTCCATAGCCTTAAAGTTCTAAGAATCTCTCTGTATTTTTATTAATACAATTTCCCTCTTGGTGGTCTACAGCATAGGAGGATCAGCTACAGATCATCAGGCTGGAAAACATTTTTCAATTAAAAAAACACCTTACCTTTCTCTCCCACCCAACTCCATAACCTTTCCATGTGCCTTACTAATATGGGTATACAGAGACATACAGGAAAGAATAAAAGTTGATTTGAAGTTGCATGAATAGGTTTTATGTACTTATCTTAGAATATTTTAGTTATTTTAATAATGTTTATGTTTCAATGTGTCTGCTTGCTGTGGGTGCTAAGCTGTACCCGTACTAAAAAAGATGATCCAAAAGGAAATGCAAATTAAAAAGTGAAATTGTATGCAGACATGTAAACAGCAAGCCCCACTAACAAGGAAACATGCTGTATATAGGACTGTATTCAAACAATAAAGGCTGCACTGGCATTTTAAAGCCAACAGTTTTTTATTTGGCTTAAACTTCCATGGACTACACAACAGATCATCAGATGCACTACATAACAAGTTTATTTAGGTAGCCATAACCATTATAAAAATGATAAGATTGAGGAAATACGTTATTCAGGTAGGTTGTATTTAAAACCAGTATTCAAATAAGTAAAATCTATTCATTTTTAAAGATTATGGTTGTCACAAACCTTCCTTAAGATTGCCATTCTAAAAGCAAAGCAGGACAGATTTTCAGTAATGTAGGGGGAACTGTTAAGAAGACAAAAATCATAACTATAGAATAACTACATAACTTTAACATTGACAGTGAAGAAATTGAAATAAAGATTGCAGCCAAGAAATCGGAAGATTTAGGCACTGAAAGGCAGCAGTGAAGGAATTAGAAAAGATCAAGTTTAAGAATGTATCTAGAGACCCAAAATAAAAATCCTCCACACTCTTGTATGTCTATTCCCCATGTATGGGTGTGAAATTTGGATATAAAATAACTGATAGATAAAAAATTGATTTGTTTGAAATATGGTACTGGAGGATGGATACAAACAAGTGGGCCAAATAGCAAATCAAGCCTGAACCATATTGAGAGACAGAAATAATGAAACTGTCCTACTTTTGACACGTCACAAAAATGCAAGATTCTCTGGAAAATATAATGGTAGGAAACATGGGAGGCAGCAGGAAAAGAAGATAAAATACAAGATGGGTCAGCTTCCTAAAGGAAACCACAAGCTTGAATTTTCAACAGCTGCATTAAGCAGGTGTGTTGAGAACAGAACGTTTTAGAGATTGCTCATTCAGAGGGTCCTCGTAAGGTGGAGGCAACTTGACGACACGTTGCAACAACAAATTCAGCAGTAAAAATTTACTAAATACCCAGAAAATCTGTAAGGTGACAAAGAAAAATCTTTAAATGCTGAATTCTCATAAACTGGACAAACAAGTGTGAAGTAAATCTTGAAGTGCTTTGTCAAACTTTGCATTGTCAACAATCCATTGAATGATTTTCACCAGTATATGATGGATAAGACTACTTTTTAAACATTGATAAGGATTCTTAGTTAATTTTAATGGACGACTAGTCCAAAACTGTGCAATGTGATTCGGTTTTCATAGTTGTTTCAACATCTGAATATGTTGCTTTTACAAACCTATGCATACATATTTAAATATTGCAGAGGAAGAAGAAGAATCTTCATACAAAAATCTCAGTAATTAAGATTATTTGCACAACAGTAAGGTCATCAATAAATATAAAGCATCACCAATAACACTTATCCAAAATATTAAGAAAACACATACCTTTAAAGAGTATAGCTCTCTGTGTACATCATTTGGTTGTATCTTAAATTGTTCCTTACTGATTTTTTAAAAATGTTAGAAATAAGTACTATTTCCATTTTTAAACCTTACATTTCATTTTAATAATGTAGATCAAAGAATTCATGTTATTGCTTCCATTTGTAAATGACAGAATCTATAATACAGAAAATTATTACTATTAAAAGGCAAGAGTTTTTTCCACTTTTTACTGTTGATTATGTGAATTTTCTGCTGTTGTAAAAGGATATCACGTACGCATATCATTAATTCCAAGATAAATACAATTTTATGACTGTTAGTGGTGTTGCTAAAAGAATGTTTGATTAGTTTCATGAGCTGGTCTCAAGATGTAGAAGAATATTTGTGTATAAAACTAACATTCACTACAAGTTCATTAAATAATTTGCAGATTCCATTTCATAATGACTTATGCACGTTTTTTGTTAGAGGAGAATATTGCTGTTCTATGTCATCAAGTCATATCTCAGTTAGAGTGACCCAGATAGGGTTTTCAAAATAAGTGAGATACTTAAGAAGTGATTTAGCCAGTGTCACCACCACACGTGGCCTGGCAGGTATTTGAACACATGTTTCTGGAACCCTAATCCCTCATTCTGTCTGCTCGCTGTACTACTCTGGAAGCCTCAGAGTATGGCAGAGACCCTATAAAAGTTGTAAATGCAACTGCTTAACAACCTAAGAATTTACTAAGTATCATTGTAATCATGGCTCCTATTTAAAGGAAACAGAAACCTCAAACTTTATTCAAGTTGTTGAGAAAGTGGCTCTAGAGCTACTTTAGTTAAAGGAAGGGGGGGATGAGTATTGACAGTTCTAATTATGTGTATTGTGCCATTGCCCTCTACTGGACACTGATCTAGTACTTGTGATGTTTTTTCTTTCAAACTAGCCATAACTTTTTCAACATTAGTACTGTACATGACATTTGACTTTATACAGACAGATCCAGGAGAGAGAAAATATCCAAGTGTAGGCTTGAATAAAGCAAAGAATATAAAAATGGGGCAGATTGTATGTTTGATTGTCTTCTGTGTTTTGATGTATTTTTTCTGTCTTGGATTCAGAAGAGCACTGAACTCTGGGACTCTTAGCCACCCACTGTGTAACATGAACCCTCAAAACATTAGTGGTTGTTTCCACCAAAGCATGACAAACAGATGAGACATATATCTGATATTCAAAAATGCATCATATTGAAAGGCAATCTCTAGAAAGAAGAAGGAAGAGGAGGTTGGTTCTGTGTGGGATTCCAAGCAGCAAGCCATTTGGGGGGTGACCGTGGGAGGGGGAGACATATCTCAAATCTTGATAGATGCCTTCAGAAGAAAAGCATTATTTTCAGAAGCCATGCAGGGTGCTGTTCAAACAAGCAGTGAAGTGGCTAGACTGCTCACAATCTTTTCCACACCACATTTGCTTCACAGGTCTCATAACAGAAATGTCAGAGCAGATTGCTTGAATCAACAGTTTTGACGCTTCTCTTCAGGCACCTTTGTTCAAAAATGTCTAAATACAGGCTCTTGCTTGTTTGCCAAATGCAAGTGCCAACACCCTTTAAAATGCTGTTATACCCAGTAAAGCAGCATTTTAAGAACCTATCCAAACAGTTAGAAACCCATTTGTTTCTACTACTAATTGACATTTTGACATTAGTGAAGTAATCATATTAAGACCAAGTGATTTTCTTCATACTGAGTGAGTGTCTTTGGATTAGACTGGACTCTCCATCAGAATGGAAGAAAATATGGGAAAATATTCAGAAACAAGGGTATAGAAAGTGTATACCAGGATGAGTGTCCCCCATAGAAGCTCTTACACAGCCAAACTTGATGATTATTAGTAAGTTGGTGATATATCAAGATATGCTAAGGAATGAGAGGGAATTAAAGACAGAGGAACAACTTAAAAAACAAAATGTAACATTAGACTGGTGGGCGAGATCACAACTGAACTTGAGGTTTAGCAAAGGCAAAAAAGGTTTTTATGAACAGAAAACTGGTTTTGATAGGCTGCTGTTAGGAGGTGAAAATAAACTTGTTAAAAATGTATAATATATGCTGGAGCTTAAGACTGAAGATGGAATTGTTAAAGACTATAATACTGAATTAGATTTAGTACACTGGACGCAGCTACGGAAAAGTAATGTAAAATATACAAAGGGCTGAGCTTGAAAGAAAGTGTATATAAACTGTTTTATAGATGGGATATGTGTGTGTGCTGCTTCGTTACACCTCTTTTTGACCCCATGTCCATGGAGTTTTCTTGGCAGGAATGCTACAGTGGTTTGCCAGTTCCTACTCCAGGTGCCTACAGTACCTGATATGCCCTGGTGGTCTCCCATCCAATGGTGCTCAAAGCAGCTTTCAAATATCATCAGAAGCAAACTGAGCGATAAAATCTTTAATGTATCAGAATAACAAACCAATTTAAATATTTACAATATCAATAAATGTGGTGCCACACTCAGAGAGAGGGAGAGAGAGAGAGAGAGAGAGACCTTTTACACATTTTCAGGGAACAGGAACGATCCCCTAATTCAGTATAGCATTCAGTTTGGTGACTCAGATGCAGCATTTATTTGGTTCAAATCAAATCCACTTCAGAATTGGAAACCACACTTCCCATAGATTTGCACTGAAAAATTAAAATGGCTATAACATGTCTGCTTGTTCATAAATAATCATGAAATTTGGAGACATAGTAGCCCTTTCAGGGAAAATCATTCTTGCCAAAATCCAGGTAAATATTTCCAGAATAATTGTGCTATCCACTTGTGATTTTTTTTCCTTTCAAATTAGCCATAACATTTTCAACATTAGTACATGACATTTGGCTTTATACAGACAGATACAGGTAATGATGGCTAAAGTTTGTTTTAATACATTCAATGTTTGATGGCTTTCTGCACTACAGTACTGTTACTGATTTGTATGCTGCATCAAGACAGAAAAAACACCCCAGGACAGCAATAGTTTAAATCAAAATCAATCTTAACTGTAAAATAGAGACAAACATGGGTGTGTGGGATAGGAGAAACAAGGCTTGATAAAAATGGTACCAAATAAATAAAGTAAAAGTACTGCAAGAATAATAATTATATAAATAAATACTAAAATACAGACTGACATACATACTTCTATAAATAAATATGAAAAGAAAGAGAAGATGGAACTGCAGTGAAAAATCATTGGGAAAGGAGTATTAAAGGTTGGATGTTCATAATATGAAAGCAGGAGATAACAAGCTTCAATAAGCACAGTACTGCCAACTCCTAGGAAAGTCATTTCAAAAATTGTACTTTGTAGCACTCCTGTTCTTCTATTGTTTCTGGCTACTTCCCAAGCAGCTTGAGTATGACAGTCCCAATCCAAGTACTGTATCTGGAAACAGATTGGTTCAGGAGGCACTTGTACCCTTACTTAGGCTAGATGTGCATGATTCTAGAGCGAAAGCTGGGTCATTGGTTTCTAATTATAGGCTCAGCATCTCATTCAATTGGACTCTTGGCTCATCTGGCTAGAGGCTTTGTCCTGTTCTCTATTCCCTGTCCTTGTCCTGTTTCAAGTGCCATTGTCCTTAGATGCAGCTATCTATATTTTCCTTATGTTGCTACCTTACAATGTGATCCTCAATTATTAATGTGTGTCTTCTTATCTTCTGCTACATCAGTGTTTCTCAGTTGGGGGGGGTGATAACCAAGGGGTCAAGAATTGTTTTGTGGGGGCTGTTTGTGTGTATCTATGGGTTGCCTTCTATGTGTTGCAGCCCTTCTTTTTGAGAAAGGATGACTTTACCCCATTAGAAGGCCTTTTCATATAAACATGGCAGGGGTGGTGGTGTCTGAGGATACATGGGGATTGTGGGTTGGAAAAAAGTTTGGGAACCACTGAGCTACATGGGGGGGAGGGGCAACAAAACAATACTTTTTGCTCATATAAAAGGTGTTACAAGATGAACTGAAATAGATTTAAGGTTCTCCTGTTTCCATTTCCCCCCAGTCTCAAATGCCCTTGGACTAGAAAAATAAAACAGTCCTTTATAACATGAGACTGCAGAGGGTCAAGAAATTATGAATGAAAATGCCACTTATGACACTGATGAAGTTGAGAAATCCAGACTACTGGCATCTTATGAATATTATATATTCTGAAAATTCCTCAGGCAACAGCAGAAATAATGACTCGAAATTCCAGCAATGTAATTACTTTATAGCATGAACATTCTGAAGACAAACTTATCACAAAATTTAATAACAGCATTTGTTGGAGTGAAAATGGAGGGGGAAGAATACATGCCATTACTCCAATTTATTTTCATGACATTTTGTTTTAAATCCACTCAACTGCTGATAGAGCAAGAAAAATGTGTCATTTAATAAAATAATAGTTTTCCCATGCAGCTTTCTTAATATTTAATTTTGTAAATTTGTGTTCCATAACAGAAATGGTTTGTGTAGGTTTATAAATGTTAAATAATTATTGTTGCTCGTCTAGCTTGAAATTCCAAGGAAATTTTTCATTGTTTCTGGTAACAATGACTGCTTCTATGAGTACAAAATGAATACCATTTAACAGTGGAAAACTTTGCACAGCAGTTTTATTAATCTAACTGCAGTGGGTCTGTCAGCATTTAAATTGTCAGTAGCTACTAATATGTTTAACTGTTTATATAGGCTCCCCCAATGTCAGTCCCAACTAAAGCAGAGCTATGGAAAAGCTATGGTAATTATAGTACATTACTATTCAAGTCCCATGTACTGTTTTTCAAGTGGTATGCTGGAATTGGGACTCATGTGTAATTTAGACCTATTTTTACAGATAAACTAAAACTATTATACATTAATTATATTTTACCTGATACAGAGGTTTTTCGGCTCCCCCCAGCACACTATGAGGTTTCTTGGAATTTACTGGGGATACTTCAGTGAGCAAAAGTGAGGGGAAAGTTTCCTTAAAAGACAGATTACCTGGACCTATGAGCTGCCTCTGCAATACAAAGTCACAAGAGAGTGCTGGATATATTCTGTGTATCCAGCAGTAGCTAGCTTACATCAAGTGTCTGGCCTACCAAAAATTCCCCAGAATCCTTTATAACATACAGATGCTGGGGGAGCAGAAACATGGCTCTGACTGGGAATTTAGAAAGCCTGAAATCCACACTTTTCTTAGTCTGTTGAGCTATGAGGGAAGCCACTCACCTGGGGCAGTGGTTCTCTTATTTCCACATCCAAAGAGAAGCCCTTTTGACTTTCCAAGAGGCTGTGCTTAGCATCCCCTGCCCTCTAAAATTATCACATATATGGTAGTGGTGTTAAGGGGGGGGAACGTTAAGGTCCAAAGTAAATATAAGGTGAGGTCTTCAGGTCATCTGCTCTACGTTCTAAAGCATGTATGTCCAAAGTCTGGCCTGGGGGCCAAATGCGGCCCGCTTGCAAATTTCAAGTGGCCCGCAGCCTCTTCTCAGCCTGTCACACATCCCTGCTGGCTGGCCTCTCCCCGTGCCTGGTGGAGATGTCAGCTCTCCAGCTCTCTGTGACCGCCATGGCAAGGTCGCTGCTGGGCAGCTGCCCCCACCTCAGGATCCTCTCACCCCCTGAGAGAAAGACGGCAATGCCACAGTACGTGTCCATCCCCTCCACCCCTCCGCTCCGAAGGCAGCCAGGTAGTGGGACACTCCTTCCCTCAGAGATAGGAGGGAGGATGGACAGAGGGGCTGGGCTGGGGCTCTGCCCCCTTTGGCTGCTTGGTGCTTGCTCGCTGGCAAGATCTCCCCCCCCCCCGATGGCTGCCGGCTGGCGAAGTTGCATCCTTTGGTTCCTCCTCCTCGCCTCCATTCCCCACCACAGCCAGCCTGGGCTCCCTTTGGTAAGCCCCATGACCTGCCCTGTGCATTTCCTGGGCTTGGAAAAGTGAGAGGTTGGCTTGGTGAGGGAAGAAAGGAGCCATGAGCCTGGGCACAGTGCCATCAGCTTCCATTGCCACTGCTTGCCCCTCGCTGGCAGGTCAGGACCGCTGGCTTCCTGCCACAACCTCCCTCCCCCCCTGCCACTCTGTGGGAACTCTGTTCCCCACTGCCTTTTTTTTTTTTTTTTGTTTCTTGTCAAAGACGACGGCCCTCAAGGTGGGGAGTTACTTTTGCCCCCTTTTATTGCTTTTTATTGCCTGGTGGGGATTGGATACACACGCACACACAGAGAGCCCCTACTGTGCAACCTTTCCCAAAGTACAGCCCCAGGAACTCACCAAACC
>JAHTLZ010003518.1:28004497-28014790 GCA_023846285.1 Phrynocephalus versicolor | reverse complement strand
AACAAAGTAGTTTTGTTATAGTAAAGATAACGTTGCTGACATGTTTACAAAGCCTCTACCAGTAGAAAAACACGAAGCATTGTCAAAGCGAATAGGAATGTTCAATATTTGATTTAGGAGGGCTGTCAAGTTTTTATACTTGAACAAAGTTATAAAAACATAAATAAAATATTGAAACATACCTTACTCAGAAGAGTACAGCAACTCAGGGAGTTTGTGTGTGGGTAAAACACATACAGCTGTTAAGGTTTGAGGGAAAAAACTCTGAGGCTGCAGCAGCATCGGGCAGTGCTGGTGATTGTGGGTGCAGTTTGTATAAATGTAGTACAGAGGGATCACAAGTTACTGGTCTTTGTTTAAAAGCCAGTCACACTGTTCCTGTGTAAGGTTAGTTGCTCTGTTTTTGTTTTATGAAGGATTTTTTGCTGGTCCAGGTACTGTTTTTGTTATCAGGCATGTTTTTATGCATCATGTTTTTTGCTGAAGACAAGCTCTCTAAGTTGAATGTTTAAATATAAAATTATTTTTCTAATACAAGCTGTCTGCAAAGTTTTTTGGTATCCTGAAAACCACCGGGTTTCTGCTGGGTCTTGGGTCTGTTTTCCAGTATGCAATGTTTTATTAAGACTATGTTATAGTCTATCAAGGTTTTTGTGGGGGGAATGCTGTGCATATACACTCTCCTGTTTTTTCAAAAAAAAAAAAAAAAAAATTCAACGCAGAAATACAAAGATTTTATTTTTCAGGCTTTCCAAAACAACAACAGAAGTCAATACATATCCTGTAAATAGGTATCCATTTTCTATTTCTTGTGGAAGGACATTTGACTTCTCTTCACTGAGCAAAGCTCGAAACATATATGATGGACAGCGTTTTTCTTTCTCTCAATAATACATGGTAGCTGCTTATGGTATGATTAATGCATATCAAGAATAATTGGAACATACGGGATCCCTTTGAACCATATCGCCAGGTTCACTTCACTCAGAATTGCAAATAAGAATGTAACACAGGGAGACAGCTTGGTTTGCCAGAAATTGATGGTACTCCTTGTAATGGAACTATGAGTAAGAGATGCCTCAGAAATAGTTCATAGGTTGCAGTCACTTAAGTAATGATAAATTAGCAGAGAACAAAGTGAGGCACATAACATGAAATAGTGTTTCTTCACGAGGAAATACTAGAAAGCAACTGATGTAATTTTATAAATCTTTTCTGTCTAGCTAGGCATGCTAAATAGCATTGAGGTCAGTAGTCTTTTATATATATATGTGTGTGTTGTCTCTCTTTTCCCTCCAAAAACTTGTATGGCAGTTGGTCAACCACAGCCATGTCAATGCCAAGCCTTTTATGACAATATATTATTGGAAATTTCTGAAAAGATCTTTTTACTCAAAACTACCTTCTAAGGTCCAAGGAAATATCCATGGGATCCACCAAATTGGCCATTATTTGGGGAAATATGCTTTTCTTGGGGTTTATTACTATATTATTCAGGATAGCATTGTAGAAAAGTGAAAAAGAAAAGAAAGCAAGTGTTCTGCTTATATACCACCTATAGAACTTAAAGCGCTATCTGGGTGGTTTACCAGTAGTTATGCAGGCAAGGATATGAAGGATAGAAGGCTGAGTCAACCATGAGCCGGCTACCTGGGATTGAACTCCAGGTCAGCAGCACAATTATAGCTGCAGCACAGTCATTTAACCACTGTGCCACAAGATGGTACATTTAAAGCATCAGACCACAAAAGAGACTACCAGTGGAATGGGAACTTGGAACCTTGGCCACCTCCTGCTTCCATGACAGTCTCTGAATAACTTTTTTTAGTCCAGATGACATAAAAAAACAAAAGAGGTATTTGGGTTATTTTAAGACCTATTTAGTCATGTTTAGAACTGGGGGTAATATTTAGAAAATATTCACATATAAACATTTTCTATATAAACAAATAAATGAAAAAAGGCATACCAGGCAATGTGCCGCCACTGCAAAAGCCCCCCCCCTCCATGGTTACCCTTCAAATGTCAAATGGAGAGTGCAACTACACTGAAAACTAGGCAACACTTTGCTGTGATTTGATTTGCGGCCTGTTTTAAAACACCATCAGTGCTCACACGGGCTCCCAGTTGATTTCACAATTTCTACTAGATGTGATGCACAGGCCTCTACTCTGTTTCTTTCCCGGCCAATCCTCCCTTTGTCTGGAGCCGCTTCTGCAAAAATAAGGTAAATAATAATGATGACCCAGTAATCAAGGGAAAAGGGCAATTGAATACTAATTTCTTATATTAAATGATTTTTTTAAAAAATGAAAACATTAAAACAATAACCCAGGGAGAAGAAAGAATGCAGGGTGGGCATTCTGGTCCTGAACATAATGTCGCAACCACTTATGTTACCGAGACACTACCAAGAAGCACACATCTTCTCTTTACAAGTGTATTCCAATAAAATACATGGGGGGAAAGCCCATCTGAATAATTCCAAGCATTTGAATAGGCATATAAATGCTGGCAAGATTCTGAACATCTTCACTGATTATCGTTCTGTTTCCATCAATGTATGAGTGAAGCTGCACCACACAAGTAACTGGGATACTATGTGAATGGCAAGATTATTTGAGACACCCCAAAATCTTAAAAATATGAAAAACAAGCACGGCCTCTGACTGCCATACAATCTTCCCATCGGCAATGGCTGCCACCACAAATGGTTTTCATTTCTAAAGAACAGATGCTTCTTTTAATAATTTAAAAAAAAAACACTAAAGGATTATTTTCCAAGTTCTACTTGATGCATTGTTTCAGGGTCTGACATTCACTGATGTTGGGGTGGAGAGCGATTTTAAAAGGTCACAAACAGAGATGGGGATGGGGGGCAGCAACAGCACAGGAGAACACCACTGATAACATCCTGCCATTGCGGGAGCTGCCGTGGGAGGCACACCCCACCAACCTGCCTCTGATGTGATCCATGGATTGAAAAGAACTCTGCATGAATATTCATGAACTCCATACAGAAAATTCATGAGCTACAAGCTGAAGACAGGACACACGGAACAGTTGGCATTCATTTAAATTATTTGTCATCTGCTTAGTTTTGCTTGCTCTTTCTTAATTTGAGTTAAGCCAGGTCCCTTCTTCCCACTCTTAATATGTCTATTTTGAAAATGTCCTGTATTCAATTTTGTAGTTTTTGCCACTGGTCGTCAAGGTGTGTATACACGCACACACACACACACACACACACACACACACACAAAGGTAAGATAAATAGACTAAATAGAGATTCTTTTATTTTTGACAACCAACCAACCAACACCATAGGTACAACAGTCAAGACCGTAAAAGAGACTGCATATCGTGTATGGGATAGATATAGTATGTAACTGTCCTCACAGTAGTTCAAGAAAGACAACACAAAATCAACATATAATGAACCATTGGGATAATAATAATCTTAGAACTACAGAGCGGGAATGGACCCAGTGAATGGTCTCCATTACTTCTAGATCTAACAATGCCCATGAGACACAAGGTATTTTCAAGAGCTGCTTATTTCTGGCAGGTAGCTCAGTGTTTCAAAGTGGAGTATTATGAACAAGTGGTCCGAATTCTATATGAAGTAAACCAATATCACTTTTTTAGACTCTTCTCCTTGACATCTAATTTTCTATACATGGGTTTTTTTTTTTTTCGTATGAAGCATTCCTCACACAAGATACCATCTGGATTCTGCAGTGATACGTCCCAGAGACAGTAAGAATTACTAGAGTATAAATGCTGCAGACAGTTATATATCATGTGGGTGCAAGTCATAGCTAATTCAAAGCCACAGCTGGAATGGCTAGCAGATAAGTTAGTCATATGTTAAAGGTCAGATGTATCTAGATTACCCATTATAGTACTTCCTAAATTGTGTTTGGATAACTTGCATGTTTAGGTTTCTGTGACTATAAATGATGCTGAAGTTCCTATCTGGATAATCTTGTTTTGCAAAATCACTTCTGTTAGTGAAAATAAATATACTGAGTAATGAACAAGTGTATATTGGAAGTGTTATGCCTAAAAGTGTTTGGTTCTTACAGTGTGTGACGGCATAGCCTTTGAACAACTACAGGTTTAGAGTCTACATCAGACAAACATCAAGAATTGGCAACAAGTAGCACAGAAGAGATGAAGGGCCCAGAAGGTCGCCAAGTGGCCCGCAATGATAGGCTAGCCTAGTTCAGAAAACTTGTGGAAATTAAAGGAAAGGATTGGTATTAATTCAATCCAACATTCGGGAAATGGATAGAAATCTGAGACAGAGTAAAGCAAAATGTACCAAAAAGAACGGAGAACACTAATCAAGGGCAAATTAAAAGAATGCTTGCATCTTTAGGCAATATCATATGGTGTACAAAATATTATTCTGAGACTAGAATCTAATGCTTCTCCTATCCAAGCACATTAAAATAAAATTAGTCTCATTTTTTGTTCTGTACTGTAGTTATTCTGCCTTTTTTCTATCAATGTGTATTTTAAAATGGTATCAGGAGTGCCATGACCCTCCAATTACTGGATCAAAGCAAACAAACATGCACAGACCATCATGCCAGAGCCAAGCCGGATGATGGGGCTTCAGGCAATCTCTGATTGATGCCCAGTGCAGGAGGAGGATTGGGGCATAGGATCTTCTACTGTTGACCCCTGTAGTAGTGAAGAATTCAAACTTGAGCTGTCCAAGGTACTTTGATCTTGCCCTGGGGTGAAAAATAGATGGGGAGGCCATTCTAACTGGGAATCCTAGCACAGTTCCATTTACTTTTTTGAAATCATTACTCAAAATCAGATTATGGTCCTTGGAGTATCATGCTGCCTTTGTCCCTCAAAGCTCAGAAGCCAAAAATGTGCCAACTGAAGATGCTAGGGACAGATTATGAGTGGAAGATGGAAACTATTTAGAGTTAAGAGAAACTGTTGTTGTTGTAGGTAAGCAATAGGGCACTAAAATACTAATTAAGATCCTGTATTGATGTTTTTAAATGAATGCAATGAAAGACAACCATGGAGAACATGTTTATTTGTTATATTTTTATTACCGAAAAAGAAAATCATGTACACAGCATAGCAGTCCTTTACTGTTCCAATAAAAAAAATATAACGAATGCACAACCTGCAACTTTACTGAATTAAAGATATACTTTAACTTTTTATAAATTATTATATACAGTCACAGGAGACTATAATTGCATGTTTTGTCACTGAGAAAGTGTAAGAAAGAGAGAAAAGCACTGGTAACTGCAATGGCACTCACTCATCTAATGGATAACTGATCCAGCTGTTCATTTGACTGTAATGCCAGAAAGTCCCCAGTAAAAGTAGAAAATGCCAATTAGTTGAAAAGGAAGATGCTGAGGCAGTTGAAAAAGAAATCAGGATGAGGGGGAAACACTGAATTGACATTAAATTGTCTCTTTTGGCTTCGGTGCAGCATCTTGAACAGTTTAGTTTTCTCTTATATTGTGAGGCTGTTGGGTCCATACATATTAACTTATGCACCTTATGTGACTTTGCTTTCAAAGCCAGAAAAGAATTCAGTACAGCATCTGGCTCCATTCGACATTAAGCAATTTGGCTTCATGCATGCACCTTTCCCTCTAATCACCAAGGAACCTGTTACAATACATTTTCCAACATGTCCCTTCCCAAATAATTTGATTTTTGTCACCACACGCCAAGCTAACCGCAAGTAACAAGCAGCCTCCTTTTCTCCCTTTTCCCAGAGCATCTTCTCATATGAATGACCAACTGCTGCAAGAACATTTCCTATGTGCCAGTGAAACAATACAGAGCTGTGAGAGGCGGCAGTGGTAGCCTTGCACAACACCCATTTGTTTTGCTGAAGACCTCCCTGGTGCATCGAGTCTTCCATCCTCAAGATTTGATCGAGTTTTCACAATACTGTCCATATATACCAATGCATGCTATACATAGATGTTGCAGCCAAGTATGGAATTAGATGCAATATTCCAGATTTCACTGCATACTCAACAACACAGGTGCTTTTCTCTGTGGGTGTCCCAGCACCAGCACAAAACCTGTGCAATACAAAATTATTTTTGAAAGCTGCTTAACCATTTCATAAATATATGGCCCTTGCTATAGGTTTCTACAATGTACGAAATGAGAAAAGTTCCCCCATTCCCTTCTCAATATTTTATCTTGGCTATTTTTTTAAAAGTCTTTCTGCACTGCTACTCAAGCCTTGTCCTCCACGGGGGCCCCATCTAAAAGGAGACATGATCTTGATTCTCCCTTCATTCCTGTCCCTAGGGCATCTTTGCTACCTTTGTCTTTCTGCAGGCATGAACAAGAATATGGATGGGAGGGAGGCATTGCAAACATAAAACTAAAAGATTGAAGGAGCCACAGCAGCCTCAACAGGAAAACTTCTTCCTATCCTCCAAGTCAGTGTCATACAGCTGTACAATGTCCTAAGCAAGTGGTCTACATAGGAATTTTCTCTCTCTCTCTCTCTCTCTCTCTCTCAACCGCATTTCCTATCTCCCTTCCAAAATATAATTAGGATTATTTCTATAAAAAATGAAAGGAAAAAAATGGTATATATAAATCTGGTATTTTCAAATAAGCCCATAAATCAGGCATGTCCAAACTTTGGCCCTCCTGATGTTTTGGACCACAACTCCCAGAATTCTAAGCTTAGATTACCAATGGCAAAGGATTGTGGGAGTGGCAGACCAAAACATCTGGAGGGCCAAAGTTTGGACATGCCTGCCATAAATCAACAATTGACCCTGAACATGAAGCAGGAGAAATGAATGCGTTTACCCTACAATTTCTTCCTTGTGCAACAATTAAAAGTTTACATTCTGCACCCGAAAGAAAATCTTTATTTTCAAGGCTGGACTTCAGGTAGCCTAATTCTGTACATAAGTGTGCATGTGCGCACACATGCGCACGCGCACACATGGTTGTGTCTGTGTACACACAAATATATATATATATGCTACTTTATATGTTACATCCAGCAACTCCAATTCCATGGAGGAAGAGAAGGAGAACAGTCACTCAACAGATGTTCCCTCTAGTCATCAAAAGACAATCCTCTCTCATCATCAGTGGAATCTGCACAGGATTCTACTGCACTGTATATGAAAGGATAGAGTTTGACTTCTGGTCTTGGAGTAGAGCAACACCGGCATTCCTCATTGTAGTATCTGAGCAACAGCCTGTAAACATCCCCTTGAAAATGAAGACAAAAACAAAAACAGAAGTCAGTCGTTTTAAAATAGAAGTTTTAGCTAGGTTTATAAGCATGAACACAAAGCGCACACGATCTGCATTTGATGGCAACTGAGTCTAGTGCTCTTTGGGAAAGCCAGTTCCACATACAGATGGAGAGGTTGCTTACTTGTAACTGTAGTTCTTCCACTGACCATCTGAACTCACACGAATGGATTCTTCTGCATCTACACATTCTCAGAATCTTCCACAGCCTAAAGCTGTTAGCCTCATCCTCGCACACAGCATGTGCTCCTCCACCCAATATTTCTTCTCTGACTCCCATGTCTGCCAGCAATTACAGCACAACGTATGGCAGCAGAGAGAAACTTGGTGAGTTGTGTGAATTTGCCATTTAAAGAACTACCATCCTGTCTTCCTCCTTCCTGGTCTCTGGGATCCACAGTAATGGGTGACTAGTATGTTCGCTTCTCATCTGGTGAGATGACAAGCCCACACTGAAAAGCTCACCACCTGACCAAACAATGCACTGATCTTGGGTGGAAGAGCGATCTGAGATTTTTACTGAGATAAAGATGTTTGCAAGGCAGCTACTTGCTCCCAGCCTGTGAAGCTTGTTAAGCATTACAGTTTAGACATCATTTAGAAAACATTTAACTCAGTTTTGAGCCATCTGATTACATGAAAACCAATGTGTTTATTTTGTACTTATACATATTGATAAACCTTACAAAACCATTGGTGCTGATATTTTACAATACATGCAAGGCAAGAAAAAATAATTTCACTAACATTGCACTGCTTATCTAAACAGGGCACATTCCATCTAAGGAAGTTTATCTTCTGGTTGATTGATTGATTGATTGATTGATTGATTGATTGATTGATTGATTGATTGATTGATTGATTGAAAATATTTCTATCCCACCTTTATCTCCAAAAGGACTCAAGGTGGCTTACATAATAAAACAGCATTTAAAAGCTAAAAACAGGAGGTATACAGATATTGAAAAAGAATTAGACAAGTGTTATAGTAAATCAATAACTAAAATCAATATGAAAACTTTTAAAACAGCAGAGCACAACAGTCCTTCTAAAACCCCTTTCAGACCCCCCCCCCCAGTTGCTAAGGAAAAGCCTGCCTAAAGAGAAAGATCTTTGCCTGCCTGTGGAAGGACAGGAAGGATGAGGCCAGCCTAGCTTCCTGTGGGTGGGAGTAGTGACAGAGAAGGTCTTCTCTTGTGTACCCACCAAGTAAACCCGTGAGGGTGGTGGGGCTGAGAGAAATTATCTTAATGTCAGGGCTGGCTCACAGAGGGAGAAGCAGTCTTTTAGATAGCTCGGACACAAGCCATTTAGGGTCGGTCGGTCTATCTATCTATCTATCTAGCTAGCTAGCTACCTAGCTAGCTATCGAAACTGCCAAAAGAAACAATTTTCTACCTAATTATGTTGTGGCAATTATCCCTGAAGGTACACACAGACTATGGCAAATCATTCTTAGAAACCAAATGACATCCTACCCAGACATTTCCCTAACTCACATGATCAACAGCTAATCTTGACATGCCCAATTCCTGTAGTTAAGTGACACTGAAAAAGTCCAGCAAAGTTAACAGGAAACATGTCAAAGTGTATGGTTTATAAATAGCAACTTTCCATTTTTTTATTCTCCGAGAAACTGTGATACAGTAGTCCCCCTCTATACTGCGGTGCTGCTATATTGCAGGATAGAGATGGCATGAATCAAAAAAATGGCATTTCGTTTGTCATTTGGAGGGTCCGTTTCGGTTCGTTTCCGTTTTTCGTGAATTTTTGCAAAAAATCGTTTTCGTTCGTTTCGTTACCATTTCGTTACCATTTATTTCATTTTTTGTGATTTTTTAAAGGATTTTAAGCAATTCATTCATATTGCAGTAACAAAAACGAAACGCACGACAAAAATTTCCGGTGTTTCTGTTCATTTTGTCTCATTTTAGAGACAAAATTCGTTTGTCGTTTCGTTACGTAACAAAACGAAAAAACGGAAACGGAAACGAAAAATTGTTCATTTCGTGCCCATCTCTATTGCAGGACTATGACATATGGGCCCCGTCCCTGACACCCCCGTCGCCACCACCTCTATCGCTCCAGATGCTGTCCCCATCACTGTCCCTGCCACCACCAACCCCTTGCCGCATGCCACTGTCACCCTCCTAAGTGGTTTTGGAGAGGGGGGGTGACAGTACCGGCGGTGGCAACGAGGGAGTGTCTGTGTCCGCGTATTGGGGATTTTTGTTTATCAAAGGTAGTTTGGGAATGAAACCCCTGTGATAAGCAGGGCAATACTGTACTATGATAGATATCTGTCTCTCCCCCAACCCATATTATGGTGCACAGTATGTGCTGCAGCATAGGTTTTACTTTATGTATGAAACAATGTATTTTGAAGAAAACTCTAAAACGTCTTTTAAAACATCTGTTTGTTGAAGCCTGAATTGCAAACAGAACAGCTTAGCCTCTTGATTTGCTCAAGATGTTTTCCTTGATTTAGGTCAACATTATAATGGCAATCATGACCTGGACTTGTTTATCATCACGGATACTTCCAAAAGGAAAAGATTTGTTAATGCTTACCAACAGTCTGTCCTTTCTCAATTAGGAAAGTGTGCATACTGTAAATGTCTCTCATCAGCTCAGCATCTCCAAAGGTGAAGTAAACAACATCTCGTCCAGCTTCTGCAGCTGCCATGATTTGTATTAGTGCTGAAAGAAATTCAGACAAGGGGAGGGGGAGGCAACCTCATTTTTAAAATCTGCAATTCTCAGAATTGTTTCAGAAAAGGGTAACAGAAACATCTTGACTTGCTTTTATTACCTCACACGTCCTCAGGAGTAAACTGAAGTTCTAACCAGTAAGAATATGCTGCCATTGTTCTCTGGCATTGTTATGGAAACTCTCTAAGGTTGGGGAGGGAGGTGGAACTGGTGGAACCACTATTTCAATGCCTCTCACTTAATCTATCTATCTATCTATCTATCTATCTATCTATCTATCTATCTATC
>JAHTLZ010003518.1:27985919-28004487 GCA_023846285.1 Phrynocephalus versicolor | reverse complement strand
TCTATCTATCTATCTATCTATCTATCTATCTATCTATCTATCTATCTGCTGCTATATGTCTGAAGTGGACATGTCCACAAAACGTTACATTAAAATATGAAAGTTAGTCTTTAAGATGCTACATGTTTTTTGTCTTTTGTTTTCTTTTTCTTTTATTTTTGCCTGGAATTATCACTTGCCTTGAAACCCTATTAGGGTTGCTATAAGTCAATTCTGACTTGATGACACATAACAGATTTATTTGATATTACCTGTATCTATAAAAGATGCTCAGACTCATCTAGATACCAATTTGTCACTTGGAGTGCTACCACAGCCCTCTATACCACAGTTCACTGTTCAGTTTTTTTAAATTATACACACGCTTGATTACCATGCTGCAAGATGTATGGTGTTGAGAGAATTTGTACAATGTGAATGAACCAGTCAAGGAGCCAATGAATGAAACACTGTCTAATCTGTGTACTTTGACTGCAAATATACCCTACTCTCTGCATACATTGCAGTAAGAATAAAGGCTCCAACAGGGATATTAACTTAAACAAGATATGGTTTAGAAAGAACAGGAGATTTGATCAAGAGTATTAAACCTAAGGTATGGAATGGATGGCACACTTTGTGCATCTGGGGTAAAATAGGAACAAAGTGGTTCCAATATTTTCCGAGAACAGTTTAGTGCCTTCCTTAAACCAGGAGAAATGGGCAAGTTCTATTCTGCAAAGCCGAGCTAAATTCCTCATCTTGCTCTCCAGAAAAGCATAGGCTTAGTATGGGGGCAATTATTGCCAGATGTTTTTGGTCTATAATTCTTATCGAGCCTAGCCAGCATAGACAATGGTGAAGAATTACATGAAACCAGTCTCAAAACATCTGGATAGGTACAATTGCCCAATCTAATTTATGGGGTGAAACACAATTAAAAAAACATGTCAAGTGGGATAGACTGCTTATTTGCACCCAAGCACTGGGAGAAAATTGCACCCACTCACTACTGTTCCACCTGTCTTTTTTCTGTTGCATGCTCTATCTTTATCCTTTAACAAGAAATATGGTAGCTTTCCCCCCTTCACTTCAGACAAAAATAATCAAAATAAGAGGTTATTTCATACATTTTAAATATACAAGATTTCAGCTAATTTCAGCAATGCTTAAACTAGAAGACCTATGAGATATTGTGGAAAAAAATTCTTGCTCTTGTGTTTTTCTGTTGTGTAGAACACACCTGTACATGTTTAATATATTTTCCTGTGGTGTGACAGCTGATTGCCTTTTTTTAAAAAAAAATCTGGAGTTACTTTCAAAGTGTAATATTATTTTTGTTGATTCATGCATTAACTACATAAAGGGATAATTTAAACATAGCGATGGGAGAAAACATCATATTTAATCAAGGGACTCTTGGAAATTCACAAGTGAATTACTAACAGCCCCTATGACATCTCAAATCAATCTCCTTTAAGAGCTTATGATGTAATCAATCTACCAAGCAATCTTTGGAAAGCTTAGGAACTTAATGTTTATGGAAGCGCCTAATTCATCAAGCAACATGAAGTGGGCAAAAGGAGTTAGAAAAATTAAGCAGCAACTCTGGTGAGGAATCTACCCTTCTGGGGGAAAAGCAAAGATTTGCTTATTTAACTGGCAATAAAATGGTAAGGAAACAATCCCACATCATCATGGCAACTTAACAGAACATTTCTATATGTAGTCTGAGAAATACAAATATGAAACAAGTCCAGAATGGGTAGAATTAGGCTAAGGACAGAAGGCTAATATTTCAGTCTTCAGTCAATACTGCTTTTGTTATGCCACCATTAGCTCAACTGCTTTGTGTTCTCTGAAGCTTCAGGATTTAGCTTTGTCAGGTTTCTTCTCTAACTGTGTGTGTGTGTATTGTGGCATTACAGTCATGACAGACTCTTCATGACCCCATGTCCATGGAGTTTTCTTGGCAGGAATAGTGGAGTGGCTTGCCAGTTCCTACTCTAGGCACCTACAGCACCTGGTATTCCCTGGTGGAATCCCATCCAAGTACTAACCTGGGTTGACCCTGCTTAGCTTCCGAAATCAGGCGAGATCGGATGTGCTTAGGGCATCTAGGCAGCTTTCTTCTCTAATTGAACACCCCTATATTCATGCAGAAGCCTGCAAATGTGTTTGTGGATTTAGCAGTGTGTTTGAATGCCTGTGAAATTGATCCCAATAACCCAACAGCTCTCTTCCAAACCTCCCTTTGCCCAATGCGCGGGGAGATGTATCACTGCCACTTGCCCACTCATATGCCAGCAGCCCCTTGTATTTTCCATTACGGAACAAGGAGCTAATTTCTGCCACTTCCTCTCTTCGCTCACCTGTTGTCTGCTGCTCTATTATCTCATCTATAAAAAAGCAGGGGGAAGCAACAAGGTGACTAAAGGAAGGATGGACAACAGTGGCAAGCAATTTGCTTGCTTTACACCTCATATTTTACTACACTGACCTATCGACAGAGTCGGATTACCTTTCAGTCTTGCATCACCTCCAAAGGCACCACACCCCCAGTTTCCCGTAGCTACTGCTGAAAGGTTATGTGACGAGACGCCAGGTCGAGAGAAACCACAGTATGCCTGTAAACGGAGAAGCTCACATCAGATTGTAACGTTGACTTCTCATGTATGAGCTAACATCAAGATCCAAAAAGAACACCAGTTAATCGATCCCTGCCGTAAACTCCCATGAATGCCAACAAAATTCTTCCCATGTCCTTTACTGAAGTCTGACGCATCAATGCAAAAAGCACCCTTCCAGTCCACAAACTTGGTATTTTTGTTTCACCCACTTCCTCAACCTCCAGACTGCCCTGCCTGCTGTCCTTATTATGGAATACACAGTGCACCTACAAGCTAGAATCTTTGCATACTGGGAGAGCAGCCGAATAGTAAAAACAAAGCGTAAAGTGGCTAAGCCACTAAAATAGAAATGGTTAATGCTGCAACATCTTGTGATGGGAGCCCACCTATTCCCTTTACCTCCATTATACATAGGTATTTCTGTTTATGGAGCAAAAAAAGGCATGAGCCATACAAAACCAGGCAATTTTAACAAGCTTAGATAAATTGTGCTTTGCAGACGTCATAAAAAGAGTCTGTAGAAAAATCATCGATTACCTTTGTCTGTATCTAAAACATAGCCCAGCAAGGACAGAATATTTTATGTGACTATGTAAATGCTGGATGGAGGGAGAAGGAAAATAAAATGTTTTCCTGACTGAAGTGCAAGACAGGATGCTCCGTACTGCAAAATTTTGCCTCTGGCCCCACCTGCGCTGCGCAGTAAGCATGAGAGTGGCAGCCGGGATAAGGAGAGGGGGGTGCCCCTGCTTTCTGAAAGTGTCTAACCTTATGTTAATCCAAGCAAACCCCATTGGCTCTTCTTAAATTCTAATATATGTTAGTCAATTAGAGATGGGCACGACTCAGCGAAATTTTCGTTTTCATTTTTGTTTTTTCGGTTCGTTATGTAACAAAAACGAAAATTTTTCAAAAACGAAACGAAAAATTTTGCCGTGTTTTTCGTTTTCGTTGCGGCAGATGCATTGAACTGAAAAGAATGCTAACGAAACAGAAATTTTTCATTTTTGTTTTTCGTTTCGTTACGAAACAGAAACGAAAACGAAAAATTTGCGAAAACCCAACGAAAATGAAAATGAACAGAAACGGACCCCTAAACGACCAAACAACAAACGAAACACCATTTTTTTGAGTCGTGCCCATCTCTAGTCAGAATCGCAAGCACCTACATACTAGCAACATCCTAACAGCAATGTGCCCTGGAATGTTTGCTTTTCCCCATAAATCTAAGTTTATGTGAGCGTGAAATGTAAACTGTCACTTGCCTGAATTGCAGTCTGCCGTTTAAAGCCCACCACTATCTACAGAGGAGTCAATACAGCACAAATATGTAAGCCACCCCCCAAAAAACTAACACGATTTGCATCTTCCCTCTCAATGTGATTTAAAATACGAAGTCTGATGTGAGATGCCTAGAAAAGGTGATTTAGTTTTCCAATTAAGCTGTCAGTGAAGTTTACTAATTTTATTTACTGTTTCTTGCAGTTTGTTTTATTACTATCTGTGGTGGGAGCTGAAGCTATTTTCAACATGAACACTAGCCTTTCTTTCCATTTTTGAAAGCAAAATTAGTCTTAATTGTGCTGTGCCTGAAATATATGTAAGTCTTAGACAGAAAATGCTAATTATTAAAAATGCCTGTCCTACTCTATTGAAAATATGGCAGGACAAGATTATTCAGATGTTCCTGGATTATTAGCTATATTCATATGCTATCCATGAATATATGCTACAAATAGCAGAAAACTGTTATGCTTCTGTGCTTTCCTCCTGAAGAATTCCATCATTAATGAGGGTGAACGCAAGTCTTTAGTTTACCATTTTGAAGGCATTTAATAAGTTGCATGCTATTAAAGACTCTATAACCTGTGTAGAGATATCATTGCCCATATTTCTGAGCCCCAAGATTGGTCAAGCACAAAGGAAACTGAAGGCCTAGGAGGGCTGCTTGACATATATTTCCCGGCAGCCCCAGGACCGAAGCAGATACCAGAATGTGCTGAAGAAGGCCAGAGCAAACAGGACGGCAGATACCAGAATATCAGAATACATCTGCTCAGGCCCAAGGAAGCCTCTTATCAGTAATGTCTCACTAGCTAGGGAGCATTCTTCCCCCAACTATGGATTCCATTTCCCCTGCTTTGTGTACCTGCTTACTGAACAGATAAGGCTTGCATTCTTTCCCCCACCGAGGAATGTTTCCCTGTATCTATTGTGCTTACTCTCTAATAAAACACTGGGGCTCAGGCAGCAGCAGGAGAAGGCTCAGGGAGCAGAAGGCTCAGGGAGCAGAAGGCTCAGGGAGCAGAAGGCTCAGAGGGAGAATCATCACCAGACAGAAAGGGAGAATCATCATCAATCTCACATGCACGCAGCCAATGCAGACACAGAGAGACACTCAGACATCCATGGAACCCTGACAGACAGACGAACAGGAATGCTGCCCTGAGCGCCAGATGATTTCACCCCGAAACTCTGTGTCCTGTGTGATTCGTAACGCAACAAACCTGATTTAAGAGTAAACCTTGGAAATGCATTTCAACATTTATTTGAAATACATCTGAATGTTATAATGACATCCGGTGTGTTTCTGTTTGTGTTGCCTCGTTACAGTCGTGACCGACTCTTCGTGACTCCATGTCCATGGAGTTTTCTTGGCAGGAATACTGGAGCGGCTTGCCAATTCGTACTGCAGCTACCTACAGCACCTGATATTCCCTGGTGGTCTCCCATCCAGGTACCAACCAAGGCCAACCCTGCTTAGCTTCCGAAATCAGGCGAGATTGGATGTGCTTAGGGCACCTAGGAGATAATGACAACCTACCTTTACCAAATAAGAAAGGATTTTTGAAGTCATTTAATGCAAGATCCTGCACCAATTACATTTCAAGAACACCCCCAGATTTACTATGTGATCTTCTTGTGTTTTTGTTCAAGAAATAATCTAAAACACAGTATGAAGGTACAATTTTTGTGGGCCACTGGACTGGGCTTCAAAACAAACAAATAAGCAAACAAAACCAGAATGGTGAGTTCATTTTTCTACATGGAAAAAAAAAAGATACTTCCAAGACAGAATCACTTACCAGCTAGATTTAAACTGGCAAGCTTCGATTTTAATCTTACCGTTGAAAATATGAATAGCACCCTGTGTGAACTGACACTGCAATTAAGCAAGAAGTCTCCCTTCAAGGAGTTGTTGACACTGCAAAAATTATTGGACAGCACAACTCAAACTCTAATGAAATGGCTGCAAATAAATGCCGGGCGTGAAGCTGCCGGATGGATTAAGTAGCTACTGGCCTTGTTGAGCTCTCTTCTAATTTTCTCAGGAGCAAACTGATCAAGGAAACGTCTGAAATGAAATGCATCTATGGCCACAATTTCCGTGCAGCGCCTCTGCCATTCATCCCTGCACGGGGAGGGGGGAAAGAGAGAGAAGGATGGACAGTAAAATTAACTGTGATAATATTGGTCGTATAAATAAGATTGAAAATGAGTTCATCTCTCGAGGGCTTTACCAGTGGTGAAAAACACAGACATAATGTCAGCGAGAGGCACTGTGGTAATAGATCAAGACTGGACTTCATCAAATGGGGGGCGGGGAGGAATAGGATGGGGGAGGAGGAATGACATTTCCCCATAGATTTAAAAATACATTAATTATACACTCTGACTATTGCAGTCCAAATGTTAAATAACGGATAGGATGCGAGGTTCATTATTTGTCAAGATTTGTACAGATTCCATGGATAAGCAAGATAAAAAAGCTGCATTATTTTGTATTACTTCAGTAATATGAATACAGCATATATCTTTTCACCACTGCCCTTTTCCCCTAGTTTGTCTTTATACCAGAGTTGTCATTCTTATATATGTGATACCAACAAACAAAAAGCAGCCAAGCCCTTGGGTTTCTGCAATAAATGTATCTCTCTCAACCCTTCCATTATTTTGCATTTTGCCTAATCCTAGGGAAAGGGCTGACCCTGATTAATTCTCTCCTCTGAAAAAGTATTTTACAAGTTCTCATTTTTCAAGCTGCCTTTGAAGAACTAGGACAAGACGATGGAACCGGCTGACGCAGGAGAAAAGGCCCCTCTGCAAAATCAGAAGAAGATGGCAACACTCTTGTCAATCACATTCAAGGAAACACCCTCCTGATATAAAGCCCCTCTGACTAAGAGGGACAAAGTGGCTGACTCTACATTCTTTCTTCACATGTGACTCTGATGGGGCAAAAATGTATTCCCCCCGCCCCAATGCCCCTCCAAGTACATATCAGAAGTGCTTCAAAAGCCCCAGAGGATGTTTCTCAACGATGTGTGGGGGTCATGATTCCCAGGAACATCAAGCTCTTTTAAAACAAGTATTTATTATTTATTAATTAAATTCATATACCGCTCCATCTATACAGCTACTCTGGGTGGTTTACGATGTTGAACAAATATCAAAATACATGCCATAGCCAATACAATAAGTAAACAATCCAGTATAATAAAACATAATAGCTTAGCACAATAGCTATCTGTATATACTAGATATAGAAAACAAACAAGACCCCTCCCCGCTCCCTGGTGAACGAGGTCAAAAATATTGTGTGTTTATGTGTGTGTGTTGGGAGGAGGAAATGACAGAATCCTATAAGTTGCTCTTTCTAATAGCCAATTTAGCTGGTGAGCGCTGACAGGATGATATGGAAAATGGCTACTGGCAGACAAGAGGAAGGAATCATCGGCAAGCCAATAGGAATCCAAGGTTTGCTGAAGTTTCACATTCAAGAAAGAGGGAAGGGACCAGCAGCCTGATTACGATGGAGCACGCTCAGTAGCTGCAGAATGTGAAGCGAGAGATGGAAAGAGAAATGAAATATGGAAAAGCCAGCGCGGAGGTGGGGAAACTCGCTGGAACAAGAATACTCCTTTTAGGAAAAGGGCCGTAGTGCAAATCAATAGTTTGCTGCCTGTCACACCGATATTAGATGACTGAAATTGAAGTAATCTTGCAACAATATAGAGGGACTCTGTATTCGGTTTCATATATCATACATGATTACACATCGATCATACAGGATTCCACAGACTTTGTGCTTATAACCACTTATAACTTTGTGTTCGTATCTCCCTTGTGTGATTGCTTTGACACTATGTTTTCAGTGTTAAGTCTCCATCCCCCATAACTTTTGGATGGTCTACCGTGCATGATTACATGGAACTTTTGCTCTCTCTTGAACTGCTCACGTTCTCTTGTAGCTTTAATGTTGTATTTTAATGCTGTGAGGTGTCCCTCAATTCCCTGTTCTCAAACCTGAATAAGTCTTAATTGTACTGGACTGCGTATTGTCCCTCATTACTGTAAGCAGCCGTGGGTCCCTTTCCAAGGAGAAAGGTGGGTTGAAAATACTCTAAATAAATAAATAAAAATAAATAAATATATGACAATATCAGTAGGTGTTTATCAGCAAGAACATTACCTGGGTGTTTCATCTTCATGACTCCGGGCCCAACGATATGTTTCTGCATATCCAGTATATTCACTATACTGTTCTGTACCTGAAAGAAATTGCTGAATTACACGACCCATTTTAGATGACCATTTCTCTTTCCTCCTTAAAAGTAGCCTTACATTTCATAATGCTAACAGGACAGCCAGCATGAGGCGAGGGAGGCAAGAAGAAAAGGTTAAATGCCATCTGAATAAGAATGCCAGTCCTAGTTGTTCAACAAAGTTGCCAAACTCTGTTACCATCTACCTTTTGGTATGATCTCCTTTAAGCATTTCTGCTGCTATTGTGAAGGTATATCGAGAATTCTGTAGAGTCTGCATGCCTTACACATGGAAAATGAGCTTGTCAAGATCCCCCAAAAATATGTTTGAATAACTGAATACTGTTGGCATGAAGGCTGAGAAATCTGGAGGGGGGGAAGTGTTTGTTTAGCATTATTCTAATTTACTGTCTTGTTGAAATAAGGGAAGGTTGTCATGCTTGATTGGTAGAGAAGGCCAAGAAAGGCTGCATTGTCTCAGGGCTGGGAACTCTGCAATGAGCTCAAAATAAGCAGTGATTCCATCATACAACACAAAGAAGCAAGTCTGCCTCTGACTGCAAAAAAAAAAAAAAATCATATAAGGATTTCCAAAACATGGGTTGAAAAGTTCATCAAAATCAAACTGCTGTGCTTTTGCATATAAATACATACATGAAAATGTATGTATATAAATGTAAATAAATAAATAAATAAATAAATAAATAAATAAATAAATAAATAGACTACCCTTCTAGATTTGATGCTGGCATAAAACAAAGTACAGTGGTACCCCAACTTACGAGATGCCTGACCTAAGGAAATCCCAACTTACGAGCACTCTTCAGCGTTCTCCCCCCCCCCACCAGCTGCTTACAAGCAAGATCGGGGATTCCTATTTGCGACCAGCCGGGGGTGGGGTGGGGGGGGGGAAGTGTTGGGATTTGAATTGCCTTCCAGTCACTGAGGCAAATGCTACCTGGGTGACTGGAAGGCAATTCAATAGTGGTGCGCTGCTTCTCTCCCCCCCCCCCTTGGGGCAAGGGGAGTGGCGCACCCTTTTTAAAATCCCTTCCAGTCACGGAGGAAGGTCCTGCCTCCGTGAATGGAAGGCATTTTAAATGGGTGTGTGGCTTCTCTGGAGCCCCCGTGGGGGCTCGCAAGAAGCAGTGGCCACCTTTAAAACAACTGGCGCTTCTCTCCCGGCTCTCGGTGGGAGGGGAAGAGAAGTGGTGGGTGGTTTAAAGGGTCTTTAGCCACCGAGGCAAGCGCTAAAGACCCTTTAAAGCACCCTCCGCTTCTCTCTCCAACACGCCCGGTGGGTGGAGGGAAATCGCGGGTTGTTTAAAGTGGTTTCCCATAGGAATGCATTGAAATCCGTTTGTCCGGAATGGATGAATTGACTTTCAATGCATTCCTATGGGAAATCGCTCTCTGACTTACGAGATAACTGACTTACGAGCATTCGCTTGGAACGGATTAATCTTGCAAGTCGAGGTACCACTGTACTTGTAAAAGTGGAAAATGAAAAAAAACTATGATGGGTAACCAGGCCTTGGCTGAAACATCTGGGGAAGGCTTCTTATTCATCATTAACATAATTTCACCTGTACTGAAAATCTATTTCAAAATTATCTTTACCTTTCCCCGAGTTTTTATCCTGTCTACCCAGGACCATCTTCTACAACATGTTTTGCTTTGGTAACTATAGCAGCGCAAAGGGCAGAAACACAGAATGAAAAGGAGAGAGCATACATGTGGTATAGCTTCAAGTTTCTTTCCCAGTCCAAAGGGGGGGGGGAGAAGCTTTACAAGATAGGCACCTGTGACAGTTATAATTTGGCTTTTGGCAGAATCACAACCCCCCTTGTGCAGACAGCCTGGGGGAGTGGATAGAACAGGGGTCCTCAAACTAAGGCCCGGGGGGGTGTGCAAATGAGGCCCCCAGGGTCCTGAATCCAGCCCCTGGGACCAATTGCAGACACCACCCACCCACCTACCCCCTGCTTCGTGTACAAGCCAGCCTCCACAGTTGCTTCTATTGCTGAGGCAGTTCAAACCAGTGGGCTATGTCACCTCCCCCATTCCTTCCACCCACCGCCCAGATGACCGGCACACTGGCTAGTGGGGCAGTTCAAAGTGGGAGGGCCACATCAAGGTCCCCCGCTCCCCCCACCCACCGCCCAGATGGTTGGGGCACCAGCTGCAACCGACTGGGGCAATTTAAAATGGGAAGGCTGTGGCAAGGTCTCCCACTCCCACCATGGCCCTGAGGCCCCGCCCCTGCTCCTCCTCCACCCTGCCCACCTGCCTTCCTTGTGTGGCTGCCGCCTGTGTTATTGTAGTTGTGAGGAAGGAAGGGGGCAGGCGGAGGCAGCGCCAGCCAGCCTTCCGAGCCAGAGCAGCCACAGCAGTGGACTGACGAAGGGATAGACGGCAGATGACTGAGGGAGAAACGGAGCTACTTCCTGCCCATCCTGCCCCCTCTGAGCTGCTGTGAAAATCAGTGATATGCGGAAGTGGGGCGGGTGGGGGCGGGGGCGATCACAGGGGCGGTGGGCAGTGATGCGATCACTCCCCACTGCCCCGCTTCCCGGCTCCGAGGCCTCCCCAGGTACTGCGATCCCACGATATAGTGGGACCGCAGTACCTGAACCGCAAAATGGCGGGGGGTGACTGTACCACTATAGTGTATTTGGAACTATCAAAATATGGCATTATTTGATGAATTCCAAGTAGAATGTCGATTGTCAAAACAAGAAGTGGGTTCTAAAGAGTTTATACTTCTAACTGGGGAGGGACATATTGTTGGATTCAAATGCCACCATCCACTGCTGTTGGCGAATACCGATGGGAGATGCAGTTTAACAATATGTGGAAGGCCCCAAGGAGCCTTTCCCAATATAAATTGGGGGGGGGGGCTAATTAATGTCTTCAACAATTGCTGAGAGAACTTATAATGGGGGTGGGGGAATCTTCAAGAAAGGGGCAGGTTAAAAAGTGCCAAAGGCAATGCAGTTGTTTCTTGCTCTCCTCTCCTGAATTTAGAAGACAGAATTTTTTCAGGATATTGTAGAATGCATGCAACACGCTCATGAAATTGCACTTTGATACCCCATTAGAGAACACAGATAAATTGTGCTGGTTTTTATTTTATAGTCTTAATTATGAACGCTAGCCCTCAGGTGGAAGATACATTTTCAAACTGCATAGCACGTACCACCATCAGAATACTACTCTGATCCTTAACATTCCCTTTGACTAATCGGCAAGCTGGGAAAATCCTCTGCCTGTGCTTGTTACATGACCGGTTTCATATTCGTTACATGTGATGATCTCAAGCAGATGCCAGCCAATTTCAGCAAATCTAATTTCTTTCCAATTTCTCTGCCTCTTCTACAAATTTCAGCAGCACAGTTACATCCATTAGGCCAATGAGTCAAGATGTATCATCGTAAGATTGTGATTTATCAGGCAGATATCTGCACACAGCAGAAGGCCGCCTAAGCATCGAAATGGAAACAACACAACAATCAAATGAGAATGATGAAATGGCTGTTTCCATTAAGGAAGGAGAGCACTGCATCGCAGAATTTAATTAGAAAATACTAGAATGAAGGAAAATACACTGGGGGGAAATAAGAAAGAACACCATCTTTGTTTACCTGTATGTACAGAAAGAAAACCATCAATTTTTGGTGCAGAAGCCCTAGAAACCTGCTTGCTTTTATCTTTAAAACAGCTTATCTAGCTGTTATTTTTAAACTATTGTACAACTTTTACATCTTAATTCCGCACACAGCAATCATCTGGATGTTGACCTGTAGCCAATAGTCCATGCAGCCCAGGTCATTCTTTAATAACTCCCAGTTTTGGCTGGGGCAACAGTAGATTTTAGAGAAGTTCTTTCCTGTAGACTAATGGTAAATATTTTGCACCACAAAGAGGCAATAATCATTTTGCAGAACCTGCAATGACACCAGACCTTAGTTATGCTTAAAGCATTACCTTTATAAATAGCAGATTGAAACTGACATCTCAGAGACAATGCTTTTTGCACTGAAAAGGAAGAGCAACCCCCCCCCCCATGGTTATTTGTGTACCAACACATATGGGATTTTTTTTTCTTGCACACAGCTTCTTTTGGAAATGGCTGAAGCAGTATGTCTGTGAAGATTCTCAGTCATCCAGGTGAGTTTATCTGGAAGTTGAGTCATGGCTACTGGACTTCTTTTTTGAGAGATAGAAACGTTTCGCTGCTCATCCAAACAGCTTCATTAGTCTGAATACAGCGAGCTTTGGTTGGAACCCCACCTTTCTACTGTGCATTATAAACTCAGCTAATGTGTTTTTAATACTGCTTTTACTTATAAATCTTGAATATATTTGTTTAATTCTTTTTAATATTGCAATTACTTATTACTTCAGCTTTTAGCCTTGTTTCTTTTAATATTGTAACATTTGGATGCTTTAGGAGAAAGTGAATGAATGAATGAATGAATGAATGAATGAACAAGTGATAGGACCACTCTATTCTGATCTGGTCAGACCCTATCTGGAGTACTGTGTACAGTTCCGCACACCTCAATTTAAAAGGGATGTTGACAACCTCAAATGGGTCCAGAGGAGGGTGATCAAGATGGTTGAAAGTCTAGAAGCAATGTCTTACAAAAAGCAGCTTAGGGAGTTGGAAATGTTTAGCATTACAAAAAGAAGGTTAAGAGGGGATATGATAGCTATGTTTAAATATTTGAAATGATGTCATATCGAAAAGGGAGACAGGTTTGTTTTCCATGGCTTGAGAGACAAGGGCTGGGAGCAATGGTTTCAAACTACAGGAAATGAGATTCCATCTGAACATCAGGAAGAACTTCATGACAGTTAGAGCTGTTCGGCAGTGGAATATGCTGCCATGGAGGGTGGTGGAGTCTCCTTCTTTGGAGGCTTTTAAAGCAGAGGCTGGATGGCCCTCTGTCAGGTTCCTACATGGCACAGGGTTGGACTGGATGGCCCTTGAGGTCTCTTCCAACTCTGTGATTCTATGACTTTATGACTATAATTTTTATTATTCTGAGGAATAATGCACAAGGTTTCAACAGGCTAACAGTATGATGACTGAAAGATAACTGAGAAATTTGAACATTGGTTCACTCGAGAATGCACTCAGCTTGGAATATTTTGCAACCGGGTTCTGAACTGCTGGACCACTTCACATATGCAATGCACAGAGATCATGAAGAAAACTTCTTGCCTGTGCCACATCTGATTCTCATACCTCTAATTCAATATGCCTAATTTGAAGAAGTTGGGAAACACAACCAGTGTTTGTAAGAGAGTCATTTAAGTTTCAATTAACATCATCATTTTGCAATATTCCTTACATCAGTTTTGAAAACAGCAAGATATACACATCATCAGCCTCTATGGGGATTTGTGTTCCAACAGAAATTTAAATGTCCTATTGAACAGCTTGTTCAGAAAAGAGTACTGAGATATTAAGGGAAAAAATACTGGTGTTTGCTTGAACCAAAATACTGTATAACCATCATATTTCAACAACATGTTAGTGTAGAGTAGAAACGTAGCTGGGTAAGAGGATTATCATGTATTGTATTACTAAGTAATTAACAGTATGATCTGGTGTAGCCATCTACCCTGAAAACGGTGTCCAGCGCCTGATGGAGAGTGACACAACAAAGTTTATTAAGGAAGTCATATCACGTAGTTTTCTCACACATGCTTTGTTTGGAGGCACTTCTATTTAAGCTTCCTGTAAATGTCCTGCCTCTGGGCTTGTTCTTGGAAACTGTATATAAGAGATAACAGTTCCACAGATATTTTGAAGAGCTCTTAGCACTCTAGGTGTCTGGTTTTCATCTCACCGGTAAAATACAGCTTATTTTGAAACATCAGATTTTTCTTTATTTCATCAAGGAAAGTCTCCACAGATGTTCTAAGCATATTCTGAAAGCTAGAAAACTATGCTAAGGATTTCTAAACGACCTTTTATTTTCTATATCAAATCTCAAAACTGAATAGATCTAACATTACATCACCCCCCCCCCCCCCACACACACACCAAAGAAAGCTACAAGGATAAATCTGCTGGAATTTCCTACAGAGCAATTCCTTACCTAACACAGATGGTACTATCCCAACACAACAGCAATGTACTGGATAATCTGGAGGTTTGCAAAAATATAACCGCCACTTCCTGCCCCCACCCTCAATTTAAAAGATCTCAATGGGACTACACATGGGAATAGTGTAGAGAATAATTAAGGAATAATAGGCATACCAATGGGTGGGTTTTATACAAAAACTAGAATGGAAGATCCTGGAATACAGCACAGTTAGCTGCTTGGATCGCTAAGCAGAACCACTCCATCTGCAAAATGCTATTACAGGTCCCACATGAGAATATTCTTGCTTTTACAGAGGCCCAGGGTTGTGATCCTTTGCACTTCTATCCTGAAATAAGGTCAACCAAATTGTTTTTAAAAAATAATATTACAGTATCTGGTATATTTATATCCTGTTTTTCTTACAAGGAACTCATAGCAGCACATATAGACATCTCCTACCTCTTCCATATATTTTTATCATTAATCAGTGAGACAGGTTGTGCTAAAGGACAGCGGCTAGACGCAGGGTGCATCGTTTTCAGAGGCCATGATGACTGTCCACGACCCCGAGACTTCGAAGCAAGTCTTTTGCCCCCCACCACCACCTCCAGCCTTCGTGTCTCCTCACCCCAACTCTTCCTTCAAAACTGGTCCAAAATTAGCAATGTCTTCCAGAGGTTTAACTGGCCATTTCGGATAAAAACTTCACTTCATAATACTTTATTTCCAGAAGACTTTATGAAGGTTGGGGAGGGACCCGATGGGCTAAACTTGACTCATCCCTGGCCTTGAGAACATCTTTAGTTGAATGCCATGGCTAAATAGGGATTTGAACCAAAGTGCCTTTAGTGTAAATCCAACAAAGATTATCCCAGACTGTCTCTTACAGTGAATCTACTGCTTGAACGGCTGTCCTTTGTAATGGGCTACTGTAAACAGCGGGGTTTATGGAGTCTTTTGGGACACATCTCCTATGAGGTAGAAAGTAGGCTTACAAAAACTAACCTGTGATAATAAGACATTCATTGTGATCCAAAACTTCAGTAATGAGACGTGATACAATCAGCTCCGGATTGATTAAGAAGCGGATTTCTTCTTGTACTAGTCCTGCACCGGTGACACCACCTCCAACGAAGCGATTAGCAAAATCAACCTGACAGAAACATATTTTGTGTGTGTAGTTACTGGTTACTCGCCTTCCCCTCCCTTCACTTACAAGAAAGTAAACACACACTCATTTGTGAAGATCTGCTGTAACTGCTTCGGATTTGACGACAAACCATTAAGCAATATTAACACATAACCAGTGCTGTTGATTAGAGATGTAAAATCTGTGCATTTCCATGTACTTATGTATTTTCCCATGTAATCTGCTGTAACATAAAGCATTAGAGTGCTTTATTTTCCCTAATATGCATCTTTGTGTCCACAGTTTCTACCAATACAAGTTTCTTTATGTACATCTTTTGATAAGAAAACTGCCAAAGATTAACTACACTTCACTTTGCTTAAGAACACACATTTGGTAGGTTCATATTAAAATATGAAACATGCATATTCTCCCCCTTCATTATTCTTGGTACCCTGTGTATCTAGCTATCAGTAGCCCACTCTAGCAAATGTTCAACAAAGTAAAAAAAATAATCTATCAGCACTTTTCAATCTACAGAGATTGCTACCAAGATTTGACTGGAGGCACCTGGAAAGGAATAAGAGTTTTTACTCTCAATATGACCTATGTATCGTTATCATTAGGTAATAACAAGCTGTTGAGTCTTTGCTTTTAGAACCAACCAGTATGGAGGATGAGCACATAAACAGTGCCTTGTTACTTGTTTCCATCAATACTGTGCCTACGTTATTAGTCCCAGTAGTATCAGACTCATTAAATGGAAGAGCACATCAGCCTGTCTGTAGATAAAGGTCAACATTCATGGCTCTTCTAAGGGTGCACCCACCAAATTAAGTACAATGGGTGATGGCCTAGGGGAGTGCCTTTTCCACCATGTCTCCCTGCCTTGAGAATGCTCTTGCAAATGAAGCTGATCTTGTATGAACACTGTCATCTTTTCTGGTGCCAGTCAAAGGCCCCTTTGACTTCCCAGCCTTTCTTTTTCTTTTTGAGATGAAATATTAGCTTAGAATTAGACATCATTTTAGCTTCTTTCTATTATCCTTCATTTTTTCTGCATTTCCTTTCTGTATGTTATTATGCTATTTTAATTTGGAGTAAGCTATCCTGATAAATTACACCTAAGGGAAATATATGCACCTATTAATTTATTAACAAACATAAACATCCCAGGAGGCATTTATGGTTAAAGTAGTGCTCAAACATGTGCAAAACCCGGGAGAGAGCTCTCTTTAACGTTTTTAATCTGCGTTAGCCCAAGCAGAGGAATCTGTTCTGTTTATGCAAGATCAGAAAGCTGGCAAAATGGGACTGACAATCATATCTCTTAGGTGACTGTTGTGGGTGCACAGAATGCAAATCTAAACAGTACAACAAATGAATTACAAACATTCTCTCTCCAGGTCTTCAGTGTTGACGGGCTTGCAAGAGAAGAAATAATAATATTGCTTTGTGGTTTTAAAATGCATCTTGATTTTAATGCACGTTTCAGGAGATAATATTTGTAACACTGGAAAACAGCCTTACGCTCCTCCTACCCCCACCCCCCAAAAGATAGAAGACTTGCCAGAATGGATCAGGTCTCTGGCTCCTTATTCATATTTAATTATAATTAATCCAACTGTAAGAGACCATTATTATAGCAAATCAAAGCCAGATATGAATATATTAGTGATCAGTTGTATGCTTCTATGGGGTCTTCTGCAAAAGACTGTCTCTGTTCCACAAGGCTGTGCCCAAGACAACCAGATTGGTTTACTTCATCACACCACCAGCTTACATACTGGGCTTTCAGCCCAGTCAAGACAACAGTTATTATTAAAAAAAACACCTTGTTTCCTTAATGCTGCCTGACTATAATATTTTAAGATTACATTTCCAAACTCAACTCTCTTTTAGTTTTAATTTTTTTTAATGGTATGGATACAGGACAGGCTTTTTTATCAATCTGTTTTAGATGAGTGGCTTTTAGATCAAAACAATTCCACCAGCAGAGACAAAGCGTCCTGAACCGCTTGAACTGGCCACCAGCTGGGGCACAGGCCACATCATTTCTGAAAGGAAAAACACAAGTAGAAAATTGGCAGCCTGTCATCTTTGTTCTCTGAAAGCCACTGCTCCTGTCGTTCTTCAGTCTCCGTCTGACCTGAACAACCTGGAGCCATCCAGATCTTATGACTGTCAATCAAAAGGTTTTACAGCAGGGCACAAAAGTGGAAAACAAGGTGAACTGGAGACAACAGATAACGTTAATCCTGTCAGAACCATCAGCTCTGCTACTCCATGATGGCCTGCTGCTTATGAGTAACCTAGACAAGAAGCAAATTATTCTGCTAAAATGTCCAACAGACCCAAGTTTAGTACAAGTATATGTATGATTCTACTCTTACCTGTAACATCCCATGTCCATTGCTCTCAATAGTACCTTCATATGTGACATGCAACCTGGACATTTTTGTCTGAATCCTATAATGAAACAAATGCACAGAGAAATGAAAAAACACAGCAATATTTGAGATTTTATTTTCTCAAAAGGAAGAATGAATACAGAAAGGAAAATGGATAGGAGGAATGTTGATAATTAAATTTTTATATATAAATATATACTGTAACTGCATACAAGAATGAATTATACCAGACTTCACATTTATAAATAAAATGCCAATCTGCCAATCAAACTAGACAAAGTTATAATAATTTGCAGCCCAAGGCACTGAGTTGTCACATCAGAAAATAAGCACAGAAGAATGGGCTGCACTTACTTTTGACTCACATCACCATAATGAGTCTGAGGTTTATACTCAAATTAGTCTTAGTCTAATTACTTGACCACACTGACTCTCAAAGAAATGCTTAATTTCTTCTTTCGCCATTTATGTACTTAGATGAAGCTCTACAGATCTTTATTGGACCATTCAAAACAGCCACTTACGGCATGTTCTTTTTGAGAATTCTGAGTTAGTAAGAACTACTGGTACTTAAAATACATACAGTTTAAAATTGACTTTTATTTTACTTTGGATGAAACAGGCCTCTACACTTAAAGCCTTTAGGAATTTCTTCCTAATCAGGTCTATTTCAGAACAGATCTGAAATTAAATAGCATTAACTCTACAGATGGGCACAAAACGCTAAAACAGTGTTTCTTTTCATTTTTCGCTTCATTCAGTTCTGTTT
>JAHTLZ010003518.1:27952387-27984326 GCA_023846285.1 Phrynocephalus versicolor | reverse complement strand
AACGGGTATGTGCTCAGTAAGAATTCCATGCCACTTATAGGGTATATAGGGTATATTTTCTTTCAACACAGGACATCCTCACATGATGAAATATATAAAACAAGTAATAGATATACCTTATTTACCCAACTAGGATTTAGAACTCCTGTTCCAATAGCCTGAAAAGACTATTCTAAAATCATGCCAATGGAAAAACAATGCAGGTAAACCACGTTACCATCAGCATTTTCAATTTCTTTCAGGAACATTTATTATGAAAGCTTGCAAAAGCTCATCTATGAAACTTGGCTCTATACATAATCAGATCAGCTTTTTCTGGTTTCTTTTTTTTAAAGATCTCCTTCAGAATAAATCTTCAGACTTTTAAATCACATTCAACTCCAATCAATGGCAAAAAGAAACCGCTCAATATGCTACATATTAAGTTTTACCTCTACAGCTGTGCTACAAGTAGAATGCTTCCTTGGGAAAAAAAAAGATTGCCTGTCATAAATTGCCTGTGACATCATTTCCCCCAGACACTCATCTCTTCATAAGAGGCAGGACAAGATTACTAAACCAACGAGCGACGAGGGAATTCACAGTCAATTCCCCTCCAGAGTAACTATTTTCACTTAAAAATGGCCTCTGAGATGGCATCTCCTATATGCCCTTGAGGGTTTGGTGATACATTTATCATGCACTAACTAGACTGCGATGGAGAAATGGCAAGACAGAGAAATTTCTTTGACGCCATTTACAAGATACAGCACATTTCCCCTCTGTTTGCTAACAAACACACATTTGTCATTTTAAGAAAGCAGGAGACATAAAAGCACCATTTTATGCAGATATTAAAATAAAATTATCAGTTGTAATAGACAAAACACTGAGCTGCACTGTCTGTATTCATGTGCACATCCAAGTAGATACACATGTGCATTCAGCTTTTGGCTCACCATGGTACCATGTAAGTGCAACTAACTAAAACATAATACAAAACTAGAATAGGTGATACCTTTTAGGTAGCAACAAAAAAATTGATAATATTTCGAGGGCAATATCCTCTTCCTCAGAGCTGCACCAAAAGTTCAACCATGGCAAAAGATGTAAAATCCTTGGCAAGATAAATGCCAGGTAGTTTCTTGGTTGAGGCCCGGAGCAGAGATGTTGTGAGGCAATATCTGAAGTTACGGGGTGTTTTTACAGCCCTGTCCGTCATGTAAAACATGTAAAACATCTAAAGATTCTAAATCATGTAACCAACAGAAAAATATGGAAAGACAAACTATGGATGAGATATACAGCTCATACTGAGGATGTAATCAATGTTATAGAGCAAAGCCTGATAAAACAACTTCAAAATTTCCCCAAAATCAGTTTTAACCAATGAAATTGCTCTGGGTTACCCATTCCATTTGTTACAGTTTGAATGTTTTTATAGCCTTCACCACAGCTGTACACTGTACACTTTAACCATTGATTCTGAAATGGGTGGAATCAGTGACATTAAATATGGATCCTGATATTTCTAAAATAGGAACATTCTCTTTTTATTAACTTTTTTTGAAAAGATAAAAAACTATTTATACTTTTAATGTGTAGCCTGCAGAATTAAAAAACTTTAAACCACCCAGATAGTACTTGAAGTGTTATGGGGTGGTTTATAAGCAGACACATTGGTTTGCTTTTATAAAAATAAGAAAGCTGCTTTCATATCAAATTTCTGTGTTTTAATTTTAAATTACGAATGGATGTTTTAGGGAGCTTTCCCTCAAAACAGGTTGAATGACAGTAAAAAAGAGTAAGAGAATTATCAATGTTTCCCAAAGTTGAAAAGTGGCCCAACAATGAAAACTTTGAGAACCAAGGTCCTAGTCCTAGACAGATAGAAGCTAGCCAACAATTTTAGGAACAAGCTATAGCTGGGAGGGGCAAGAAAATGGGAATATGTGATAAAATATCATGTCTGGAAGGGAGTTTTGGTATGGATAAGCGTAGTTCAATCAAGGCTTAATCTACAAAAAATAGAAATACAGTGGCACCTTGGTTTGTGAGCATAATCCATTCCAGAAGCATGCTCATAAACCAAAATACTCATAAATTAAATCAAAATTTCCCATAGGAAATATTGCAAACTTACCTGATTGTTTCTGTTTATATCATTTACTACTTTTTTAAAAAACTATCATAAAATACCCCTTCTTAAGGAGATGGATAAGTAATACCTGGATTTCAGAAATTTACTGAAATCAAGGCCAGGATGAAAAATGAACCCATAACTTTACTTCCACTTCAACATAATTGTCAAAATGGAGACATTTTCAGGGGTATTTTATTTCTACGCACCTTTCCCAATCTGGAAATTCCTGTAGACACTGTCTCGTAAATGTAACCAGTCCAATAGGTTCTGTAAGAAAACAAAAGCCAAATATGTACATATTGTTTATGAAAAATAGCGTAAGCTTGCAACACATGCACTTCTATGTTGGGTATCTGGAGAAAAAGGGATGTAAGAGCTACAGGAGGATAGGGGAACAAGTCAGGGACTAGCTGGATTCAAGCTAACATAATAAATTCAATTAAGGCTACAGTTCCATGCACCCTTTCGTGGGAATACATACCATCAGAGTGATCTGAGAACTGCCTCTGGTCAACAAACACATGTCACAAATGACACTGAGAATATAGTTCATTGCAAGGCACTATGTATATAACCTAATGGGTAGTAGTGAGACTGAAGTAAAGGCAGGGTGCTGCTTTTATACCGCCCCAAAGCACTTAAAACACTCTCTGGGTGGTTTACAGGTAATTACGAAGGCTACACATTGCCACCCCACCTGAGCCCCAGCAAGTTGGAAACTCATTTTATCAACCTTGAAAGGATGGAAGGCTGAGTGAACCTTGAGCCTGCTACCTGGAATTGAACCCCAGGCCGTGAGCACAATTAGAGCTGCAGTAGAGCAGATTAACCACTGTGCCATGGCACGAGGCTCCCTGGAAGCACCATGGCATCTTTTTTTAAAAAAAGCATTAATAACAGGAAGCAATGGCTGGAAAAGGTAATGCAGCCTCAGAAGTAGGTCCTTCTCCAGGTCAGCAAAAGGTAGGTGTTTGAGGACTGGAAATCCCATAATTCTGCTGGGGGAATCAATTGGTGAATTCTGAATCCAAAAGAGCACAGTTACTGTATACTTCCTATTTGATAAAAAAAATAGATTAAGGAACTAAGAAGTGTGTTCGCTCTTTTGAGCCATTTGAATTAGTCCTAACAATAAAAAAACAAAGACAGCCAGAACAAAATAAATAACAAAATCCATAGCAGGGAGCAATATCTTAAGGACCAAGTATACTTCCCTGATATTTTGTTGTATTTTATTTAGTCACCTAGTCTGATAAAAAATTTCTGGAGAATTCAAGAGTTTGTGCAATATTGTGGAATTATCTCTTAGCCTGAATGGAACCTTGGGGGCCTTTAATACGTCAGCAGGCCCTCAAATGAACACCTTTAAGTTTTCATTTGTTGTCATACATTCTATTACGTCTGCCCCCAGGTTAGTGCACGTTGCCTATACATTATTATTATTATTATTATTATTATTATTATTATTATTATTATTATTATTATTATTATTATTATTATTATTATTATTATTATTAACCAGCTTTCTAAGTAACAAATACATCTTCATCAGCCAAACGAAACGTACACAGTATATTTATTAAATAGAAAGATCAGAAGATACACAAGATGCTTTTACTTTTCTCTGTGACTCTTCTGAAGTAGCAGAAAAGGGTTTTTAGTTTCTCAGGCTTCCTAGGTGAACGTCCCTCAAACAACCTAAAAAAAAAAGATAAGAAAAGATCATTGATTCAAAAATCAAATACTAGAAGGAAAAGAAGTAGCATAATAACTTAATTTAGTTGCAACAAGAACTCATTTGCACAACCAATTTGAGCTGATGTGTTATGGCCTCTCCAGCATTATTATAGAAGAGATCAGCTGTGTGCACAAACAAAAGAAACTAATCTTCGTACAAGCTTCAGGAGCCAGAAATGGCCCGTGACCTACTGTCTTTCAGAACATATTGTCACCTACTGGGAATATATTAGGAACATGAAGGTATTGCTCATAGCTGTTTAAACAACAGCTGAATGCTGACTGCTTTATTTTTACTGCTATTGTCCTAGACTCTATTAGAACCAATCAGTTAGACTTCTTCTCTTTCCATAATCAGAACAGAGATTAAACTTCATGTTTAGGAAAGAGGGGGTAAAGTCTTAAAAACCATGAGTACTTCAGTTCATGTGAGCAGACAACTTGGGTCAGCAGAGATATATGTGCTTTTTACCCAGTTATAGTGACAGCTACATTGGTTTCAGTATATCTCAAAAGCCATCTACATCCCCTCAAGACAAACATTCCTTTTATTGACAGATTTCAATAGCTACTGTTAGAGAGGAAACAGATTGCTTCAAACATTTCCCTGCATGCAAAGCACTCCTTTTCTACATTGCATTTTAAAGCTTTAGGGGAGAAAACCCCTCTCATGTTATTTGGTGATTCTTAAAAGAAAACCTTTTACGAGAGTCAGTATAATAGACATCCTCTATTTTTAGCTAGGACTACATTCTTTTATATAACATTATTCTGTGACAGCTCCCTATCAGAAGCCTGCACTTACACTGCTTAATTTGATTTTATACAACACAAAAATCAGCTTCATGGGTCACATAATGCAATTTGCCTGAAGGAGAAAACTGTGGAGACTTCAGAAGATAATTCCTCAGGTAGCATGTTCACTAAAATAAGTCACATAGACCTGTGACTATATATTCTCATTCCAAAAGGGGGGGGGGAGAAAAAAGAAAAAGAAAAAAGGGGTTCTTGAAATACCAAAATCAACAATATATCCCCAAAACACAGAATTCTACACTTAGGGACATGGTAGCTGGGTCAGCAAGCAAGACAAACCTATGCAGAGAAAGTGAACACAGCTCTGCCCTGCCTTTATAACAGGCAATAACTTTTCACAATTCCAACGCAGATCTTTCAATATCACAGTAATCCAAGCTCATGCACCAACTACCGAGGCTGAACAGGTTGAGGTTGACCAATTCTATGAAGACTTACAACTCCTTCTAGAACTGACACCAAAGAAAGATGTTCTTCTCATCATAGGGGATTGGAATGCTAAAGTGGGGAGTCAAGTGATAAAGGAGTAACTAGCAAGTTTGGCCTTGGAGTTCCAAACGAAACAGGGCAAAGGCTAATAGAAATCTGTCATTGCAAACACTCTTTTCCAACAACACAAAAGGTGATTCTACACATGGACATCACTAATGGACAATACCCGACTCAGTTTGATTATGTTCTCTGCAGCCAAAGATGGAGGAGTTCTATACAGTCAGCAAAAACAAGACCTGGTTCTGACTGCAGCTCAGATCATCAGCTTCTTATAGCAAAATTCAAACTTAAACTGAAGAAAGTAAGAAAGATTACTGAGCCAGTCAGGTACAATCTAAGCCAAATCCCTTATGAATACACATTGGGGGTGAAGAATAGATTTAAGGAACTAGATTTGGTAGATAGAACACCTGAGGAACTATGGATGGAGACTTATAACATTGTACAGGAGGCAGGAACAAAAACCATCTCAAATGAAAGAAAATGTAAGCAAGCAAAGTGGCTGTCCAATGAGGCCCTACAAATAGCGGAGGAGAGAAGGGAAATAAAATGCAAGGGAGAAAGGGAAAGATACAGAAAATTGAATGCAGACTTCCAAAGTATACCAAGGAGAGACAGGAAGGCATTCTTGAAGAGTGTAAAGAAATAAAGGAGAACAATAGAAAAGGAGTACAACATGATTGTATACTGTCACCTTGCCTATTTAACTTATATGCAGAGTAAATCATGTGAAAGGCAGGAATGGATGAATCACAAACCAGAATTAAGATTGCCGGAAGAAATACCAACAACCTCAGATACGCAGATGATACTATTCTGATAGTAGAAATTGAGGAGGAATTAAAAATGATACTACTCTTGATAGCAGAAATTGAGGATAATTAAAGAACCTCTTAAGGAGGATGAAAGAGGAGAGTGAAAAAAATGGGCCAAAACTCAGCATAAAAAAAAACACCCCAAGATCATGGCCATCAGTTCCATCACCTCCTGGCAAATAGAGGGGGAAGAAATGGAGGCAATGTCAGGGTTTACTTTCTTGGGCTCCTTGATCACTACAGATGGTGACTGCAGCAATGAAATTAAAAGATGCCTGCTTCTTGGGAGTAAAGTAATGGCAAACTTAGGCTGCATCTTAAAAATCAGAGACATCACTTTGCCAACAAAGGTTCAGATAGTCAAAGCTATGGTTTTTCCAGTAGGGATGTATGGAAGTGAAAGCTGGACTATAAAGAAGGCTGATTGCCGCAGAATCGATGCTTCTGAGCTGTGGTGCTGGAGGAGAGTCTTGAGAGTCCCCTGGACTACAAGGAGATCAAACCTATCCACCCTGAAAGAAATCAACCCTGAATGTTCACTGGAAGGACAGGTTTTGAAGCTGAGGCTCCAATACTTTGGCTACCTCATGAGGAGAGAAGAGTCCTTGGAAAAGTCCCTGATGTTGGGAAAGATTGAGGACAAAGGGAAAAGGGGACGGCAAAGAATGAGATTTATTTATTTATTTATCTATTTATTTATTTATTTGATGCATTTGCATACCACAACCTTTTTCCATAAAGGAACTCAGGGCGGTTTCCAATAAAAACAGTTAAAAACACAACAGGAAGAATGAGAACAATGAGAAAGCAGTGGCAAGATAAAATAAAAAAGTGGCAAGGAGGGAAAACCCTCGGCGGAGAGCGGCAGGACCATAGCACAAATGGCATACCTTCTGGAGGTGAATTGGTATAAGTTAAGAAATCATGGTAAACATTATAAATTACATACTGAGTTGCATGACCCAGCATACAACAGATAATGACTGCATTTGTTCAATCTACTTGTTCAATCACACTGTCTTGAATACTGATGGGCCAGGAGTACACAAATGCAAAGTGCAACACAGATACTGTATGTTGGATGGGATGAGCCAACATGATCCTAACCTCACACTGCACATAGAATGTGGATTATCTGCACATCTGTTCAAAAGATGGCAACACAAGTGTGCAAAGTATTCTAAATTTTTCAACAGATCTGTTACCACCACATATTGGCTTTATTGCACTGGTGCTGTATTTTTGGATACAATTCAAAACAAATTAGTCAAAGTAACTTCATGAGCTGTTTTCTCTCCCTCTGAGATATGTGAATGGCAATAACATGTCCATGCTTTATTCCATTTTCCTAAACCCATACCTCAGCCCAACTGCAAAGCAACTCCCTGATTAGAAGTTGTGATCAATTTACTAATGCATGAGTCAAGAAGAAAAACTAGGTTTTCTTTTTAAATTTCATCTAATTATAATGCAATGTAAGAAAAGACAAAGTTCAACAAGCTGAATTTTATATTATATTAATTGATGTATCGCTTGCAGTTTCATACTTCCTTCCAGTACAGCACTTTTGCCTAGCAGGAGATGCTGTCAAACTGTCGTGTCGCCACTACAACTTGGGATGTTGTGAAGAAACACAAAACTTTGAGGAAGCCTTTAGAGAGATTTTTCCCTTGCATTTACTGGGAGCGTGGCTTCTCTGTTGTCCAGCTATATGTATGGATACATTTGGGTTGTTTTGGGATTGCTAGAATGTGGGTTGTTGGGGCTAACTGGGAAAGTGGTTTGATGGGGAATGGGCACGATTTTGGAAGTTACTGTACTTTTATGACTGTCAACCACTGAGAGTCGTGCTCTGCACTAAATCAGGCAGTATATAAACGGCTATAATACGTACATGCATACATACAGTACATACATTTTACAGAGTCGAGTGTTGGTACAATCCACAATTTTCTTTGACCTTACAGCTTTTAATAAACTCAGCAGTAACATTAAACAAACTGAAGACCTTTATATGGATATATGTGCAGTCTGTATAACTCAGGAGTAACTGGTTATGTGGTCAAGGGTTGTGAGTTTGATTCCACACTCTGCCTCTCAGAAAAAGAGCCAGCCTACGTGGCCTTGGCCAAGCTACACAGTCCCAGGGCACCCTCACCTTGCTAGTTAGTGGAGAACCCCACACCCCGACATCTGTTAAGCTTCCCTTTAAAAACAATCATGTCCTCTTCAGTCAATCTCAGGATGCTCAGTATATACAGATAAAGCATTCACTGCTCCAAATCATTCAGTCATGCTAGTAAGATATTTATCTGTGGACCGGCAATGCTATTTCAAGTTATGCAGTGCTAGTTACTGTGTGTTACTGGGGAACTGTTCATATTAGTACTCAGATAAAACAAAACCCCCCAAAAGATCTCTGAAGCATCTGCAACTATTTACCCAACAGTCCAATTTTTACATGTTGACTCCCCCCAACCGCAATTGTCACCCACTTCTTTCTTTTCTTTTGCTGTTCAAGCAGAATGGTGGCATATATGCATTTCTTTTACTGGAACTGACAGAGAGCTTATATATGTATTCCCCATATTAAAATTACACAGTAGGAGTATTTTTCTTTCTTTTCTCAAATCATATTTAACCACTCCCTTCACATTCAGTAGGGATTAGATGGTTAACTGAGCGTAAAATGGACATTCCCCATTTAACTATTTTTTTTATAAAATTAACAGACATGAGAATTTTCCACTCCCAAATTACATATTATGCTTTCTAATGAGAAAGTCTCAAAGCAGCGTCAAATTATGACACACACAAGACACCATGGAAAACAAACCCTTGACTACGGCTGCAAGTCTTTTCAAGTTAATTAAGTAAATGAGCTTCAATTTCTCTATTTACATAGAAAGTAGCTTAGAGGTTTTAGATTCCCTTGGCTTGAAGTTTAAGGAACACGTCTCAACCATTTAACCCTCACAGGCAATAACTTTTTATATTTATTCCAGTTAACGAAATATCAAGTGTAAAATCATCTCCAAGCAACAAAAACAGTATTGTTTCATTCGAGGCAATTCTTTATGAATGTGCCGTAGTATAAAGTACACTTGGGAGCCACAGAGTGATGCTGGAATATAAGGCTTTAAAGCCAGATATAAGCTCTGCCCTTCAAAACCCTGATGTTTCATAGCTGAGCGTTTGGGCTTGCTCTGCTGCAGTGGCCCTTTGGCCTTTTGGGAGGTAGGTAGCCATATTTGAGGAGCAGCAGTTTAGCTAAACCCCCCAAAACGTCACCTTTTGACTGACATGTCCCAGAATCCTTCAATCATTATGGCCAGTAGCAATGATGTCTGGGGGACGTGGGGACTTTTAATCCAAAAAAATAACATTTTTAAAGTCTAGAGGCCATAAAATCCCACAATCTAATGACTTCTAATGAAGCCATGTCTCCTATCCTTGGAAGGCATCTCATACTCTGCAAGACCTAAATTTGCCTCTGAACATATACTACCTGTTGGTAGTATACACCAAGCATGTCCAAACTTCGGCCCTCCTAATGTTTTGGACCACAACTCCCAGAATTCTAAGCTTAGATTGCCAATGGCAAATGACTGTGGGACTTGCGGTCCAAAACAATCTGGAGGGCCGAAGTTTGGACATTCCTGCCTTACACCTCTTTCCTAAACCTAGAAGCTCTCAGCTCAGTTGGAAGAACACCTTGCATCAGCAACATGGAACAGAAATGCTACCATCCTGTGGCACCTTAAGAACAAATTTCAGAAACTTTTCAGGCATACAGTGTACTGTACGGTACTATGCTTTCACAGAAAGCAGTTTACGTCACAATAAATGTGTATTTAAAAGCTACAATGATGTTTACCTTCAAGATGTGACTGGCCCATAGCATAAATGAGGAATAGATGTTTAAGACACATTTAGGCCTGGTTACTCCTTGAAACATTCAGATGTTGGAAACTGACTAATGCGAAGAAAGGTAACCATAGAGTTTTCATAAACATAAACATGAAGCCCTACTCCCTAATCATATTAATCCAAATAGATGAAAAAATCATTCCACGGAGAAAACTCATTAATGCTACCAAATAAATGCTTATGGTAACAGAATTGCATTACGGCTGAATCAGATTTCTATTCCTCTGTACAAACACAATATGCAGCATAATTATTTCCCTTCTTAAGACTATTCTATAAAGGGACATCTATCTTAACTAGTGGGTTTTCCCTTCATATTTTTTTAAAAAGCTGGTAGATACCTGATTTTGGTACAAATATAAAGTTGGTGTTTATGATGAGTGTTCTTACTGTTTTTATCTGCTAACCTTAAATGAAAAAGTATGCTCAAGTTTAAGATTAATCTTCGTATACACATTTATATTAAAAAGTGTTCTTCAAACAGAGGCCTACTGCCAGGTATATCTTTTTGTCTTTTATTGAAGAGTGCACACACAATCAACTAATACTAATTATCCAGTTGTAAATTTCAGGCTTGTCCTTTCATTCCAAGAGATATTCAGTAGCACAACTAAGTATTTCTTAGTCAAGAGACCTTACTGCCCACTGAATACATAATTTATTTCTTACATTCATAAAGACACATGCAGTCTTTTCATCTTGATCAGGTTTAATGGGAGAAGTACACTGACGATTCAAGACCCAGTTTAAGATTTGGATTCTTCCCCATGTGCCTCTCCATGCATTAATCACTCTCCCTTTAAGATCATATTTAGCTGTTCCCTTCGGTGATCCAAGACAGACATGACACTAAGCATGTGTATCTGCTTTGTTGTTGTTATATTTTAAATAATACAAGCACAACTCATCAGCCTTCGGGGAGTAGGACAACAACATGCAGGATGGGAGTTATTCTTCACTAACGTTCCTACTGAAAATCCCTTCTCCATCCAACAGGATTTCCCAGTTAGAAACGTCTTTAAAAAATCACTCTTTTGCAAGAGGCAAGCACGTTAAACCAGAATGCCTTATGTCTCCTTGCACTTTCTGTAATTCTACACCATCAAAGGAGAAGTTGTTTTATGGATACCTTCTACTACAGCATTTGGAGACCCAATAACATGCATTTCAGATCTGCATGTGTAAGATTTCCCAGCAGTACTGCCATCTGGAAGGTTTTTAAAAAGAAAGAAACAAACAAAAAAACTCAAGTTTTAAGCACTTGCTCCAATCTTTATTTAAGACTGCCGAGCAATGGGTGTGCTTCAAAAATTCTAAGGGAAGTAAAACACACAGCTTTTGTGTGGCAGTTGTTTCGCAATGACAAGTTTGTTCTTTCCCAGGAGGAAATCTCATCCGGATAGATATAGGTTAATAAAGATATAGGCCTTTATTGTTTTTGATGGACCCCTGCAAGCAGAAATAATGCAAGTCGAGCAGACCATATTTAAAATTTGTAAGGCGGCAGTTAAAATGCCAACAGTTTTCTGCTCTTAAGTTGAATTGCTCTTAAGTCGAGCTGCTCTTAAGTTGGGGTACAACTGTATTCTTATGACTTTGGTGGGTTAGCAGAATCCTTCCCCCATTAGCAGAGAGAAACAAAAAAAGCCAACCTGTCAAGATAGATCAGGCCAATTTCCTGACCCCAGAAGACTGCACTCGCTCCCCCAAACCACTGTTCCCAGAAGTATTTTTGATGCCATCCCTCTGAAAAAAATCTTGAGGCTGTGAGATGGGTCCATTTCTTGATCCAGCCATTAAAAGCAACTGAAATATATTCAAAATGGCCTGGATGCCACCCTCACTTTCCACCTCCTCATGTGACACTAACAGCAAGAAAGGCTTCCCCCCCTTAGCTTTCTAAAAACATATGGCTGGGATTTTTTATGAAAATGGGATGCTGAACAACATGGCCCACTGTTTCTGATCTATCAGGACCGTTCTTGTGCTCTAACCGAGAACAAACTGAGGAAATGAGATTTTAACGTAAAGATTTCTTATAAAAGTGAATGGGTTGTAAGTATGATTAAATGGAAGCAAGCAAGCATGGGATAACAATAATAAAGAATGGTATGCACCAAAATACTCAAATGCCTCTGTTTTTATTTTGTGTTCTGTCAAATCATCTAAGAAGTATAGTCGTAAATCTTACATTTTTCAGATTTCACTAACAGGTCTTTCTTAGATAAAGCGACCATATCCTTTATTGTTCTTAACTGGGTGTTTTGAGGACTCTTTGAGGTTTACAGTACAGACAAGGAGACATCTCCTCTAAACTAGGCAGTCCAAAAATGCCATCTTCTAAAATGGTCACCATACCTGTTGAAGTTAATATCTGGAAAGCTTGAATACTCTGATTTCATCTTGGCATTTCGCCGAGGAAATGTGCAGAAGAAGGCATTTGCTAGCAAACTAGCAGTCTGCTCCTGTGACATTGTGATGGAATGGTTCATTTTTTGTTTCAGTAGAGGTATTGGCTAACAAAAGGGCAGAAAAATGAATATAATCAAGTTAGCAATTAAAAAAACACCAAACACACCACCCGTCAACAAGAACACAGGGGAACAAATTGCATTTACTAATTTGAAGCAGAAGTAATTTATAGGAAGTGGTGAGTCCTTAAATCAGCAGCACCATTGAAGTCAAGAGCTGTATATACAAGATGATTGGAAGGAGACAAATTGTAGATTTTTAAACAATAGAAAATAAGACACTGCAAACAAAGCATCACTAGCCTACAGAAAATAAAGTGTCTCTAGGAGGTATGGATGGAATATGAGAAATAGTAAGAAAAAAGTAAAACATCAAGAGGTTGCCAACAGCTGTATTTTGCAGCCTCACTGTCACATGGGTTGAAGAAAATGGGCAATTACAGCAATCACATCTCAACAGCTGCAAAACATGACACTAAACAAGCCAACTATAAAAGGGGAACCGAAGTGTAGCTCCCTTTGATTTCCTTGTATAAATGAGAGCAAAATAAAAAAAGCAATATGGCAAACTATATGAGGGTCCATTAATGGAATTAATCCTATATAGTTATTTTGCAAACTAGTTTGTTATGTCCGAGATTAATGGTCCCTAAACTATATAAAATGTATTATTACAGCATATAAGAAAACTAGCACTTTTAAGGGAACTTTTAAAATGATAACGTCTTTACAGGTGGAAAAATTATTGAAGATTTTCCTGCATATTTGAAAAATATATTTATTATATCCTTAGTTAAGTATGAATTTTCCTAATTGGTAAGAAATAGGCTGCCTCCACTGAAGGCAGAACATGACTAGAGATGGACATGATCCTTTTTTTCAGAGGTTTGTGCCAGTTCATTCACATGGCAGCGCACACTGCCCAACTGGATTCTCCACTCATCAGCTGGTGCATGCTGTTGTTCTCCTCCTCGTTGGGCCTTCACTCAGTCCCAGGATAACCTGCTACCTTCCTCGAGCACCTACCAAATCAGATGAGGTGGTGCAGAAAGGATTCCTGCAGCCCAGCTATTGACTGGGCAGCTGCTGAAGGAGGCGGAGGAGGAGGGGAACAGGTGCTGCTGCCAGGACTGGACAGATGCCCAAAGAGGAAGAGAACATCACCATTCATCAGCCGGTGAGTGGAGGATCTGGCAGGTTAGATGGAGAAAGGGAACACATGGCACCTGTGCTGTGCCAACAAAGCAGCAGAAAATCCAAACTGAGCTTCATGCCTGTCTCAAAGCATGACACTTGATTATAAAAGTTGACTACTTATGGATAATGGCCTATTTATATGCAACTCCAAACAGAGCATATGATGCGGATACAGCCATATAAACAGAGAGGGGAGAAATATTGACCCCAAATCCTAGTTATCATGTCCCCTGCCATAAATCTCAGCAGGGAATTGCCACAAGTTAAGAAATCAGCATGGATGGGGCGTAGTGGCTCAGTGGGCTAGAGAACTGAAAACTGTTGGCTGCAAAGTCAGCAGCTTAGCGGTTCGAATCCTGGGTGCCATGCAGCGGAGCGAGTTCCCACTGTTAACCCCAGCTCTTGCCAACCTAGCAGTTTGAAAGCATGTAAATGCAAGTAAATAAATAGGTACTGCTGTAAAAAGTGGGAAGGTAAAAACAGTGTTTCCTTACAGCTATGCCGGCCACATGGCCACTGACTTGCACAAGACTGGCTCTTCAGCTTGAATATGGAGATGGACACAACTAGCATGCATGTGCTTTTACGCTATGAAGTCAGCCTATGCATTTGAAGTTATATACCGAATTACATAACTCAGCATGCCAGCACAAATTACTTACATTCAACTTAATAATACCACCTATTCAACCAACTGGAAGGCAAATGCAAAACTTCAGTGGGATCAAAGGCCAGAAGGAAGGACCCAAAATTAAGAAGAAGGCTCTTATAGATGAATGATATACAGTATCTCCACCTCCTCTACTAAAAATGAGGACAGCACTGCAGTCACCATAGAGAATAACAACTAGAGAGATAAGCTGAGTGAAAATTAGAGGAGGAGGAGGAGGAGGAGAGGCTCCAGAGCATTCATGCTAAAGCAGATGGTGAAAAGGAACTGAGGAAAATGGAGGAAAAGGAGCTTGATGTGAACAGTGGAGTGGGCAGAGCTACAGTGGTACCTTGTATAAAGGAATTAATTCATTCCAAATGAAATTATGTTAAGCAAATTTTCCTTTATACAAATTCCCATAGGAATGCATTAAAACAGAGTGATCCCATTTTTATGTTGTACAGATTTGCCCCATAGACGATTATGTTAAGCAAATTTTCCCTATCTCCGGAATTTTTTATGTTGTACAAATTTTATGTTATACAAGCTGTATGTTATTTTATTTTATTTTATTTTACAACTTATATGCCACCCACTACCCAAAGGTCTCTGGGCGGCTTATACAAGGGTCCACTGTATTCCCAAAACACCAGGGCTCAACTGGGAAAGTTTAGAAATGCTCTGGCACAGTATGCGTCCACAGAGGCCACAAAGAAGAACAAGTCCCTCTGCTGATGTGTTAATTCATAGCAATTCACTGCCGACATGTATATTCACACCTCCAGTTTTCCTTTAAAACAAATCCTTGCATACCTTCCACACATTTTGTTTTAAACCAAAAGCGATGTGGGTTTTTGTTGTTGTTGTTGTCTGATTTGTTTTGCCAGGGCTACAATTTAGCAGCCAGATGGGAACTGTGAAAATCAGTCTAGTGTGCATGAACCCATGAGCTCAACATTGTTGATACCTGGGATAAAAGGCTTCAGCACATTTGCAAAAATGACTGCCAATCAATGCACCCTGACAGTTACGCTCAGTCTTAATCTGAATGAGACTATCTGTAGTTTAGATTCATGAGTACAGTGACAATCTTTCAGTGACTGAGCTGATTTAATTGAGTACTGTACAACACCTACAAGACGACATAGTAGAGAAATCTTAGAATGTGGGGGTATAATATTTTGTTGGCCTTCTGGACTTCTGTAAGTAAGCCACAACCCTGAACCATAAATGTAGCATTCTGTTTCTGACATCACAAAGTGGTAAGTGTTCACTAGCAATAAGCCAGTTCACTTTATGGTTCTTCTCCCATGCATCCAGCTTGAAAAGACATGCTTGGGAAAATAATCATTTCCCATGACAAACAAACCAGGTACCTGTGATTAAAGCATTGCCAAACCAGGATAGCAAATTAAAGTTTGGTTTTAGTTTGCAAGCCACAATTGTACCCGTTGCTTAAACCACACGTTCCCGACTTAGATCACTGTTTAAAAAAATGAGTTAAGAAACCAACAGATCTCCCCCAAGACACATGAGAATGGCCCCTCCAGAATAAAAAGATAATTTGATTATAATGTACTGTTATGACTCAAACAGCCCGCATGTTTATTCAGGCATTCCCCCCCTGAAAAAGTCTTATTGTGGCCAAACAATTTATGACTCTGAGCAATCCTTTATAATACTAATTGATTTTGTCACAAATTAAATGAAAAAGTTTTAACAAACCCTGCCTCAAAGCTTCATAAGATAACTAGTATTCTAATTGAGTATTCAGATTAGAGATGGGCACGACTCAAAAAAATGGTGTTTCATTTGTCGTTTAGGGGTCCGTTTCGGTTCGTTTTCGTTTTCGTTGGGTCCCCCCGCAAATTTTTCATTTTTGTTACGTAACAAAACGAAAAACGAAAACGAAAAATTGCTGTTTCGTTAGCATTCTTTTCAGTTCAATGCATTTGCCAAAACAAAAACACGGCAAAATTTTTCGTTTTCGTTTTGAAAAAAAAAATCATTTTCGTTTTCGTTGCATAACGAAACAAAAAAACAAAAACAAAAACAAAAACTTGCTCGTTTCGTGCCCATCTCTAATTCAGATTTAAACTGCACCAGAGATTCAAACAAAGTACTTAGCTTGTTTTGTACTATTCTCAAGTCACTGCAGGAAGACACATCACAACAAATTCTGTTAAATATGCTCTGTCCTTCATAAACTCAAAATATGTTTGAATACATTTAAAAATTATCTTGGATGTAAAAAGGGTGTTGTAAAAAGTTGAACAGAACAAAGGTGACTTTTCTTTCTTTAAAAAAAATCAGTTTGGCAGAAAATGATGCATCATTTCCTAAAAAACAGACAGCCAAGGCTAATATTTTTTCTCTCTTGTGACATTGAGCAGTCCTGCCAATTTCAAAGGGAAATAATAGTTTGATTTAATCAAGCAAATTGTAATTTGACTTTTTTCATGAAAAAAGCACATGGTGGGTAAGTAGCACCATCATGATATGTCTGAATTCCATTCATGAAGTGGTAAATGAAACATTTTCCCGTAATACAGAAAAGTCATAACACAGAAGAAACAGCTCCAACTGGGCAGAGACGTCACAGTCAATTCTCTTTTTACCAGTTAGATGGGGGTGGGGGAGGGGGAAAAAAGAAACCTGCCAAAATATTAAATGGCCGGTGTGACACTAAGGTTGTGATATACAGCTCAAGCCAAGGCTCAGAATGGGACAGGAGTTTTTTAATCTCTTTTCATATTGTTATAGATCTGTGTTATCCTCACTATTCGCTAGTCCTGAGCTCACCAAGGCCAGAACCATGTAACAGAGCCTTGACACGTTGGCCTCAATAATTCATTATGGTATGCTCCAAATTACTCTGATATACAGAACATGTATTTAAGATGTGCGCCTAACCTGGGTGCAGATGCTAGGCAGAGAGAGCGCAAGCTTCACCATGTCGGGCAAGATGGATTGGAAAAGATGCTGAGCTTCTGCATCTTCCAGCACCTAGAAACCAAACACAAGAATGCATTTGAACACAGTGTTAGCAATACAGATAACCAAATCCTGGACTCTGTTGATTTTAAGGAATGAAATTATTTACTGAGGCAAATATAATAAATATCAGAGGTCAAAGAATCCTGAAATTTCAGTTCCTAATATTAAGATGTCCTCCACACAGTCAAATGTGAAAGATTATGTTGTCCAAAACTCTCTAGACAAAATAAATACCCCGAAATGTTCCAATAAGCTTCAGGAGATCCCTGAAACCTGGAGGCTTTTAGGAAGTTTCTCATTGCCCCAGAAGTGGCTGCAGCATGACCACGGCTGATAATATCACCCCTTGTTACACAGTACCTCTCTATCTATAGGATTTCAGCCACTACTTGCCTTTCACAGATGCAGATAATCAATATTTACTCTATCCCTTTCCGTTCCCTAAATACACAGCTGATGTAGGAAAACATGAAGTGAAAAAAGGGTGTGTGAAAACACTATTTCCCTCATTATACATGATGGTTCAAGAGTCACACTTATTACTTCACCTGTTAGTGGTTTTAATGTTGTGGCTGATCAGTTTACACTGAGAAGTTATATTTTAAGTATCTAAGGGACAGAATGAAGAATCAGTGGAGGAGGAGGAAGAGACAAAATGCAGCATTCTAATTTAGGTGAAGTATTACCATTGCTATTTTTTGTTCTCTAGCTGTTATTTAATGTGATTTTTTTTAGAAAAAAGGAAAACCCACAAATGGAAATACAAATGTCCAAGTACATATCATTAAACTTCCATAACAACACACTGCAAATGCTTACATCTCAAGCACTGCAGGCAATACTGGGCAATATCCAGCACTGGATTCTTTGTATGTCATGTCAACAGAACCACAACCTTCTTCATTCCCCCTCTACTGTGCCATAAACCTTCACAGAGAATTTTCCAGGCAGGTTTTTAGGCTAAAGGTAGAACTGCAGTACAGAAAGCAGATCACTGAACTATACAGAAGCAATAGGATCCAGCTGAAGTATGCTTATGGATGCTAGTCATTGTATGAACCCAAATCACTGCAATGTATAATGAGAAAACAACATAATTAGGGCATTGCAATAACTATTATTCATCCAACAAAATCTTATAAAATAAATGTTAGGAGACACTGATCAGTGACAGTTATGAGTTACCAAGAAATGGTCTAATTTAAAAAATGTAAGTTTGGTTTTGTTAAACTGGAATTCAAAGAGGGATCACTATTGTAAATTCTACTTAATGTCAGAATACACTGGAAAGGCTCAACAATTATGCCACAGAATGAATGAGAACACTGTAAACTATGACACAGAATCAGACTAAGCAGGTTCCAGGCTTCCTAAGAGGGGAAGATCTCTTTAGGATGGAAAAAAGCAAGCCAGAGATACAGACAAAGATGCAGTCCAATGTCAAAATTGTGAAACAGACCAGATGTCAAGAGGACTTCTCCTGTAATCATCTCTGCATGAATCTTCTTAGACAGCTGAGCCACACAAACATCCAAAATCAACCTGTCTGTCTGTATATCAAACATGACAAGAAGCTCCACAATTATTAATGTTCAAAGTGCAGGTTCAAACCTATGAAGCCCTAAACACAGCTTCAGTCCAAGCTGTTTCAAAGACTGTATTTCCCTATATCAGCAAATTCAGGGGTAAGATCTCCAGGACAGGCCATCTACTTAGGCCTACCATCTTCATATGTGTATTTAGTGGAAACACAGGAAAGAGACCTGTGTTGGAATTTGTCTTCCCACAGGAGACTGGGCTGCCCTCATATTTAACCTATCTTTAACAGTATCCTATCATACCAGTAAGCTTTGCTATTGTTTTGGGTTAATAGAAGACATAGCCATCATAACATTCCTCAGCACTACAGAAGAAGGAAGGAGGACTACAGAGTATTGAAAGCTCCCAAGGTACATAAAAATAGAAGGGGAAGAAATAAATAGAAGGGGAAGAAATTGAGGCAATGACAGAGTTTATTTTCTTGGGCTCCTTGATCACTGCAGATGGCGACTGCAGCAACGAAATTAAAAGACCCCTGCTTCTTGGGAGGAAAGAAATGGCAAACCTAGGTAGCATCCTAAAGAGCAGAGACATCACTTTGCCAACTAAGGTCCAAATAGTCAAAGCTATGGTTTTTCCAATAGTGATGTATGGAAGTGAGAGCTGGACTATAAAGAAGGCTGATCGCCGCAGAATCGGTGCTTTTGAGCTGTGGTGCTGGAGGAGAGTCTTGAGAGTCCCCTGGACTGCAAGGAGATCAAACCTATCCATTCTGAAAGAAATCAACCCTGGATGTTCACTGGAAGGACAGATTTTGAAGCTGAGGCTCCAGTACTTTGGCCACCTCATGAGGAGAGAGGACTCCTTGGAGAAGTCCCTGGTGTTGGAAAAGATAGAAGGCAAAAGGAAAAGAGGATGGCAGAGAATGAGATGGTTGCATGGTGTCATCGATGCAACCAATATGGATTTGACCAAACTCCGGGAGGCAGTGGAAGATAGGAAGGCCTGGTGAGCTCTGGTCCATGGGGTCACGAAGAGTCGGACACGACTGAATGACTGAACAACAACAACAAGGTACATAAACATTTGAATTGCTCTGAAAAAACTTAGTGACAGGATCCCTGGACTGAAAACTTTGCTAGTAAAGGCTAGATCAGTGAATGGGAAATCAACAATCATTCAGGACCTGATCCTACAAAAATGTGCTGATCTCACTTGCATCACAAAGATTTGGCTTGATGAGGCAGGGGGTGTCAACCTCACTCAGTTCTGTCCTCCAGGTTTCTCTGTGGAACAACAGGCCAGACCGGGGGGTGGGAGGGCAGGGCGGGGTGGTAGAGTGGCAATAGTCTACTGCAACTCCATCCCTCTTGCTAGATGCCATGTTCCTAGTTTTGAATGTATGTACTTAAAAGTAGGAACCAGGGACAAGATAATAATTCTCTTGGTGTATCGACCTTCCCATGACACAACTTCTCTACCTCTGCTTACTGAACTGATAACAGGGCTGATGTTGGAGTCCCCACGGCTCATCATGCTGGGGGACATTAACATCCATGCTGAAGCAGCTCTGTCCCGGGTATCCAAAGACTTCACTTTGTGTCTCGCTGCGAAGAATTTGCACAACACTTTACAGGCAAAGTTGACCAGATCCGGGCTACCTTGGTTGCAGCTATTGATCCAGAGCCTGTAAATAAAACATCCCGCCCTCCTTGTCCTGTATTAATGGATGACTTTCAGCTCCTACAACTAGATGATGTGATCAAGACCCTTGGGGAGGTGAGGGTCACGATATATGTAATGGATCCTTTCCCCTCATGGATCATAAAAGCTTCCAGAGAAGGTATGGCAGACTGGTTAGGAAGAGTAATGAATGTCTCCTTACAACAGGGCAGGATTCCAGCATGCTTAAAGATGGAAACAGTAAAACCTCTGTTTAAAAAAGCCCTCCTTAGACCCAATGATACTGAACAATTACCGGCCGGTATCGAATATCCCATTCTTAGGGCAAGTCCTAGAGCGAGTTGTGGCCTCGCAGCTTCAGAGGTTTCTGGATGAGATAAACTACCTGGATCCATTTCAATCTGGCTTCAGGCCTGGCTATGGGACTGCGATGGCACTGGTTGCATTAGTAGATGACTTGTGCAGGGAAATGGATAGGGGATCTGTGTCCCTTTTGGTTTTGCTAGACCTCTCAGATGCTTTTGATTCTATAGACCATGGCATCCTCCTGACTTGTCTCTCTGAAATGGGAATTGGGGGTACTGTCTTACAGTGGCTCCGGTCCTTCCTGCAGGACAGAACGTAGAAAGTGGTGTTAGGTGATTCATGTTCAACACCATGGCCGCTGACCTATGGAGTTTCCCAGGGTTCTGTTCTGTCTCCTATGTTATTTAACATTTATATGGAACCACTAGGGGAGATTATCAGGTCTTTTGGGGTCAGGTGCCACCAGTATGCTGTTGACACCCAGCTCTACCTCTCATCATCTCCGCACTCTAAGGGAGCTACTATCTCAACTTTACACGAGTGTTTAACTGCAGTAATGAAATGGATGAGGATGAAGAAAATGAAACTAAACCCAGACAAGACAGAGGTACTCCTGGTCAGTTGAAAGGGAGAACAAGGGATAGGGCAGTGATGGCGAACCTATGGCACAGGTGCCAAAGGTGGCACTTAAAGCCCTTTCTGTGGGCACTCAATATCACCCCTTCATAGCTACCTGTATACAGGTTCAATTACTGTATTGGCACTTTGCAAAAAAATTAGTGGGTTTTGAATTGCAGTTTGGGCACTCGGTCTCTAAAAAGTTCACCATCACTGGGATAGGGATACAACCTGTACTGGATGGGGTTACCCTCCAATTGAAAAATCAGGTACGCAGCTTGGGGGTGCTCTTGGTCTCATCCTTGAGCTTGGTTGCCCAGGTCACAACTGTAGCCAGGAGCGCATTTGGACAATTAAGGCTAGTATGCAAGCTACACCCCTTTCTTGAGAAACCAACTCTGGCCACAGTGACACATGCCCCTGTGATGTCCCGGTTAGACTACTGTAATGCGCTCTATGTGGGACTACCAATGAAAAATCTCAGGAAACTTCATTGGGTCCAAAATGCAGCAGCCAGACTGCTGACTGGGACAGGGTACATAGATCACATTACACCCCTATTAAAACAGCTCCACTGGCTGCCAATCAGCTATCAAGCACAATTCAAGGTCGCCAACATCCTGCAAGGACATGGCACTTGAAGAAGAAGAAATGTTAGGAGTTTTAATCCCGAGAAGCATCAAAACTGTGGAATTCTTTTGACACAGCATATACATCTCCAAGAAACAACCAACAAGGAAGTTAAAGGTTGAATTTCAAGAAGCAATATAGAACAAATACATATAAATATAATTCAAAGGAAGACATTTAACCTTAAATGTCTAAGGAGTGTCAGTTTTTGATACTACAACTCCTTGGGGTAGCACCTCCTGTCTTTCAAAAGTGACACACGGATAGTGACTGGCATGCATTGCTGACTGCTGCAAACTTTATTGTTCAGCTCATCTGGTGACACATTATGACACCAGACTTTGTCAAAGCTGTCAGCAGTTCAACCTTTTCCTTAAACAGTTGAGCAAATGCAGCAAAACTACAGGACTCTTGCAAGAGAACAGTAACCATCGCAGAGCTCAGGTTTCAAAGGACAGCTGCAGTTGCTATACTTCTACAATAATCACTTATTTTAAATGGTGCTTCATCCTACCTTTTTAGGTGAGTTCTATTCCATTTATTGTGACAAATATGATTATAAACCAGGAAGTTCTTGGGCAAAGGAATAAATGTGTTTTGGTAATAATAGCCAAAAGGGCAGTAATGATCAAGCCCAGCTCCAGGGAGATCACTCTTGGAACTACTTTAGACAAATATGCCAAACAGGTATTGTTAATGAGATCTCACATGAAAAGAAGGCTCAGATCATTATATAAATTCTGAATCATATATTCAAAAAGAGCTCCTTTTTACTATACATAAGACCAGGGGTGCTCAAACTTTTTGTAAGGAGGGCCAGATTTGGTGGCTGAGAATGTGTCAGGGGCCGGTTGCTCCCCAACCCTGCCATCCCACTGCAAGCCCCACCCACTTTCTTTAAAAAAAACATGGGGTGAAGGAGGGGGAGGGAGGGGTGGGCCAGCCAGCCGCGGGCCACTCAGAATGGCCTGGCGGGCCGGATTTGCCCGCCCGCCCCCCGGGCCGGACTTGGGGCAGGCCTGCATAAGACCATGCACTATAAAAGTGCAGTTCTGGCTGGCTAGAGTAGGATCTGCACCACATAGACTCAAAGAATTATCACATATCCTGCCCAACATTCCAATCCTCGCCTTGAATGAACACCTTTACTCTTGAGGAAGAAACTGAAAGTAATACCATCCAGAAGCTAGGTTCCCTCTAAGCCCCCTAACAAGGTCACTGTCAAAGTTAGGAGACCACAACACAGTGTCATTATCTCTTTCACGAGATGACAATTGCATTGACAAAAGGCAATTGGTAGTTCCAATACAGTAGTACCCCCGTATCAACTGATTTGGCATCCGCTGATTCGGTTACCCGTGGCTGGCCACCAAAACTAATTAAATAATTACTAAATATATCACTACTGCAAAAGGGTACTGCAAAGCAAGTAACTGTAGCAAATAGCAGCCACTATTGATTTTTGGGGGTGCTGACTGGGCATTTGCTCTTATCCATGGATTTTGGTATCCACAGGGGGGAGAACCAATCCCCGTGGATACAGGGATACTACTGTAGTGATGGGGTGCAGAAATTCCTCAAGAGCAGTTACTGGGCTGCAGAAGCAGTGCAATGTTAAACTGGCTGAGGATCACGGACAATGACAGTGTCACTCAATCCACCTCTGTTTGCTTTATATTGTAAATCCCTGCACAATAATCCAAAAGAAAGAAACGAACTAATACTAGAAGTTAAGACTCCCAGATCAGAGTGCAATCAATCAGCTACAAGATAAGAGATAGGAATAAATAAAAAATAGCACTGTTCTGAATGAAGCAGTTGGCCTGAAACCAAAAGGGTGTTCAACTGCTGCAGATGAAAAATGACACTCAACAGATATCATTGGAATGTTACAACTGTGGAGCAAGGGAATATCAAACTCATAAAACAAAAAACAATGGAACTATAAAGATCAACACAATACTTGATTGAGTGAATGGAAGTGAACTAAAATAGGAAATTTGCCACGAGACAATTACAAATTATTCTGAAAATCATTTGTTCAGAAGAAATTCTGTGGGTCAAGAAGTAACATGAGCAATAAGAGGCTATGTTGCTTCTATGTTAAATCTGCACAAAATTCTTCTGAGTTATTGTAAAATCCAAAAGTGCTATATCTTTAAAGGTTTCAAACCTTGACACCTTAAACTAGCATATGCTCACATTCATGACTCTATCCATCTGTCTTTGGCCTTGACCGCTACTGAAATGCAGCCCTCTAGAACCTCTTAGAATTTGAATTTGATCCTTGGACTGGAAGAGGTTGCCAACTCTTGATGTAGGTTGTCACATAATTCAACAAACAGATATTCTGAAACATTTACATTGAACAAGTAGATTAGTCTATGAAAGCCCAGATTAAAAATACTAAAGTTAGTCTTTAAGGTGCCAGTTTTTGTTTTGCTTTTTAAATTTTATTTTGTCTTCACTTATAATGCTTGCATCGAACAAGTACAGTTCCTGAATGGAACAACTAGAAACTGTTCTTTCTCTGTAACTCAGTGGCTATGATAGATATGCTCTTGTTATAGGAAAGAGTCTTACGCTCAATTCCCTGCCCCACACAACCCATGTCCTGTATGGCACCTGCATAGGGATCAAAACCTTCCACTTTCATTTTAAAGTTAACTACCAAGTTAGCTTCAGATATCACAATTTCAAGTTACCATAACTTCTTTAAACTACTCCTAACTGAGATTAACAGCATATGCTGCTCTGTGTGTGTGTGTTGTGTCATTACAGTCGTGACCGACTCTTCATGACTCCATGTCCATGGAGTTTTCTTGGCAGGAGTACTGGAGTGGCTTACCAGTTCCTACTCCAGGCGCCTACAGCACCTGGTATTCCCTGGTGGTCGCCCATCCAAATACTAACCAGGGCCGACCCTGCTTAGCTTCTGAAATCAAGAAGATATATTTAACTAGGATGAGGCTAAAATATGAATGAAAACTTCTAAAATCTATTCCTTGTACAAAACAGGAGAAAAACAAACCTGAAAATTACTACTAATGTGCTTCTGTAAGTATAATGTATGCCTTATCATTAAGTCCATATAAGGTCAATGGCAAACCTGATTTGCTGCTCTTTAATGAAACAGACTTTTCTTTTCCTTGCAAAGTTCCATCTTTAGGATTCAACCATAAAACACAGAAAACAAGAACATGAACTCATTTTTCTTTTGAAAATGCATATTTTGAAACCTATTGGAAATAAGGTGTCTGCAACTTTTTCTTGATATATAAAACTACCGTAACTGCTATCAATAACAAAACTAAGCTCATTTACTGACTACTTTTGTCCCTTTCCTATTAAAACACTATATTGGTTGCTTCATGCTCTGAACCAACCATACTTGAAACAAAGTGGTGTGATAGTATAAAACCTAGACTATATCTATCTTACCATTTTAAAGATGACAGGATACTGACAGATCCCATTTTTTAAAGCTCTCATTTTAAAGAAGATTTTTTATTTCAGGAAAAGGTACCTTGTTTACACACTACTCTATGACACTCACCAAAGAAATTACTTGGGTAAATTTCACCAAGGTTAGGACATGAGTGATTGTTACATGACAGCAGGTTTTAGCTTTAACTTCCAAACACCTGTATCAACAAGAGTCCATTCATTTTAACAGGAGTTTGAACAGGCAAAATACCCATGAGTAAAGGTGCCTGCAGAAATAATGGGGAGGGGAGCAAAGCCAATTAATGACGTCTATGGATTTTTTTTTCTGATGTACCATGTGCTTTTTACATTATATTTATTTATTTATTTATTTATTTATTTTAATATTTATATACCGCCCGTCTTCCGAAGGAACTCCGGGCAGTTTACAGAAATAACAATAAAAATAATAACAAACTAAATAATAGAAGAAAAAGCAAGAATAATAAAAATGGAAAGAAAAATCATAATGTAAATGTTGTAATAAAACCGCAATAAAAATTCACTGGCCGGAAGGTGGGACAAAAAAGACACACACACACACAAAAAAAGATTAACGGTCGCCAAATGCCTTGTGAAAAAGCCAAGTCTTTAAGGCTTTTTTAAAGGCTGGCAGGGACTATGCAAGGCACAACTCACTTGGGAGATGGTTCCAGAGTACAGTTCCAGCCACAGAGAAGGCTCAGTTGCGTGTCACCTTTTTCCGAGCCTCCCTGGGCGTGGCCACCCGAAGTGAGAGCGCCCACGACATTCTGGTAGGTCGGGCCTCAGTTGATCTCTGAGAAATTCGCTCTGCCAGGTATTCAAGCCGTAGAGGGCATTATACATTAAAACCAAGACGTTGAATCTTATTCGGGATGCAGCGGGTAACCAATGCAAGTGGGCCAGTACTGAGGTAATGTGGTCATAGCGACACACACCCACCACCAGTCTGGCCGCAGCCTTTTCCACCCACTGATTGGCAATAAAATCCATCCACCAACCACCAGAATGTGTTACTAAAGAAGGAAGAGCGGCATGAGATATATAATATCGGAATTAACCTTTGATGAAGTGCTTTTATTTTTCGATGCAACAACAACAGGGTAAGGCACTAGACAGATATACAGCTTTCAGTTGTCTAATAAATGAAAAGTCTGCAGGATTATACACCATGTTAAAGCCATGTTCCTAAATTTCTATTCCTTGCCTTTTACAATGAATCAGACTTTGCTCCTGGAAACAACACATCTGAAAACATTCATAATCCTTTGTTAATGTCTGCTGTCTATAACATAAACTATAAGTACTGTGGTGCCTTGTATAAAGGAATTAATTTGTTCCAAATGAAATTATGTTAACCAAATTTTCCTTTATACAAATTCCCATAGGAATACATTGAAAACGGAGTGATCCCATTTTTATGTTGTACAGATTCTCCCCATAGGCGATTATGTTAAGCAAATTTCCCCTATCTCCAGAATTTTTTATGTTGTACACATTTTATGTTATACAAGCTGTTTGTTATAAGGGTCCACTGTACAGTATTAGACACATATATAATAAAAAGGAGATACAGTGGACTCTTGTATAACAGACGATTTGTATAACATAAAATCTGTACAACACAAAAAAAATTCCAGAGATTGGGGAAATTTGCTTAACAGAATCGTCTATGGGTCGAATCCGTACAACATAAAAATGGCCACCATTAGGGATTACTTCGTTCTCAATGCATTCCTTTGTGGAATTTGTATAAAGGAAAATTTGCTTAACATAATTTCATTTGGAACAAATTAATTCTTTTATACAAGGTACCACTGTAATTATTTGAATAATTATTTGGCTAGAGTGGAGGCCAAAAGGGATATGTAATATATTTTATATGTTTTTCCTTGGAACAGATCTTTAACTTTTCTGTATTGACAATCACAACTTCTCGTCCTTTCTCAGGTCGGTTCACCCTCCGTTGTCATGGGAAACAGTCATATGTATCATATTATCCAATCAGACATCTCTCTGGGTTCTTCACTGAGTCTTTGTTGTGATAGACCAGTGTTGGTGAACCTATGGCACGGGTGCCAAAGGTGGCACTCGGAGCCCTTTCTGTGGGTACCCAATATCGCGCCTTCACAGCCACCTGTATTCAGGTTAAATTGCTGTATTGGCACTTTGCAAAAAATTAGTCGGTTTTGAATCACAGTTTGGGCACTCAGTTCTCTAAAAGGTTCGCCATCACTGTCATAGACTATACATGAGAGCAGAGCTACAAACCAAAACTGTCCTTTAATACCACTGCTCTCTACTCCTAATTCCCTTACATACACAATGGAGATGTCTTGGTGGCCTGTATTACTGAGATATAAGAGTACAGTACTGCAGATCAAACACAATTCAAAATGTGCATAGTGTGATTTCAGATACCCAAGTGAAGTGTAAACAGGGTTGTGCCCAATGCCCCACAAAGGGAACAATTATATTTCAAGTATGTATTATTCCCTGGCCCTCATTCCCCAAATGCTGTCCAAAAAGTTGTGGAGGGGGGCTCAGAGAAGGCTATGTGAGTATGTCAGGAGAAGCTTCAGTGGAAAGTAGAGTAAGAGTAAATCGGATGGAGGCTTCTTTCTATGAACTTATCCTTGTTCAACAAACTGAGCTGCTGACTCGCACACCTGCTATCCATGCCTAACATTTCAAGGGAAGGAAATGTTTGAGGCGATAAATACAACTCAAAACCATTCTCTAAACAATGAACATACGTTGGCAGTAAGCTCAATGCATGAAGCACTCAGACGCTGATTTTTTATTCATACAACTTGTTAAACTGAATTTAACAACATTGCATGGGAGACTAGGCAGAAGAACAGTAAACTTTGTCCATTCCCTTCTTCAGTTCTTCTATCTAGGCCTCCAGGAAAACATATACATTTGTCAAGTATATTCACTGTCTTTGAATGGTTCTCTAATTGGGGGGGGGGGACCCTAAAAAGAATGCGCAAGGTACTCTTTGGAGGAAGTAAGTAAAAAAAATCACATTAGATTATGCAAAAAAGAACCTTATTTGAGGAAGGGGAAAGGGAAACATTTGGCATTCATCAAAATCAAAACCTGACACTTGGGAAAGAAGAGAGGAGACAGCTCACAAAAAAGAGAAGTTAATTTGACTTTTTAAAGATTTCCTGTGAAAAATAATATATGTCTCCTGCCAATCCCAGACAGCCATGATCTCTCAGGTGAATCCTACCTGACATGTAACACTTCATGTTAATGATTTCCATAATTTTAATTCAAGTTTCAAATGTTTTAAGAGAATATGTAATAAGAATACCTATTCGTCATTAAAATTATTTTAAAGGAAAGGCTCAATTCCAGCTAAACCCAGCATCAATTAAAGTTGACCCACTGAATCATTTGCTGACTGGAAAATTTACACTTAACTAAACTTCACTGGCTCAACTGATCTATTCTAGTTAGTACAGTAGAGCCTTGTATAACAAACAGCTTGTATAACATAAAATTTGTACAACATAAAAAATTCCGGAGATAGGAGAAATTTGCTTAACATAATCGCCTATGGGGAAAATCCATACAAAAAAAAATGGGATTACTCCATGTTCAATGCATTCCTATGGGAATTTGTATAAAGGAAAATTTGCTTAACATAATTTCATTTGGAACGAATTAATTCCTTTAAACAAGGTACCACTGTATTAGCAAATGAATTTAGGCCACAAACAACTATTTTTGAACAAAACATGAGTGATTTCTTAGCATTCTCTTCCACTATTTTTCTTTTTTCTTGTATCTCCAATAAACATTTTAAACTCTAGATACGATATTCCAAAGGGGGAGGGGAACAATTGCAATATCTCAGATCACCAAAGCCTTTATACAGACCATGTATAAATCTTAGTAAGTCAACAGCTGAGGTAGTTTCTTCATCTTTGCACTTAGATAGGGTGTCCACCTCAAAATAGAAGACAGGCTGTTCCCTCATTGCTATGTAAATTAATATGCTACCTGAAATCTTCAAGAATCCTAGATTGTGACAATATAGATTGCTGACAAAACACAACAAGTCTTGTAACACAAGAGATACTGGTCGTGGGGAAACAGAACAGACATACACATGCCAACTGTTAGGCTTTCACGACGGGGATCTGATAGCTGTTGTGAGATTTTCCGGGCTGTTTGGCTGTGTTCTGAAAGTTTTTCTTTCTGACATTTCACCAGACTCTGTGGCTGGCATCTTCTGAGCACAAGAAGCTCAGATCACAGAGAGAACTCCTAGTTCCCTGAACTCCCTTGCCCTCTGAAGATGGCAGCCACAGAGTCTGGCGAAACATCAGGAAGAAAAACTTCCAGAACATGACCAGGCAGCCTGAAAAACTCACAACAAATAACATTAAGCAACAGTTACCCTTAGAAATAAATTAATTTGGCCAACTGAGTTAGGGTCTCTCTCTCTCTCTCTCTCTCTCTCTCTGTGTGTGTGTGTGTGTGTGCACGCACACACACATGTAATATGAAGGTGACAAATTAAATGCTTTAACTGTTAATCCACCTTCTTTGACAATACCCTGCCCATTTTATTTGCTGTGCCTAACCAGTATGAGAGCTGCCTAAATGCCCTAAGCACATCTGATCTTGCCTGATTTCGGAAGCTAAGCAGGGTCGGCCCTGGCTAATACTTTGATGGGCGACCACCAGGGAATACCAGGTGCTGTAGGGGCCTGGAGTAGGAACTGGCAAACCACTCCAGTATTCCTGCCAAGAACACTCCATGGACATGGGGTCACGAAGAGTCGGTCACGACTGTAACGACACAACAGACAGACAACCTGTATGAGTTTGCTGATATTGCTGTTACCTTTGAATGTGACAGCTATTATTTTCCCACTGTAACCATGTGAACAAAGGCCACCTAGTGCAAGACATGTGCACTTTTCAGGTTTCATCCAATTACTATGCCCAACTGACAGAGCAGCTTGCAGACAATACCCCCTCCCCTCTTGCTGGCTCCCTGTGTGTCCTAGGCAATTAATGGCCCAGACACAGTTGGAATATGCCAGGAAAAGTTCCATTGCACACATGGCAAACATTCAACTTTTCCTACTGAAAACAGACCAAACAATATCTTAGGAACTGTTTGTCAGGCTTTTTATTGAATAAGAAGCATGCCCAAGTAAACAATTCATTTATCTGCCCTATCCCTAAAGCATCACCACTGATACTGATGAAAGTAATTTCCAAAGATTGGTCGAGTTATTCTTTAAAGGCCAATCGATTTATTTCACCATGAGCTTTTGTGGCTCAAAATCCACTTCTCCAGATATCGAAATATAAATACACATTCCCTATATTTATTCTATGTTGGTGAGATTCATGTCCAAGCAAAGAATCAGCTAACATGGTAACAATAGTTCATTAACACAGGAGTGTGACTATCAAGTTGCTCATTAATAGTTCCCAGCCCTGACAGCATACTAGGCAGACTTGGTTGTCAGAGAAATGCTAATTGTAGCTCTGCTAAAGGAAGCAATTATTTTATACCAATACATTATGGAAAGCTGTCCAAACAGAGGCAGGAAGCGTTTCGATTACGTGCAATGGTTGGCTGGCTCCTGATATAACATATCGTTGATATATCCATTGTTCAATTGCACGGTGGTGTCCAGAAAGTGTACTTGTGTGGAATGACCCAGAATTAGGTTGACAGAAGGTTGGAAGCCATGGTGGAATTTCTCCAGGGATTCCTTGCCAGGGACTCAGTGATGAAAAATTTGAAAGAGAAATTTTCTTCAAGGCATCTGTACAGTTTGTGCCCCTAACAATAAACTTATAAACCAAAGGTTTCTGAAGGAGTGAATCCGTTTCCTTACTTGGAGAAGAATTTTACCACTATGAAATGAATATAGTGAATGTATATTTCCAGATTTGAGATTGAAGAAGCAGATTTTGGTCCTGCAATAGCTTACACTAAAACAGAACTGTTAAGTCTATATAAAGTGCTACAGTGTGTTGGGTCCCCCCCCCAACACACACACACTTTCTTTTGCCAGCATTATGAAAATAATGTTCTTCATAATGTTCTTCTCCTACAACAATGCAAGTGAAAATAGGAAGTATTACTCCTAGCCATATGTATTTGAACAAAGTCCTTTGGGCAATGCAAGGGCTCCCTCTTCAGTCAGTCCTTTGAAAAATAATAAGTACACTGGACCCTTGTATAACAAACGGTTTGTATAACATAAAATCCGTACAACATAAAAATTCTGGAGATAGGGGAAATTTGCTTAACAGAATGGCCTATGGGGCGAATCCGTACAACATAAAAATGGTCACAATTAGGGATCACTCTGTTTTCAGTGCATTCCTGTGGGAAATTTGTATGAGTTCCTTTACGGAAGACGGGGCGGTATATAATAATAATAATAATAATAATAATAATAATAATAATAATAATAAT
>JAHTLZ010003518.1:27902689-27943546 GCA_023846285.1 Phrynocephalus versicolor | reverse complement strand
AAATAAATAAATAAATAAATAAATAAATAAATAAATAAATAAATAAAATACACACAGGAGTTGGAAGAGACTCTGTTGAATATTTCCCGCCCACGGCAGAATTTCACATATTTAATGCATTTTTATGAGATGCCAATGCATTCATCTGTTCAGTAATACCAGTAACAAATTGCACCCTATTAATTAGTTTCACGGAGTCCCCACAACTTCCATTCTGTGCTTACATGCACATAAGAAACAAAAGTCTGCCCAGAAATGCTGCCTTCAAGCGGAATGAGTATAAATGAGGTAGGATTCTCCCTTTCTATGTAGTTTATAACTAGAATTCCATAGTGCTATCATACCTGTAGTAATAAAATGACACCATTATATACCAAATTGTTTTGTTTGTACTCTGTACTTTCTGCAAAGACTTCCAGCCAGAAGAATTCTGAGTCAGACATGCATTCCTGTGCCACTGAGATTCTAGCCTTAAATTGAGAACTATAAACAGTTCAAGCACAGGCATGACCATTAAAACAGAAAAGGCTCCTGTGTGCGAAGGGCAGGACGAGCCTATGGGGGCCAGAGGGGTGTGCACACATGTATGCGTTAGAGAAGGAAAGTATTTTAGTCAGACAGTCCTATGAGTTTAGGCTGAGTCAGCACCACTTCCCCAAGGACACCCCCCCCCCACCTTCAATTGAACTGAGTTTATAAAATGTGGAGATGTTAAGTCTATAATATCCTTCCCCAAAACAAAACACAACTGGTGCCCAATCACTAAATGTTAAGTAGCATTTTTTTTAAAACACTTTCCTGATGCTTAAGAACAATTTGGTGGTTCTGGACGAAACTTGTGAAAAAAAGGTACAAGAACAAAATCAGTCAAAGGAAAGAAAGGTAGAACACAAACACACAATCTAAACTGTTAAATTAGTTGGCATCACTGAAATTAAGGAAACGAAGCAACATGTACCATACGTCAGATTATGCCTAATCTCATGGACTAGTTCTTTTCCATTTCAGCACAAATCGAAAAACTGCATAACATACTTTTTCTAAGCTTTATCTTAGAATTGAGTACAATGGGTTCAGTTCGCATTAATTTAGCATTTTTAGCAATATCCTTCATTTCAGTAGTGAATTAGCAACACAAACTGCCCCTCCTGTTGAGTAGTTCTCATCATCAGGTATATTTAATTGAAACATCATTTGGGTGAAGCAGTCTGTTGGCTTCCTTTTCCATCCTAACTGACAAAGCTTAATGTAACAAAATGTACTTGAACAAAGTCAATCAGGTACAGACTGTCTAACCAACTCATCTATAAAACAGGATCATGCCTCTCATACACCATAAGGATCATTCTCATGGAACACCACAGTAATAATTCACTGTAACATTTTTCATGCAGTGGAAATTGGAATCCTGCTCATGTAAGTGTGGTGCATGTAATCACTCATTAGGACCCAATTTCATCAACATCTTGAACAACCAAAAACTTTTCAGCGACTATATCAAGGTGAGATGGTTATACCTATCTATGAAGGTTTGTTTGAGAATACCAATTTGAATAGAAAGACATCAGACTATCTAATGATAGCATGGTGTGAAAGATTCAGATTTAATTTTAATTTTCACCCTCTTCCCAGAAAAGCCATAAAAGACAATCCAGGAATAAAGTCACGAGCAGCAGTCATAATTTTTATCTTCTACCCAGGGTAGGCAACATATTGGAGCGGATTTATCATTGTTAATTCTCCTCTAATTACCTTAAAAACCATTTCATCACCAAATGATATATTACAGAGGAGTGCAAAAGCAAAGCAAAGTGTGCTGGTTCTATACTTCCCCACAGCACTTAAAGGACTCTCTGGACAGTTTACAATTCAGTTATGCAAGGCTACACAATGTGCCTGCAGTGAGCAGGGAGCTTCATTTACTAGCCTTGGAAGAAGAGAAGGTTGAGCCAGCAACCGGAGCCCAGAATCAAACTCAGGTTGTGTGCAGATTCTTAAGTGTAGTACTGATATTTAATCCCTATGCCATAAGGCTGAATGCAAGATCCTAAACTAGAAACTGTAAATTCCCTTTGAGACAGGTATCTTGCTCTACAGTGGTACCATAAGAATGAACAATCAAGGATAACTGGACAACTCTCTCCCCCCCTCCCCACTTCTTCTCACAGAGACTATGCTGGATTTTTTAAATATAACTTGAAACATTGGAGATTTTAATATATAGTGTAATTTTCATGAACCAACTTAAATTTGTCCCTGGTATGTGGATTTTAAGGTAGGATACACAATGCACTGGCCATGGTGAAGCTACAAAAGGTATTGGTTCTGTTTTATGCCTGTAAAGAAGGCCACAGGACCTCAGAATCTGGGAGATCAGATTAAGAATACTTAATTAATAGCTGGCATTTTAGTACAGTGAAATGGACTGCAGTAAGGGGTAGCAATGACTACAGATTATGACCAATGGCAAAAATGTGATTAAATAAAATAGAAATGAAAGCACCTATACTTACAAGTTCTCCAATGAAAGAACTATACAGTGGTCCCCTGCCATTTCACAGTTCATATACTGTGGCCCTGGCATATTGTGGGACTGCAGTATATGTAAGGCAAGGCCCCCTGGAGTAAGCTGTGTGGGTCTGTTTGAGGCTTCCTGCACTTACCCCAGGCCTGGCACTGCCCCAAAAAAGGCCTCCGATAAGCTTCCCAGGCAGCAGCGGCCTGTACAGAACTCTTTGGCAACTCATAGAGGAGTACAGTGGTCCCCCACCCTTTCGAGGCTCATATACTGCACTCTCATTATACCGCGGGACCGCAGTACCCCGGAAGGGCTTGAGGGAGGGGGGAAAGTTATAAAAGGCATTGTTGATAGCATTTTAAACATCATGCACTGGGTGCGGGGGAGCAGCGCGCGATGTTTAAAATGACTTTCAGCAACAGAGCCAAGCACTTGGCTCTGTTGCTAAAAGCATTTTAAACCTCGTGCACCGCTTTCCAACACCCGGGGGGGGGGGGGGGGAGGGGGGGTGTGTGTTTTAAAATTATTTTCAGCAATGGAGCTAAGCGCTTGGCTCCATTGCTGAAAGTCATTTTAAACCTCACACACCGCTCCCCCGCACCACCACCTGATGACCATCGACACTTGCCTGGCTGAGGAAATTGGTGAAGGGCTGGAACGTTTTGAATATCATGCTGCACCAGCAAGGGTGCTCGTGCACCATGAAATTCAAAAGGATCCAGCCTTCCTCCTCCTCCTCCTCCTCACCCAAGTTTCGGCGCTGAGGCTCAGGTGAAGAGGAGGATGGGACGGGTTCATGTTCGCACAGCCCGGGTGGGTTGGAAGAGAGGCACACCTGTCTTCCAAGCTACCCGAGCCATGCAAACATGCACATGACCCCGGGATCAGAGGCATCCAAGCAGAGCATGGATCCATGGAGTTTCTCCCAGCCTGGGAGGGTTGCAAGATGAGTGGCGGCAGCAGATCACCACCACCACTTCCCTTCCAAGCTGCACAGGCTGGGCAAAGATCAGTGGGACAAATGTAAGACAAATGTAAATGGGAAGGAAAAATTTATCTTATGAGTTTTTCCTATCCCCGGAAATTACATTCGTCTTACGAGTTATTCAGCTTATGAGGTATTACTGTAGTATACTTTTTAATGGTAACATGTCATGCATTTTTAATAACATCTTATACCAATTAATGGTGGCATTCAATACATCACACTGTCACAGGCCCCTGCAAAAGCGAAATCTGGAATGACATGTTAATGATAGAAGACAACAGTCTTTGGCCTTACCTTCAAATCACGAGAGCTAGTGAATTTCTTAAGCAGTGAAGTCTGAATTAATTCCCACCGGCTGCCAGCAGTCCTTTCACCATTCTTGGGGGTGGGGGGTGGAGGGGACAAAACAAAACACAAGTATCTATATTTACAAGAAAATGAATTCAGCTTATCAAACAGACTCCACGATAACTGCCAATAACATAGCAATAAAATTAAAAACCAACTTACACTTGTCATATTATGTACCATCTTATAATGTACCTTATAATGCCGTAACAGGGCTTTCAAGCTAAGTGAGCTATTCAAGACATGATGATACCAAATTGGGTGGGGTTGCTAAGAAAATCCAAAAGGACCTTGACAGATTAGAGTCCTGGGCCAAGCCTAACACAATGAGGTTCAACAGAGGGAATTGTAGGGTGGTGCATCTAGGTAAAAAGAATGACTTGCACAGATATAGGATGGGAGACATCTGGCTCAAAAATAGTACCTGTGAAAGGGATCTGGGAGGACCACAAATTGAACATGAGTCAGCAGTGTGATGCGGCAGCCAAGAAAGTGAATGCGATTCTTGGTTGCATCAACAGAACCATAGTGTCTAGATCAAGGTAAGTGATAGTACCACTCTATTCTGCTCTGGCCACACCTCATCTGGAGTACTGGGTCCAGTTCTGTGCACCTCAATTTAAAAAGGATGTTGACAATCTTGAGCGGGTCCAGAGGAGGGCGACCAGGATGATTGAGGGTCTGGAGGAAAAGTCTTACGAGCGGCTTAGGGAGCTGGAAATGTTTAGCTTTACAAAAAGAAGACTGAAAGGGGATATGATAGCTGTGTTTAAATATTTGAAAGGATGTCACATTGAAGAAGGGACTGGTTTGTTTTCCATGGCTCCAGAGACTAGGACACGGGGAAATGGTTTCAAACTGCAGGAAAAGAGATTCAATTTAAACATTAGGAAGACCTTCATGACAGATAGAGCTCTTTGGCAATGGAATATGCTGCCACGGAGGGTAGTTGAGTCTCCTTCTTTGGAGGTTTTTAAGCATAGGCTGGATGGCCATCTGTTGGGAGTCCTGTGATGGGGGTTCCTGCATGGCAAGAGGTTGGACTAGATGGCCCTTGAGGTCTCTTCCAACTCTATGATTCTATGATTCTATGGTTTTACACTCCTCCACAGAGCTTCCCTGGCTGAGGAGGGGTTTGAACTCAGGTCTCTTGAGTTCCAGTCCATCACTCTGTCTACTATACTACATTGGATATCTCTGTACGTTACACTACTTGCTTTATTTTTCCACAGACAGGATTAAGTTCTTGCCTGATCCGTCCTGGAAATTAAGCACAGTGGTATCTCGACTTATGAAATTAATGCATTCAGAGTACAGTTTTGTAAGTCAAAATTTTCATAAATCGAAACACATTTTGCATTAGAAACATTAATTCGTTCCGGAGGCTAGAAAAAAGAGCTATAGTGGGGCTGTCAAAAAAAACCTGCCTCCAAAGACAAGAAAGGGCTTTTGCTGACTATGGGGAGGTGGGTTTTTGAAAGCCTGCCTCAATCCAGCAAAGTTGATTGAGGGGATTTTCCCCCAACATAGCAAAGGGGGGGGGGAATTCAAACCCTGCTCCGTTTTCCCCTGCTTTGCTGGCAGCCTTTCAATACAAAGCGCTGCCCGTGCATGACGTATGTAGCATTTTCCGGAAGTGGGCCATCAGTTTCCAATTTGAAAGTAAATCACTGGAAACCGATGCCCTGGTTCTGGAAACGCTATGCACAGCATGCATGGGGCAGAGCTTTGTACTGAAAAATAATTATTGGAAATGAATACCGCAGTGGCGCTTCCTATTGTGAAAAAAAAAAATCCTAACCCACTTCCAATGATTTCCTTTTGTAACTCGAGTTTTTTTCATAATTCCATTTCCAATTATTTCCTTCATAACTCGAGTTTTTGGTAACCTGAGTCTTTCCTAACTCGAGGTACAACTGTACAGTCTCTTCTCCCCAGCTAGTGTACAATACCTAATCAGATAACAGAGACTCGTGTCCCAAGTAATTCAATCTAAATTTGTTCCATGCTCTATAAGCTTTTTTTAAAAAGCCAGGTCCTCAGAAGCAAAGCAAAGCAAAGCAAAGTGTTCTGCTTATATACCGCCCCATACCACTACAAGTGGTCTCTGGGCGGTTTTACAATTTTAATTACAGTGTGCAGGCTACACATTGCCCCCCCAGCAAGCTGGGTACTCATTTTACTGACCTCGGAAGGATGGAAGGCTGAGTGAACCTTGAGCCTGCTACCGGGGATTGAACCCAGGTCGTGAGCACAGTTTTACCTGCAGTACAGGCATTTAAGCACTGCGCCACGAGGCGCCACAATATACTGTATACAAAATAATTAATGAGACACTGGCCAAAACTCTGTTGCTTAGCACTGTAAATCACACTAGAAGAGGCACATGGAATCAGTGGGCATTTGATTCAACAGAATTCTTCCATACATTCCACTGCTTCAAATGGTTCTACTCTAACAGCAACTTACTATGCTAAAGTGAGTCCCAGGTCCCAGCAGGCCCATTAGAATCAATGGAATTTTTGAAGGAATTCCCACCAATTTCCCTGCATTCAATGGGCCTACTCCAGTTTGATTTATTATGCTAAATAGGATTCTGGTCATTAAACAGATTATGGAAGTGTACAATACAAAGAGGAAACCAATATGTAAGAAAACTGCTAAAAATCCTACTGCCACAAATTCTTCAAAAGAAATGCTGTAATAAAATGGTATGTGTCTTAAAGGCCTGTACTAAATAAACCATGCAGATCTTATTTATTTTTATTTATTTTAGAGTATTTTTACCCCACCTTTCTCCTTGGAAAAGGACCCAAGGCAGCAGTGGTGTCAAACCATCAGCGCTCAGGATGTGCTGGACCACAACTCTCAGAAATTCAGAGCCTAGGTTGCCAATGACAAAGGACTGTGGGAGTTGTGGTCCAAAACATCTGGAGTGCCGAAGGTTTGCCACCACTGTTCTATAGCATTGCTACTATCGCCAAGGTAGCCCTTGCTCTTAGGGGTACCTGGTCTAACCACATTTACTTCCCAGGCACACAAGCAGGACATTAAATGCACATCTTAAATCACTGGCACAGATCCCAAGTACAGGGATGGTGCATGTGATTTTTAATGCAAATCAGTCCCAAATAGCTCAGGGCAGAGATGGGGAACTTGGGGTGCATCAGAAAGTATAGAAAAGAACACCCGCTAATCAAGGCAGCATGGCTACTGTTTATATGTGAATATAACAATATTTAGAGAGCCAGAAGTTTCCCATCTTGGTGAATCTAACACAAGGTTAGTCGAGTCAGGCAGCATGAAGTACCTCAAATACTTAATTCTTTGCCTTACCTCATCTTCAACGGGGTACAAATTTTGTTCTGAACAAGGCATTTTAACATGCTTATTGTCCCAAGTGTCTTTATAATGAGTTGGGAAAGGTTTAGGCACCTCTCCTTCTTTTAAAAGATCTACCTGCAACAGAGAAGATAGGTAAAGAGTGATTACTAAACCTTTTATCATGGAAGAGATGCAGATTATTTAAGATCTGTATCTTAAAATGCAACAGTCTCTAACTCTCCCCAAGTAAAAATATATTCAAAAAACAGAATGGTAGCAACTCTCCAGTCAATACAGAGGCATTTATATCACACTAAAACAAGCAGTGTAAAAAATGTGGAATAAGTTCATCTCAGCTGATGCTGCACTGCAGCTGTACCTAAAAAGGCTTCTGGATGGCCTCGGAGGAACTTAGTGTTCAAAATCTTATTGGAATTTTATTCTGGGATAAGTGAAATCATGTAAGCTGCAGAGGCAAATTGTACCTACTTTGCAAGGTGCTAGTTGCACTGTGTCTCAGTTATATGACCAGCCAGGCAATTGGCACGTGGCTAATTAACTATAATTCAGCAGTACAGCTTAAATGATTTCATTTACTTCACAGTAAAAGTCCAACTGAATTCTGGCACATGTAAGAAAATGTGTATTAGGTCAAATTTTGCCACTGGCAAATAAACAAGACATGAGGGGGTTCAACTCATATCAGAGAAGAGGGGAATCACAACCATTTTCTCACACATCATTTCACAACTCCAGCTATCCTCCCAATGACTCTCTATACCTCTACAATCTAGTTTTAAAAGCAGAAGCATACACCCACATTTGAAGCTCCCCGGGTGGAAAAATTATAAGGGAAAGGGAATTTGAAGACAACAAAAGGTAGACAAGAAACAGAATAAAAAGGGGTGCTTGAAATAACACATGTGGAAGTGGATTGACAGGGCAATTTGGAGTGGGACCTCCACCACCTCCGGGGCTCTATTTAAATCTGCATGCAACACATTCCTCAAATGTTACTCTTTTAAATTCTAGGGCCAACTGGAAGATGATCACAACGAAATGAACCTCCAAAATTTAAATCAAGAGGGAAATGACAGCTGTCCAGTCTCAATTCAAAAGGGCAAGTTTGGCTGGTCAGGCAACTTCCATACTCTGATTGTCACTGTATGATTGGCAGAAGGTCTCAAATGAGGAAGTCGGGTCCCACACATCGGCATTCTTCTCATCTCTTCAATAGGTGTTCCAAACCACTTTTTATTGGTTGGAAGTGGAGGAGGAGTATACTTAGGAATCTTCCTTCCTGGCTGATGTGTCTTTGATTCACACTGTTCGTTCCTACCAATAAAAGTAAAAATAGAATTAATATTTTAAGCATTTCTTTCTGATTGGCTAAAGCTTTCCAATGGCAAATAGGTGTGATTTTTGTGCTTCCTTTTAAATAACTTTTTTTTTTAAAAAAAAAGCAGTACTCTCTTAAAAAGGTAAAGGTTCTCCATGCACATGTGTGCTAGTCATGTCCGACTCTAGGGGCGGTGCTCATCTCCGTATTCAAGCCGAACAGCCAGTGTTGTGCAAATCCATGGCCACGTGGCCGGCATGGCTGCAAGGAAACACTGTTTTTACCTTCCCGCTTTTTACAGTGGTACGTATTTATCTACTTGCATTTTACATGCTTTCGAACTGCCAGGTTAGCGGGAGCTGGGGTTAACAGCGGGAACTCGCTCCGCTACATGGCACGTGGGATTTGAACTGCCGACCTTGCAGCCGACAGTTTTCGGAGCCTTAGTCCGCTGAGCCACCACACCCTCTCTTAGCATAATATAAAGAAGTCTGGTACATTCAACTGAAGGTGACACTGACAGAGGAGAAAAATGTGGTGACACTCAAGCTAACTTTTGTTAGCACTGTGCAGAAGGTAACAATGACACACCCTTGTTGAACATTCCATACCATGAAAACCCTAGGAGACAGCGCTGGAAAATGAGACCTCCAGGTCAGAAAGCACTCAATCAGCTATTGCAGAAGAGCAAGGGACAATTACAAATAGTGTTGTGACTAATGATAAAACTAAATTAAAGCTGAAAGGAAGTCTACGGGCCAATGAGCGCAGAAGTGAAAGAGAATTGGGATGAGAAACAACACAAGTAATTGGGACATGGAATGGGAGAAGTATGAATCAAGGTTCACTGGAAACTGTTAAATACAAAAAGAACATATAACCACTGCAGTATGGTGGTACCTCGACTTACGAGCGGCTAGACAACTGAGTAATTCAACTTAGAAGCAAAAATCTGTTGGCTTTTTGAACTGCCGCCTTACGAGCGTTAGATAGGGTTTGCTCTACTTACATGTAGAGCAAAACAAGAAGAAGTAACAACCAAGGAGGAGGAGGTGGTGGCCATTGCACCTCCCTTCCAAACTGCCTGGGTTGCCGAAAGCTGCATTGTTCCCAGAAGATCAGTTGTAGTCCAGAAGAGGAGGCAGTGCTTCTTCATCCCCATCCAGATGCAGGGAAGAGATGGGGTGGGGAGGGGAAGGCAGAGCATTTCGCCTCTCCCCTATTTCCTTCTTCTCCAGGAATCTTGCCGAGCTCGGCTTTTAACCCTTAGAGCGGGGTGCCCAATTTTTTTGTAAGGAGGGCCAGATTTGGTGGCTGAGAATGTGTCAGGGGCCGGTTGCTTCACAAGGTCCCTGGTGATGCTGGTGGCAGCAGCCCCAGCATGCGCCCAGCCTCACATGGTTGCTGGTGGTGCCGGTGGCAGCAGCCCGCGCGATGGCTGGCCGGCCGGTGCTGGTGATGGATCTCTGCCTCTTCCCTTGCAAGGTGCCCCAACTTCTCCCTTAACCAAGGGCAGCCGAAGGCTGCTATCCACAACCCCACCAGAGAGTTAATTTTGACAGGTCCGACCTGTCAAAGTCAGCTGTCTGGCAGGAAAGTGGAAAGCAGCCTTTGGCTGTCCTTGATTGAGGAGGGTTGGAACAGCCTTCCTATAGGAGTGCATTGAAAACCTATTAACCCTCCGGAACTGATTGTTTTTCAATGCATTCCTATGGGAAACCGCTGCTCGACTTACGAGCATCCGGTTGGAAAGATTAATCTCGTAAGTCAAAGTACCAGTGTACTATGAACTAAAATGGTCTGGAATAGGATATTTTCACTCAGACAACTACAAAGTGTTCTATTCTGGAAATGAATGACTCAGAAGAAATAGAGTGGATCTAATAGCGAGTCAAAATGTACCACAGGAAATTAGGAGGTATTATGCAAAGCCCCCTGGACTGCAAGGAGATCAAACTTATCCACCCTGAAAGAAATCAACCCTGAATATTCACTGGAAGGACAGATTTTGAAGCTGAGGCTCCAGTACTTTGGCCACCTCGTGAGGAGAGAGGACTCCTCGGAAAAGTCCCTGATGTTGGGAAAGGTTGAAGGCAAAAGGAAAAGAGGACGGCAGAGAATGAGATGGTTGGACAGTGTCATCGATGCAACCAATATGGATTTGACCAAACTCTGGGAGGCAGTGGAAGATAGGAAGGCCTGGTGAGCTCTGGTCCATGGGGTCAAGAAAAGTGGGACACGACTGAACGACTGAACAACAACATGCAAAGTCTGATCAAATAATCTAAATCAAATAATATAAATCAAAGTCTAACCAAATAATATAAATAATTTAAATCTATATAAGCATCATTCCAGTCTATGTTCCCACTACCAGCATTGAGGAAGATGAAAGCTTTTACGCAAGCATCCAGAAAGAAAATGATCATACACCAAGCAAGACATGCTTACAATTATAAGTTACTGGAAAGAAAAAGTAGGAAACAAAGCAGAACCAAATGTCACTGGAAAATTTGGAACATAACAAACCCTCGGGAGGAGAAAAACATTCGCAGTGATATGTACAGTACTTGCATTTCCTTGATGCTCCCTTTATACATGCACCACACAGGGATGTATCATGTGGTAAAATTGTATTTGAAGTCACAAGGCAGACATTCTGATATCAGGATATGCAAAACTTGTGCATCTACAGTACGTGATCCATATCCAGGTCCTCAACCTCCCTTCCTTCTGTCCCTTGTACTGACAAAGTTGACAATGACTTTGTCTTTAACTCAGTGTTCTTTATAAACAATACTGCCAACTGTTCTCTGTCTTGATCTCACAATTCATTGCCTGACAACGGTTTACTCTCCTGCTTTGTTTCCATGGTGTGTGAGTTCCGAGGCTCTAGATTTCATTGGAACAGTCTACTATTAACAGCCATAATAACTAAAGGAGGTTTCGAAGTTTCTTCCACCAGTTGTGTCATCTTTAAGGGGAATATAACCAACCCTCATAGCTTTCCCAAACATTTAAAATCCCTTCCCAGCGAACCGCTTCCCACCGCGGGGACTCCGTAGAAGAGGCGCACCCCTTTTAAAATCCCTTCCAGTCCTGGGCCATCTCCATTGAAATGCATTGAGCCAATGCATTTCAATGGAGATTGCGGGGGAGCACTGGCCCCAAGCCAGCGCCAAGCAGCTGACTGGCGCTGGCTGCGGGAGGAATGGCGCCTGCAGCAAGTGCGGTGGATTAGATCATCCACTGCCCTTGCACGGGCTGCTGGAAGGCTTTAAAAAAAGTCTTCCAGCAGCCTGGGGAAGCAGGGGTGGTGCGCCGCCCCCACCCCACCCCATCCGCGTATTGCAGATTTTCAGTCATCGCAGGTCGTATGGGTCCCTAACCCCCACGACAGGCGGGAGAGTTTCAGTGTAAAAATGAAGAATTTCTTCCCAACTAAAAGAGTTTCAGTGTAAAAATGAAGAATTTCTTCCCACATTCCTGCAGCAGCTGCTACTCTCCATTTTACAATTATTCGCTCTCACATACTCTTACCTGCTGAGGGTTCAAAATAAATTTAAATCAACAGTGAAAGATGATGGGTGGATAAAAAGTGATAAAGGCTATGTCTGTAAGAGAAAAAGTATGTAAGATACAGTACAATGGTTCCCTACGGTGAGGTGTGCATGAGTATTTTTATTTCATTTAGTAGGCAATTTTTGTATGTTAATAACATAAGTGTTTTGTACTGTATTATGAAAAAATGAAAAACTATTAGAAAAAAATTGAAGATGGAAACCTTTCTCCCCTCACTTGGAGAAAGGCAGCTGAGAAATGAAATGAAATAAAAAAACAGCAGACCAGATAAGAGTCTAGTAGTGGCCAACAGATGCTCCTCAACTGCCTATCCTGGCATACATGCTGAACAGCATGTGGGACAAGATGGAGTCCTACAAGCTTCATTAATACATCAATATTGGGAATGAGCAGAAGTCCCCTAATACTGCCTTTCCAGAAATCAGCTATACAGTAAGCAATATAACATGAGAACTCCAACCCAGAAAGATAACACGGCTGGCAATACTAAAAGCCTCTTGAGTGCCACAGAACCATTAGGAGAGCTGAATTGTCTCTGACTCTCTTCTGGCAAAAGCTATTCTACACATGAGGCCACTTTGCTGACTTGAAAGCCCAAGACTGAGCTGAAAGGTATTATTTTTACATCAATTGTTGTTACAGCACCCAAGCTGGCTGGCTTGCACCACGGACAGGATCCAAATACTAATGACAGTACCTCTTGACTGCAATAATAAGGAAAGAGGAACAAGATTACCTTTTCTCCTCGGTCCTGGGAACCCTCATGAAGTGGGCAGTAATTTTAGAATCCTTCTTCCCACAATGTTTGTTGCCTCTGCATTCTGAAGACATAACAGGTGAGATCCAAGATGGCTCAGTGTGTGTTTCATCCCCTACCAGGGAATTATCCACCCGTTCCAAGTGAAAGCTAAATTGAGCAGCTTCGTCTCTCTGGGATGCCAAGGGCAACTTTCTTGGCTCCAGCTGCACGTCTACCTTTCGAATCCGTGGAGATTTGCTTGGTGTTTTAGGCATATCAATATCCTCTTGGTCCTCAAGAAGTGGGCTGGTTTCTTCATCGGCCTCTGAGCCCTGACAGCTGTTTTTGGAAGTATCTACATCCATTGGTGACTCCGGTTCACTCTCTCTCTCAAAAGAAGGAGACTCTCCCAAGCACCCTTGATCTCTCTTCTGAGAACTATACAAACCAACAGAATAAGCATCACAGCCTGCATCCGAAAGTGGGCTCTCGGGCGCTACATCCAGTTCATCTGGCACAGCATTTTCACCGGACGCAGGCTCAAATTTGTAGTTCTTAAATGGCTGTGGATTCTGCACAGACACTTGCTTTTCTCCACTGAGGCCCTTCAAAGGATGTTTTACATCTGTCATCTTCACAGGGCTGGCTGGTGAAAGCTTCTTATAAGAACATTTTTCTTGATTTTCATTGCAACTCTGGTAAGCTTGACTCTCAGTTTTGTGCACCTGAGTAACGTTCTCATTTTTTAACCGATCTCCAACCTGAGCTCCTTTTATTGATTCCGGTTCTGAAAGTTGATCTCTACATAGCCCCCCATGAAGAGTACCAGTCTGAGACAAGGTTGCATGTTTGTTGCTCGTTTCCACAGATAATCGTGAGCAGCTCTGCTCAAGAATATCATCGACCTTTTTCACATCGTGTTCAACCATGTTATCTTTCTTAACAAGCGCCATTTTTGGCTCCAGTTCTGCAGTACTTGCTTTATTTTGTAAACTGGAAGAAGAGTAAAAGAAAAATGAGAACAAATGAAATTTTGTTCCATAGACTTAAAAGCTAAAAGTGATGTGCATTTTTCTATACACTCAACTACAGTATTTAGAACAAGGTTCCCATACTCCCAGTCTGCAGCCTCTTATGAACTGGGACACAAGGTTCCCTGTGAGATGTGTGTGTGTATGTGTGTGTGTGTGCGCGCACACACACACACACAAAGAGAGAGAGAGAGAGAGAGGATTGAACACTTCCTCCCCTCCACATGGGGTTTTTCCTCCCCCACATGCCCATCACAATCATTTTTTTTCAATTTTCAACATGACTTTCATTTTGTTTTCTATGCTAGACACCATTTCCAAATTTTAAAAATCTGATTTTAAAAAAATACAATTAATTTAAAAAAAACATTTCTAAATTATGATCACAGTTCTTCTGGTGAGTCAACTGGGACTCTTCTGAACTTTACCAAGTACTCCAAAACTGTGCTCAGAATTGTGGATTGAAATGCAACTATACCGCACATGTTTATCATTTCTGTTCAAAAAGAGAGATAAGTATTTCAGACCATTTCTAGGTCCTTGTATTCAATGGCTGCAATTCTATATATATATATATGCACCAGGAAGTAAGCTTGGCTGAAATGTGTAGGTTTAACTGTGGTCAGGTATGTGTACGATTACTATGTATAAGGATATTGTCAAACTAGAAACATTTATTTTCATGAAATATTAGTGTTATTACAGACTGGTTCCAGATATCTTACTTAGCAAGTCTGACTGATTTCAACTTATCATGGAACATAGCATAGTGATTCAAACAGAAGGAAGAGCATAATGTACATTTGTTGGAATAAGTAAGAATGTTAAGATGTGGCAGAACAGCAAAGCGAAACTGAAGAAGCTCCACTTAGCAGCAAGTGTTCCACCAAGCTTTATGAGAAGAAGGAAACAGAGCTATACTGTCTGCCCCACTGAAAGGCCAATTGCCTGTGGCTTGCCTTTGGTCCTATCATCTGGCAGCAGTAACTCCATCAGGCCACCTATCCTGCCGTCTCGTTATAAACACTGCAATTTAATGAGAGGTGCCTGAGGTGGCTTTTTTCCCTTCTCCCTTCCACTCCTTTCTGCCTTCCTCAAAAACAAGAAAAGTCTTGACAACAGCTCAGGTTTTATTTTTATTTTATTTTAATTTTTTTGCTCTTTAAAATGTCACAAAGCACGCCTTGTTTTTTCTGCAACAGAACAACATAGCTGCCTAACTGAAAAATGTCTTTTTGTGCCTTTTAATTAGTCAGTTTAGGGCCGGGCCTTCTTTTAACTGACTTCTATTTTTCTTGCTCTGTTGGCTACTTTGAGAGTCTCTCTGACATGTAATTTCAATGTTAATATAAATTATTCTTCTCAGTTCACTGAATATACAAGGTATTCAATGTTTGTCAATGAGATTTTTAACAACTGCAGTACTCCTCCGCCATATTGTGCTTTGTATACTACGGTCCTAGTATAGTGTGGATTTACCGGGGTAGGTGGCAGGGAAATGGCCAGGTGGTGCTGGACCTGGGGCAAGCTGTGGGTCAGGTCTGGTGGGCCTGTGTGGGGCCTCCTGTACTTACCCCAAGGCCTGCTGCTGCCTGGAACGGGCTTCTGATGGGCTTCCCAGGGCTGTACAAGCCCCGGAAGTGGCTTCTGGCAGCCCAGAAGTCACTTCTGGTTTTTCTGAAGTCACTTCCGGTCCGCCAGAAGCCACTTCTGGGGCCTACACAGGCTCCAGAGGTCCAGTGCAGGGCCTGGAGGTCATTTTCGGTCCACCAGAAGTTACTTCCAGTTTTTCAGAAGCCACTTCTGGGGACTGTACAGGCCCAAGAAGTCCGTCGGAGGCCCGTTTTGGGCAGCACCAGTCCTGGGATAAGTACAGGAAGCCCCAAACAGCCCCCCCTCCGGTCCTGGTCTGACCTGCAGATAAAGGCATCTGCATAACGCAAATTTTCCTTTACTGTGGGTCATGTCAGGAATATAACACCCACAATAAATGGGGAAGTACTGTAACCATATCTTAACATAGCAAATGCTTTGGACTTCAACATATAATCTAAATTTTTCTTTATCTCATGTCTGGCTGCTTTTAATACGCATATTTTTGCACTGTTTGATGTTACTTAATTTTGTTCATTTTTTCTCTAATTTTATTGCAGCCTTCATCATGTTTTGATTTTATTTTGTTATGTTGTGAACTACTCAGAATAGTGCATTGTACTAATGGGTTGGCACATAAATGAAATAAACAAACAAATGGAATACCATGTTATTACTATGTTATCATTCTGACCTAGCTTTAAATATCTTAGAATGTATAAACAGACTTTCTGAAACCTATTAACAAATATATTCAAAAGCAGCCTAAATGTTATCATTCTTTTAAAAATGTTATAGTAGCATGTTTATAAAGACAGGCAGCAGCATCACATGGTGGCAGCTATTGTTGTTAAGTTTATTTTAGTTTCATGGCTTAGGTTTCAGGGTTTGTAAAAGCTATATTTTTTCATGATGTTATTTGCTACCCTGGAGTACAATAAAAACAAATATTTTTAATTTTAATTTTATCCTCAAGCAACGCGTCTTGGAGGTAGAGAGACATCATGATTTGGGGGCTCTCTCTAATAACATATCAATTGTTCCAGCATTGATCCACTTCAAACCAGCTAACTATTTCTTTGCTCATTTAACAAAGAATCAACACAGAGCTTTTACACTTGCTCGGATGAATGCTCTGCTATCTGCAATACAAGAGGGAAAATTCCAAAAGATTCCCTATTCTCATCGTAAGTGCCTCTGCAGGAAAGATAGAATTGAAACATTGGCACATGTACTCCTGCACTGCCCCTTATATGATGAAATTAGGGGAAAACTTATTGCTCCTTATTTAAAGCAATTCCCTGGACGGCCAGAGGCATTTTATACCCGCCTCCTGTTGTCAGGGCAAAATATATACACTGCAGAATGTCCTAATTCAAGCATGCTGTCTAATGTAGCTAAGTTTTGTGCGGCAGCAATTATAATTCGTGCTCGGGAGGTTTCAACAATTGCTCAAGCACTCACAATTTAAGCTGGCTCAGTTGGTATGACATTTTCCCTCCCTTGTTCTTCCTTGTTTTGCTGTAACTGGTGCTATTTTTATATATATGTACTTTGGATTTGGTCATTGGCCGCAATAAAGTATTCATTCATTCATTACTAAGAAACAATCCAGGGTAGATAAATATTAATTGATTTTTAAAAAGATTTAAATCACAATTTGATCATGAACATGATTTTTTAAAAATTCTGATTTAAATTTAAAAAATAGTATTTATTTTAATTGCGATTTAACTAGATTTCATTGAAATGAAATGCACCCTGAAACAAGGCATAAATAGGATTGTAACACAGCAATAACTGAAACCATTTTCCATTATATGTATCTTATTGTTTGAAAGGATAAGATTTTATTTGGATCGGCTGTTTTTACCTTTTTGATTCCACTGTTCTGGGTCCTTTATTTTCCATCCAAGAGGTAATCCTCCTTTGTTTGTAAACTTAATTGGGGGGAAATGAGAGGGGATGTTATTTGAAAAAGAAATTCTGAAATGTTGAAAATAAGAAATGTAAAGCTGAATTGAAATTTAACCACAATTAAAGCAGACTACATACTGTACACACAAAATGTCAAAACTCACAAAATTGTCTAGAAGTCAATGTCCACTCCATGGTTTAGGTACCTGGCTGCGGAATCTGCCCTGCTTGGGACTAACATCTAGGTTTTAGACGGTTACTTCACGTCCCTCTCATCGCGGTTCGCGGTCTCACTTGAGACCAGTACGAGTAAATGTTACTCCATGTCCATTGCGTGATGGCGGAATCTCGTGCCGAGCATGCCCCCTGAATTGGGATTTAATCATGATGAGCCATACCTTTCCCTGACCTCGGGAATTCTCATCTCGGTCCCTCTTTCGAGACAAGTGCCCATGAAGTAAGGCTCATCACGCAACGTACACGTTCTCCATCTAGTGGCAGGAGTGCAAAGTTGCATTCTCCAGTACAATCCCAATGGCATAAACAATGCACCGCAGAGAGATAAGAAGGCATAAAACCTCAAACTTTGCTGCTTAATGCATGAAAGGCAAAGTTATGGAGAATCAAAATATCAAAAAACGGAAAGTCAGACCAAAAAAAAAAAAAAGAGGAAAACAAAGGCGGGGAAGTACAGATATTGTCACGAATAAAGGATGTGAAGTAACAGTCATCACGATACCATCAATCACACCAGTGGGTAAAAGGAAACAGGGACAGAACCAGGACAAGACCACGTGACCATGAATTACGTTATCACGAAACAAACGTAATCTCGAAACGAGGAAGGACGTGAAGTAACCGCCTTACTTGACAGCTTCTGGCAGCAGCTTTCAGCACGTGCAGTAGGCCTGCTCCAGGCCTCCGGTTCTAGCCACAGGTCCGAGCCACTGTAGCTGCCAGTTCCCATATATTAAAGCAAATTATCCCATAGGAAATAAAGCAAACAGGGCCCCCAGAACAAATCATCTAAATTTCCATTATTTCCTATGGGGAAACTTACCTTGATATACAAATATTTTGGTATACGAGCATGCTTCCAGAATGGATTATGCTTGTAAACCAAGGTAACACTGTACTTACATAATTACTAGGGATGTGCACTGGCTTCCAAATTTATAAAGAACACAACACAAAGTGGAGATACTTGCCCCCTTTTTAGACCACCTGAAACAAATTAAGGAAGCCTGAAGCAGCTCTCTAATTGAATCCTGGCTATCCAAAGCACGGACTATTCCTTCAGTGCTTTTGAGGTTTAAAAAGCAATTTTCTTTAAAAACCCTGGTGCCAGAAAGTCTCATTCATAAAATAAAAGTAATATTTTATTAGAAGGCTGAAGCAGAAAATTTTATTCACGCTTCAAGGAAAATATGAAGCTCCACTGGAAATGCAAATCATGACACTCCTGAGCTCAGTGCAATCAGATAAATCGTTTTGACTGTACAAAGAAAAGATGTTAGCCTGCTAGAGATTACTGTATTATACACTTCATTTTTCATTTTCAGTAGGGTAGATTGGAGAAAATCTTTCTTTCAAATAGCTGCACACTTTATTCTGCAATACACTTTAGAATCTAATTGAGTGCATAGGTGTGTGACTGTCCCAGGGATGTCTTTGGTTTCTTTTGTGTGCTTTGAAATGGCAGATCACAGTAGCATTAGAAGCAACTCTGATCTAAAGCATCTTTAAACTATCTCTGACCACCATTGTGAACTTCTTTCTTAATTCCAGCTGCTTGCTTTAACTTTTGTAGCACTCTGCTTTTTCCTCTTTTCTTTTTTGCACCTGTCTATGTTCCAAAACAGGGAGAATGGAAATGTGACACACAAGGCAATGATTAGTACTTTTCCAGTGGGGCAGGGATTATAGAAGATGGGCACTCCTCCTCTTGTCAACAAATGTTTTGGTTAAGTAAATTAAGAAAATCTAATTGGCAAGGAAGGGAAAATAGGGAAGCAAGAACAGAGGGAGAAAGAAAAGAACCTGGGGGCAATGAGTGTTATATCCACATCCCAAGTCAAAATCCTTTTCTCTCAGTTTTCATGTTTTCCACTACTTGAGCAAACAGAATCATAGACTCATAGAATAGTGAAGTTGGAAGGGATCCGTAAGGCCATCAAATCCAACCCCCTACCCCATGCAGGAAAACAAATCAAAGGAAATCTGCCAGGTGGTTATCCAAATTTCTCTTGAGTAACTCCAGCAATGGAGCACTCTGAACCTCTTGAGGCAACCGGCTCCACTGCTGTACTGCCCTAACAGCTAGGAAGCTTTTCCTGTTATTCAACAGAAAGTTGGGTTCTCTTGAATACAAACCATACATAGATATTTCACAATGTACATTTACTTACTGAATTGGGCAGTAGAAAATGGCTCGCAATAAATTGGCTGCGATTTTTAAACAGAAACAATTCAGAACGAATCAAAGCAGACAGTATTCACGTATCCCTATGATAGCTCCAGAACTGTATTTCAGGTTCTGCTCATTTAATTTGATTAAGTCATGTGAACAAAAGAATGCCAGTATCCAAAATTGAGTGTTAAACAAGTGACCGATCCAATATTGTCCACCGATCACCAGGTAGCTACTGTCAAATGTGTGTGTGTGTGTGTGTGTGTGCGTGCATGTGTGTTGTGTCATTGCAGTCATGACTGACTCTTCGTGACCCCATGTCCATGGAGTTTTATTGGCAGGAATACTGGAGTGGTTTGTCAGCTCCTACTCCAGGTGCCTACAGCACCTGGTATTCCCTGGTGGTCTCCCATCCAAGTACTAGCCAGGGCTGACCCTGCTTAGCTTCCAAAATCAAGCGAGATCGGATGTGCTCAGGGCATCTAGGCAGCTACTGTCAAATACACATGAGGCCAAAAAGATTTCTGCCTGGCTCAACTTTCCTTTCAGGCATTCCATGATGTCTTTCAATTGAGAACTGGCACTTTCTGTTACCATTTCCTCCTACACAGAATTGTTCTCTCATCATCATCATCATACCTATGAAATACTGAGCTGGCAAGGACCCTATGGGTAATAGAGTCCAGCTGCTTCCAAGGAGGCACAGTGGGGAAGTGAACTGCCAACCTCGAGCCCCCTACCCCAAAACCAAAGCCAATGAGCTAATCAGCAGTTCTTGAAACAATTTTGCAAAGTCAGATATACTGCATCCCAATTTCTATCTAGGCAGCATTATAAAAAAAACTGCAGCTCTGCCATCTCAACCCTAAACGTTCCAATTGGAACAAACGGTTACATTTACAGTACACCTAGAGCATCTTTCATGGTGGCGATTATGACACTCCACAACCCAATCCCTATAGCTTGTTCACTTCTGTAGAAACCTTGAGGGATACATGTTAAAAACGGAAAGGCTACCTAGGGTGAACCAGGTAGCATTCAGGAGCAAGAATTTGAATCCTCCTCCAATGGCTTTTGGTGAAGGATTTGGGCACCCTCCCCTCCTCCTCCCCCCCCCGCCTCCAAAAAACCCCAAGGCAAGCAAGGAATTTTCGGGTAGTTCGGAGGAAGCAGGAAGTGGGAGTGGGGTGGGGTGAGGTGGGGTGGGAGTGGGGTGAAGGAAAAAAGGCACGAACCTTTGTTCCCCACCGTGGCTGTAGGGCAGCCTTGGCTCTTCTTGCTGGTGCTGCTGGCGCTGCTGGTGCCGGACTCTTGCTCCCAAGGGCGGGGAGGAGAAAGAGGGGGCGGCGGTTCCTGCTGCGGGGTCCCTTTTCTTTTCCAGGAAGGGGCCTCTCCCTCCTCGGAGCTGCTCTTGGGGGCGGCCTCGGTCTCTGGCGGGGAAGGGAAGAAGGCGGCGGCCAACCTAATCCTTTTCCTGGATGTTTCACACCCAGAACCCGCACTCATGCTGCTGCTGCAGCTGCTGCTGCTGCTGAGGAAAGGGACCCCGCCAGGCCGCCGCCGCCGCCGCCTCGTCCTCGCCTCAGACCACCCCCGGCGGGCCTTGAGGGGCGACGGGCGAGGGGTGTGGGGGTGAGAAGCCGGGTCTGGAGGGAGGGAGGGTCGGCTCCCCGCGTCACCGCCCAGCGAGGAGGAGAAGGCAGGCCCCGAGCCCAGCCAGAGCAACCACCCGTGGAGGAGGAGGAGAAAGAGAAGGAAAGGGGCCGGGAAGCCTCTCCTCTCCAATTGCCCGGCTGAAGACAACCGCCGCCCCCCCCCCCCCCTTGGGCCGCCCAGCCGCCTCGCCCTCGCGGCGCGGCCTCTCTCTCTCCCCCTGAAGCCCGCGACCTCCCGACCGAACCCCTCGCCGGCCAGCCTCACTCAGGAGGACGCCGCCCCTTTCGCCCTCATTTCCACACACACCACACACCCTCCCTCCCCCCGCGCCTGGCCAGGCCGGAAAGCGAGGCGGCAGAGGCAGAAGCGGACGTCCGGCCGTTTCCCGTCGTAAAGCGGAACCAGAGGCGGAGAGAGCGGGCGCCTTTGCGGCTTCCGAGAGGTTTCCCCACCACCACCACCCGCCGCCGCCGCGTGCGTGCGTGCGTGCGTGCTCGAGGCTTTACGGCAGCCACGCGCCCCCCCCCCCGTCTCTCTCTCTCTGTCGAGGAGGAGGAAGGAGGACGTTGCTGGCGCCTTTTCCGCTCCGGCCTCGAGGCAGGCGAGGAGGAGGAGGAGGAGGCCGAGAGGGGCCTGAAAGGGACCGGTGCTGGTGGTGGTGGGGAGCGAGAAGCCTCCCCGTAGAGGTTGCCCTCTATGGAAGGGGGCGCCGGGAACACCAAGAGCTCCGGCCTGGGAGGCCTCTTCGGGGCGGCCGGAGGAGGGCCAGGCTACTCCCACGCCGACCTGGCCGGAGTTCCCCGTGAGTACCACGCGGGGCCCGATAGGCTTCCTTTCTCTCTCTCTCTCTCTCTCTCTCTCTGTGGGGTGTGTGTAGGCCCACACTCGTGTGCGTCGACTTTGCCGCCCCCCCACACACACACATACACTCCACAGGCACACTTCCTTTCAGTTGGGCGCGCAAGGCCGTGGCCAGCGACTGCTGTTTGGGGGGTGGGGGTGGCCTTGGCTCTCCCAAGGTCATGGGCGGTTGAGGGAACGGTTTCCCCCCCCCCTTCCTCCACGCGGTCGTCGCTGGGCGCTTTTTTCGGCCTTGAAACCGGCCCTTCGCCTCCTTGGCGGCCTTGAAACCGGCCCCTTGGCCTGCGGTGAGGCAGGCGAGCAGCCCTCGTGGCCTCTGGCTCAGGACCCGCCTCGACGAGGAGGAGGCATCCACTACTTACTAGCCCTGGCTAGCGTGTCGCCTCAGGCGAGGTCGGAAAGTGCTTGTGGGCAGAAGGGTCGAGAATCCCCCCAAAAGTGCTTGTGGAGAGTGGACTCCAGATCCCGAGAGGAAAAGGCTTCGTAGTCCTTTAGCCTTGGACCAAGTGGTTCAAACAGCATATACAGTGGACCCTTGTATAACAAACAGCTTGTATAACATAAAATCTGTACAACATAAACATTTCCAGAGATAGGGGAAATTTGCTTAACATAACCGCCTATGGGGAGAATCCGTAGAACATAAAAATGGGATTACTCCATTTTCAATGCATTCCTATGGGAATTTGTATAAAGGAAAATTTGCTTAACATAATTTCATTTGGAACGAATTAATTCCTTTATACAAGGTACCACTGTACTGTGTCCCTCTTTAAAGGGCGTGTTGCTCTGTATTACATAAGGTATAACATTTCCGTCGTTAAAATTGTAGGAGCCTTTTATGTAAGCTCTCGTGGTGATTTATATTACAAAACCACCTATTCAGGCTTGCGCCAAAATCTTTGGGGGTGTAGAGGAACTTTAAATGAGTGGTCCCAGAATTTCATGGCAGAAAAGTCTGCCAGGCCTGCTTGTTAAAGTGAGGTCAGGCCTTGAGCAGGAGCTTAACTGTGAGGTCAGAGCCTGAGGGGGTCACAATGGTTCCCTGGATACCATGTGCTTGGAATTTTCCACCAGGTTCCTAAGAGAAATTAATCTGTGCCCTTGATCTGCCTGGTTGTCTCCTACCCAACACTAGATGCCTGTTTGGGGAAACATGTTTCCTTTTTGGATGAGGGGGGAAAGTTACAGAGAAACAAAAGCCATCTCCATCACAAAGCTGAGGTGACCTTGGTTTAACATTCTGTTTGCTTTCCCTCCTCTGTTTTGTACTATTGTTGATTTCCGTGTCTTCAGACCTAGGTGGAGTAATATATTTTTAACTCTTTCTCATTGTAGTGACTGGAATGAACCCTTTGTCTCCTTATTTAAATGTGGACCCTAAGTATCTTATACAGGTTAGTTTTTCAACATTCTAATTATTTTATATTTGTGCTTGATGGCTAAGTTGCTCGAAAATTCTGTGTATAATGCAGTCCCAAGCAGTTCCTTCAGTGTAAACCAGCAGAGGGGAATCTTTGGCCCTCCAGATGTTTTTGGACTACAACTCCCAGAATCCTGAGCCTATATCGCCTGTGATAAAGGACTGTGGGAGGGCCAAAGGTTCCCCTCTCCTGAGCAAAACTTTACTGCCATGATTCTTGGGGGGGGGGACAGACACACAGCGAGAAAATTGCAGCAGCAGTGGTTTCTCTACCAGGGAGGGATAAATGGAAAGCTATGGGTAGGTTCATAGTAGGGAAGGGCACCATACGAAAAATGACACGAAGCAAAATGAAGCAGCACTCGTTACAAATGAAACAAAACACTATTTTTTCCTCTAGAACAAAATGATTCGTTCTAGAGAAAACGGCAGGGAAAGCTACTCAAGCTCTTCCCTGAGAGCCCCTGAAATTTGGAAAGATTTGGGGGTCAGGGAGCTGAGTTATGAAGCTCTAAAAGGGGTGCCCCTAGGGGAAAAAACATACATGTAATTGGAATCAGAAGCTGATCGAAATCTGGAAAGATTTTGGGGTAAGGGGACTTAGTTATGAACTTCTAAAGGAGCTGGGGGTAGTTAATTGGCAAATTGCTGGGAGCATGGAGGCAATCGGAGTTTACTCTATGGTATTAACTCCCTAATTGCCTCCATACTCCCAGCACAGGAACAGCGAGGGGGGAAAACACTCCTTTCTGCATTTCTCCCCTCCCCCTCCTCCCAGTTGGGGCTTTTTGACAGTTTGGGATGTTTGTGGAGGAGGGGTGCCCCCTCTCCAAACCCCAACCTGTCAAAAAATCCCAGCTGGGATGCGTGGGGAGGGGCGAAAGGCAGAACAGAGCATGGAGGAAAAAACCTGCTCTGTTCAGTCTATCACCCGTCCCCCACCTCCCAGCTGGGACTTTTTGACAGGTCGGGGTGTGGGGGGGTACCCCCTCTCCAAACCACAACCCAGCTGGGATGCAGGGTATGTGTGAAAGGCAGAACAGTCCATGGAGAGAGAAAAATCCCTGCTCTGTTCTGTCTTTGGTCTCTCCCGTCTCCCAGCTGGGACATTTTGAATGGTCGGGATGTGGGGGGAGGTGTGCCCCCTCTCTAAGCCCTAACCTGTCAAGAAGCCCCAGCTGGTAGGTGGGGATCACAAGGAAGAAAGAAGGAAGCAGTGGAAAGTTGAAGATCTGTTTGAATTTACATCTGCTTCCTTCCTTCTCCCATGCTCCCACCTCCTCCCAGGGCAATTTTCTGGATAGGGAGGGCTGTCCAAAACACCCCCATGGGATGAGGGAGTGGCAGGGGAGAAAGGTACAGCCAGGCAGGGAATTTACTTCTGCCTGGCTGCTCCTTTCCTCCTACCCCCTCCCACCTGGGATCGAGCTGTCAAAATCAGCTGGGAGGCAGTGGGAAGGAGGCTTTTTAATTCCCGGCCACACCACATAGAGTGTTGGTGCCATGGGGAATTCATTTTGTTTTGTTTTGTAAGTAGCAATCTTTTTTGAAAAATTTCGTTATTTACAATACAAAATGAAACGCTGGAGCGACAAAACGGAACAAAATAAAATAACTTTTTCATTTAGTGCCCATCCCTGGTTCATAGTATTAACAGAATTTATACTATAAAGTAATACCTGAACTGTTCTTAAAAGTGTACCCCTTTCTATTCTTTAGGCTTAGAACAGTTAATATTTAAAAGGTTTCTCTACCAGCTAAACGGACATCATAGCATATCCTGGCTGCACTGAATAAACTTTATTGAAACATAGTGAAACACTGGGGCAGTTTGTGAGGTCCCATCAGCCTCTTACATTTTCTCCCTTGACTAACACAAGAATACAGACTGTTTTCTTGTGAGATTAACTATGAACTAGTCCTTATATGGCAGGAAGTGATTCTGAGTATATGTTTTTGTTAAAATCCAGTGGTGGTCAGCTGTCTATGTTACTACCATGTCTATGACAGTGTTACACCACTGGGAGATAAAGGTACTGTCTATATTTGTTGTGTGTCGTTGTCTCCGTTCTGGAAGCAGCTGACACCAATATGGGACAGTACTGTGCTTCTCTGAGAGTGTGCTGTGCAGCTACAGCCTGTTCAGCACTAGTCTGGAAGCATACATGCATGTTCACAATGCATTATTTTTACTATACTTTAGTTGTGGTTGTTGTTGGTTTTTTTTTTGTTTTTGTTTTTGAACTGCCTAGATGCCCTCAGCACATCCGATCTCGCCTGATTTCCGAAGCTAAGCAGGGTCGGCCCTGGTTAGTACTTGGATGGGAGACCACCAGGGAATACCAGGTGTTGTAGCCGCCTGAAGTAGGAACTAGGAAACCACCCCAGTATTCCTGCCAAGAAAACTCCATGGGCATGGAGTCACGAAGTGTCGGTCACGACTGTAACGACACAACACACACACATAGTTGCTTTATTATATGTAAAGCAACATTTCAACTTTTGTTTATGGCTCATTGTAATACTGTATCAAAATTGCACTAGGTTCTCATTTGATCTCAAATGTATAGAATACAATTTGGAATTCGAATTATTTGGAATTGTTACCCCTCCAGTCTTGCTAACTAATATTTTATAGTTAATCACCTGATCAATGGATGAACTATTAGATAATACATATTAATGGAGAAATATATGCCTGTTTCAGGACACAGATGAATTCATCTTACCCACTGGAGCTAGCAAAACAAGGGGCAGGTTTGAACTGGCATTCTTCACAATTGGAGGATGTTGTATAACAGGTATGGGACCACTTTCATCTTATATCATGAGTTTTTTAAATACATTAATATGCATCTGAAAGACATATATACAAAATTTATATCTTTGCTTGTTTGTCAAAGAGTTGTTTTAGACTTAGGGTAAGCAGACACTAGAAACCAGTTTGTAGGAGGAGATACAGTAATAACTTGGTTTACGAGCATAATCCATTCTGGCAACATGCTTGTAAACCGAAACACTCTTCTCTCAAATCAAATTTCCCCATAAGAAATAATGGAAACTTAAATGATTCATTCTGGGGGTCCATAGCTCACATACTGTACACACAAAATGCCAAAACTATCAAAAGAAGTTGGCTGGAAGTCCACATCTACACCATGGTTTAGGTACCCGGCTGCAGAATCTGCTCTGTTTGGGACTAACAACTGGATTTTATTCTGTGTTTTTAATGTGACAATAATAAAATGCAGTTTGTTTGGGCTAAGGTTTCATGGCAGGGAAATCCTGGCTGCAGAAGGGGATGGCAGAGGGAATCCTCTTTTCAAAGGAGGTGATTTTTGACTGGGGAATCCGGGTTGCAGAAAGGGACAGTAGAAGCTAAGTGCAGGTCACTTCTCTCTGAATGAAAATTTGTGATATATATATAGTGGGGGGACTGCTGTATTCACTCTGTAAGATACACGGACATTTCCCCTTTTGAGGGGGGAGTGTGTCGTATAGAACAAAAAATATGGTAAATATAAAGAAAAAATCAAATCCTTAACCTGCACTCACCTTTGAAAACATTCTGGCTGGTGCAAGGGAGATCTCTCTTCCACTCTCCTCCCTCTTCTTTGGAGGCTGCCTGAGAAGGAACATTCCAGATAATTACCCACAATTCCACAGGGAGAGAAAGAGAGAGACAGCCACCATTGGCTCACTTGTGATCATGTGACCTGCTCCAGTGCTTGTATTTCAAGACATTACTCATTGATCAAGGGAAAATTGATCAGAAATGCTCTAGACCAAGGTACTTGTAAAACAAGGAATTACTGATCCTTTCATCATTAAAGTTATGTGAACTGTATACAGTATACTAGCAAATGCTAGAAAGTGGCATATTTGTTGAAAAAAATAATAGGATTCTATGGTGCTGGAGGGACCACAAAAGCTTCTGATATGTGGAGTGCTATCCACAACATGCTTTCAAATTGTTATATTGTAATGAACACAGGATTCTTATTTCTACGAACCAACAATGAAGTTCCCACTTGATACTTTGGGAGGAAGCATTGGGTCTATACTTTGCCCTTAGCTTTGAACTATAGTCATTCTCCACCACTGGTACCATGGCTGACAGAATAAAACCAATACGGCTACTTTCTCACAACTATTTGTCACCATTCTGGAGACAACTGGTAACAGTTTGGGACAGTCCTGCACTTTTCTGGGAATATGTTGTTCAGATCTTGCGAGCAGTACAATAGAAGTGTGCACCGAATAAGAGCCTTGGTGTCTGAGATTTGATATGGATTGCTTGATTTCTAAAATGAGAGTATTTTCATATTGTAAAAGTGATTGAAGATTTGTCATGCAGGGGTTTTGCTTTTCATTTGTTTGTTGCTAGTATGCTGCAACTTTGATAGAAATATTGTGATACTATTTTACTTCCACCCCAGCAGAGCTTGGATATGAATGCTGTGAGGTGTGGTAATGTGTGAAAAGAGCAGATAAAAATGTACAGTCACCCCCCGCCATTTCGCGGTTCAGGTACCGCAGTCCCACTACATCCCGGGATCGCAGTACCTGCACCGCTGGGGGGGCAGGGGGCGATCGGCTCGCTCCGTGCTGTTCCCCCGCCCCTCCAGAAGCCTCAGAGCCGTGCAGGGGGTGGCGGGGGGGGCGATCGGATTGCTCCCCGCAGCCCCCCGGCCCCTCTGAAAAGGCTTGGAGCCGGGCGGGGGGGGCGCTGGGGAGTGATGCGATCGCCCCCCCCCCGCGTGGCTCAGAGGCTTCTGGAGGGGCGGAGGGCAATTGGGTCGCTCCACGCCACCCCCCCCGGGTCCCTCCGAGAAGTCTCAGGGCCGTGGGGGGGGGAGCAATCTCCATTGAAATGCATTGTCAGTGGAGAAATTTTCCCCATTGGAAAGCATTGAGCCCTGGACAAGAAGTCTCGGGCGGCAGCGGGAAGTCAGATGCCGCCGTGCGCCGCCCCAAGACTTTTGCGATCGCAGCCCCCCCCCCCCCGCTTCCACATATCGCAGATTTTCATCGATCGCGGGTGGGGTGGGTCCCTAACACCTGCAATCGGCAGGGGGGTTACTGTACGAGAGTGAATATCTAGGGGAAGAAAGATCTAGAACAAAGAACAGATAGGGCAAATGGTGCAACCTCCTGTCATTCCTATGTATGTTGAAGTTGATTTTCGATAGTACTGTACATACTGTAACTAGAACTATAGTATAGTGGATTTTCTGTATATTCTTCAGGAGAAACAAGCAAGCTAGTAGAATCTTTTTTTGTAAACTGTGTATTTGATTCTTTCTAAGCTGTTTGTTTACTTTTTATTTGTTGAAGTGAATAAATTGTGATGTCCTTTGCTAATAGGAGCTGCATTTGGTGCACTGAATGGCCTGAGACTGGGTTTGAAGGAGACTCAAAGCATGGCTTGGTCTAAACCTAGAAATGTACAGTGAGTACTTGCTTCCATTTAATACCACATATGTTTCAGCCATCTCCAACTGATAGTTGGGCAGTTTGTTGGGCATGCCGGTGGAACTGGCCCCACATTGCAGCCTGTGTGAATCTAATACTGTTTTTTATTATTTCTCCTCACAAGTAAAGGATATGGATGATAGCCTGTTGCTTACTGTAATACATTAGCACTAGAATGGATGATTGAATCAGTAGGATTTGGTGAGTCAACTCTTCTGTAGGTTCCTTTTGTTTCAAATGGGAATTTTGAATTGTCTAATAAAGCCAATCTAGTGTAAGAAAGCGATCGGATTGCTCCCTGCAGCCCACCCCTGGCCCCTCCAAAAAGGCTTGGAGCCGCGCGGGGTGGTGGTGGTAGGGAGCGATGCGATCGCTCCCCCTGCCGCCCCCCTGTGTGGCTCCAAGGCTTCTGGAGGGATGGGGGCGGCGGGGGTGATCGGGTCGCTCCACGCCGCCCCCCCCCGGGCCCCCCCCAGAAGTTTTGGGGGGGGGGGGGGGGGGCATAATCTCCATTGAAATGCATTGTCAATGGATTTCAATGGATAAATTTTCCCCATTAGAAAGCATTGTGCCAATGTTTTCCAATGGGGAAAATTTTCTCCATTGAAATGCATTGGCAATGCATTTGAATGGAGACGGCCCCGGACAAGAAGTCTCCAGCAGCGCAGGTGGGCGGCAGCGGGAGATCAGATCCCCCTGCCGCCGCTGGCGCGTGCTGCCCCAACACTTCTACAATCGCCCACCCCCAGGCCTCCCCACCTCCTTCTACATATTGCGGATTTTCATGGATCGCGGGTGGGGTGGGTCCCTAACCCCCCCGCGATCGGCGGGGGGTTAGTGTATAACAGTAATATGGGGAAGCTGCTAGTGTTTCACTTTTTTTAAAAAAATCACTTCATATGAACAATTTATCATGTACCAGCAGGTGGCAGCAGATTTAGGTTAACTTAGGCTGATACTTCACGTCCCTCTCGCTGCAGTTCGCAGCACCGCTGGAGACCGGTTCAAAGGAATGTAACCTCACGTCCTTGTGGGGTCAATCCGAGTTCACCCTGACCACGCCCCCTGAACTGCGCTCCAAGCGGGGTGAGAGATTCCCGTCCTGGAGCTCGGGAATCTTTTCAATCCACTTCTCGATCCGTGTTGAAAACTGATTTCAACACAGAGGCAAGTTCACCTCGGCTCGAGGAAGGACGTGAAGTAACCACTTTAGATGCCATAGCGGGCCTTCAAGAAAATGCTGGCCTAGTCACTTCCCGTTCCCTCACTCAGTTCCCTAACTGTGAAAAACAGCTATATTTGGAAGTAGAAAACAAAGAACAGAATGCAAAATGTGTCCGAGAGTGTTCTATAACTGTAGGTTCCCTGAACATGAAAGCCTAAGAGTATTTGGTGTGTGTAGGATGTACATTAAATAATCTTGCAAGACAGGTGTATGATTTTTTTAACCGTTTTACCAGAGTTCCAACTGTGTTCCTCCTGGCACAAGCAGGAGAAGCAACTTATTCTCATGTAGCCCCTTGTGCCTTTTGAAAATGCACTCCAGAGGGATCGAGTGTCCATTCCTCTAAGCTAAAGCAACTATAATAATAAAGATATTTAACTAGATATGTAATATTTCTAGAAATTTTGAAGCTCAGAAAAAAAGTTTTGTTGTTGTTTCCCCCCCCCAGAAAAAAATTGAAATAAATGCTACATTAGTACTCCCCCCTTTTACAACTTGAAAGTCAATCTGTTACTTTAGGAACATAAAATATTACTATGGGCAATTAGACTTTGGCATAAAATTATCAGAACTAGCATATTAAAATAAAGTGTAGCCAAACAATTATTACAAACAGAATTTACTTTTTAAATAATATATTTACACAAAGGTTATAAACTAATATAGCTAAATGATTCCATGTTCTGGAATCAGATAAATGCAAACTCTTGCCAAACATACCCACCCACATGCAAAAACAAAAGTTTTTCCTAATGTTCATTTGCCCTTTTTCTTGTGACAGTAGTAGCACGTACTTCGAAATACATCATGTTCTTGTACTGGAGAGTTCAGTTTGTAACCTAGGATTTGCTTGTCCTCAGGGCACAGAAATTAGAATAATCTGATACTATGCATATTTTTAGAAACGAGTTTGAAAATATTTGAACACCCTGCCTTAAAATATCAGTATTCCATAATTTTCTTTTTTCAGTTTTTCCAATTTTTCGGAAGAAAACCAAAAAGGCTTCAGGAAAAGGGGGGGCTCTCTTTTTTTCCAGGCCTTCACATCTCTATACTTAACTAAATACACTGTGGTTGCCCAAACTTTCAATACAGTATATTGAGTTGGCCTGAAAGACAGGAATGGTAAACTTCTGAGTATATGCTGCCTGTAAAACCCTGAAAAGTCAGGATTGGCTTGATGGCCCAAGATTATTATTTTTTATTTTTACTATCAAATAATTTTCTATATATAATTTTTAAAAGGGTGTTGGATGATGGTAAATGAAAATGGAGGAGATAGTGGGTTTCCCAAAAATTTTAAAAAATGTTTCCCATACTGAAAAGTTTAGGAATGGCTCTAGTAGCTAGTAAAATAGTGCATTGCTCTGCTAGAACTCTGTAGCATTTGTTTGCTTTTGTCTCTAAAAGAATGCACAAATCACTGGACTTGATCTCAAAATAAACAATAAATTTCAAACAACTCTAAATTTCAGACAGTGCCTTCCTTTTTCTGGAGGAGTCTACCTTTTTATTTCTTCCTAAATTCCAGCAGTAGTCAGCTGTTCTAGACAATACCATGTTTGTGACAGTGTTACACTGCTGGAAGATAAAGGTACTGCCTAATTCAGCTGCCTGTCACTGTCTCTGTTTTGGAGGTAGTTGGCAACAGCGTGAGGCAATGCTGTGCTTCTCTTGAGAGTGTGCTGAGCAGATAAAATCCTGCTGAGTGCTAGTCTGGAAGCATACACGCTTACTCAGGATACAGTACAATTAATTTCTCTCTTAAAGTTACTTTAAGGAACGTTTAAAATAATTGCTGTCAAATCACTTGGATCTAGGTTCCCTGAATAGTTTACCATTCCCCTCTAATGGGGGTACTCAGACTGTGCCACTAGCTCAAGTCTACAGGTGGGCTCTTTTCCCGAGAGGCACGGTGGGGAATTGGGCCCCCAGCCTCTGATTCTATCTATATTTCTAAATAGAATGTACGGTATTACTAAAAATGTTCATGTGCCAGGGATGTGCAGGAGTTCTGGATTTGCCAATATATTCCAAGTGATTTATCCAAGTACTATAAACAATAAGAGCAGAATGATGTCCTCTGTTGCTCCAGTGTACTGAAAGAGATTGAGCTAGGAGATTTCTTGCATTATAGGTCTGAGTGCAGTTCAATTCTGATAGGGTTCTGCACCTTTTCCAGCCTTACATGGTGGATCTCAAAGTTCAAGTTAAATGGGAAAACGTGCATAAACCTGAAGCATGACATAGAGTACCTTTTAGTTTTAGATCTGCAGATACTAGATTGTAAAGTAATACTTACCTTATTACTTGCAGGATTTTAAATATGGTGACGAGACAAGGGGCCTTATGGGCTAATACTCTTGGGTCTGTAGGTGAGTACAATATTTTTTGTCAATAAAACCCTTCATGAACAATGTAGTTTAACCTCATTATGTTTGATGGGCTGTAAGTTCAGCCAAATAGCCTGGCCAGTTTATGTTGGGAATCCATTGCTCTGCATTACAGTGTGCAGGCTGTGGTTCTGGTAGCTAGAAAGATTGCTTTTTTAAAACCACTCGGCACTCAAACTTGTTCAGGGTTTTTCCCCCTGTCAGCAAAGACACTATAGATTAGACTAACAGAAAAATGCCATTTGGACTCCATGGTAACTGAGTTCAAGATTCCAGCAGTACGAGTGATATATTAACAAATGCTTTACAGCTGTGTTTGTTTTCTTGAGTAATAGTTCTTTTTCTCTGTCCACTTTCCTGACCTGCCTTTAGCAGCACATTTGCACATATTGATCTCATTTCAGTTCTTTGAAGGGTTTCTTTTTAGCAGCAAGGATTATGCCTGTATAGTGCGGTGGCAGCAGCGAGTGTCCATTTTCTGAAGGGCCTGTTTGTATACATCATCATGAAACAAATAGTTTTATAGAACGTCAAAGCTGTTTCTTTCTCCAGTAGCACTTTAAAAATGGTTAGGGAAATTATTATAAAGCAGGCATATGACCTGCTGTTTTAATATATGTTCCTCTTTTGTCTAGTATTGTCCCCAGGTTAAAATCATGATCTTGAAAAATTCAGCAATATTACTGCTATCCCCTCCCATTTATGTACCCATTATTTTTCCATATGCCATGAAAGTTGAGATCTGTTAGGGAGGTTCCTTGATATTAATATTTTTCTCTTAAGACTTCTTTATGTCAGATTGTATGATCTCTGAACCTCAAGAACAGCACAACATGTTGCAGTCAAATAATTCAATGGCTTTCATTAAAGGATTGACTCCTCATTCTAACTTTCTGAAACCCAGATTAGGTCTGGGTAAAGTGGGGTGCTCATATATTACTGCAGTTTACCTGTTAGTCCCCCAGCCACAAGGTGACATCTGAGAACTAGACAAGTACAGGCATTTTGATTCTTTTTCTGCAGTTCTATAGTCAGAACAATCAAATTTGGGTAAAAATAAAACAGACCTAAGTTGTTTTATAACGTAACATTCAGTTAAATCCTCTAAACCGGTTTTGCCTTTTAAAAATTTAAAGCTCTTCTCCTTGTCTGTATATTTTTTTTACTGGCAAGTTACATAAATTCCTTCATTAGGCAAAAAGGAGTTGAGCCGTGTGGCCATCACAAAAATAGGTTACGGACAATACCTTTATAGGCCACTATTAAAAATTAAAAAAGGAACATTCCAAGCTTTCGAGTGTAAATCACCCTTCTTCAAAGCAGGTCCCAGAAGTTCAAACATGGTGAAAGATGTGCTTCACCAGGAGGTTACTTTTAAAGTCCTTGGTTAGATGATGTTCTTAAAAGTCCATGGCTAGATGATGTTGCAGTCAGGGCGAAGATGGTATATTGCGGGTTGCAGATTTTACATGAGCCAGATTTTACATCCTTCGCTCTAAAACCAGAAGACCACCAAGACCAAATGGAGTTTGTTAAGCTATATCTGGGTGCTTTCTCTAAAGACAACCAAGTGTTACTTCTCAGCTGAAATGTCTGTTTTTTAGAATCCATGAATTAATCTGTAAAGTGGAAGGAAAGAAGGATTTGCAAGGGAGATGAGTGTTTTTGTGTGCTGTTGGAGCCCTCCTGAGGAAGTATCATGGAAAACTGAACTCCCCACCTCTGGCTTCACAGCCAAATGCCTAAACCACTGAGCTGTTCGGAAGGGGGGTACTTTCCAGTGTTGGCTACTCTGTTGCATATGTTTGACTAATTTTGAATTCCATTCCAGCATTGCTGTATAGTGCATTTGGAGTTATCATAGAAAAATCACGTGGTGCAGAAGATGATCTGAATACAGTTGCTGCTGGAACCATGACAGGCATGTTATATAAAAGTACAGGTATGTTGTCAAAATTAACTTTCTTCATGTTGGTCTTGAATAGGAGTTGGATGAAAAGTAGTTTCTGTTTGACTACACAGAGCTTTATTCCTACTCAATGATTTCTTTGGTTGTTTAGATATTTTCATTTGCTCATATGATAATATGCTGTTCTTGCAAACCACATACACACTGAGTGAAAACTACATCAGTTAAATCAGTTACATTATCCTATTAAATATTAGTCTGAAACTTTCAAATACTGTCTTTTAATGAATTCTAAGCAAATTTACATTTGTATCTTTTTTATTAATGGTGAAATAGTTAAACTACTGTAAAAGACAGTAACGGCAAGAATATTCCTTAGAATAAAATGGCATTTAAATATGATGCTTTATTTGATACCTTTCATGAGATTGATAAGTACTTTATTGCTGATTGAATAGGTTACTGACATGTTGTACTTTGTTCTTCAAGAAATACAAGTACTAAAAAAATGAAAAATTGAAATGAAAAATGTATTGAAAATACTAATTTCATTTTCTTCATGTATCCTGTTGTAGCAGCAGGATACCAGACTACTCAAGTTACGCAGTATACTAGTCTGGACAAGCATGTGTACTTACAATGAAAATCCAAAGTGTATCTGCAGTTTGTTCCTTAGGTAGTGTAGTAGGAGTACATCAAATGTGTATATACAGATTTAAATTTGATTTAAAATTTTGAGGAATAGCAGTATTTTTCCATGTAGAAGACTATATTCTTGTCTAAAATTGTTAAACTAAAAACTGTGGGTATTATAAATGGAGGTAAGCCGAGGAGAGAACCATGTATGCCAGGTCGGTCCACAATAAGATCGCCGTCATCTACGATGCCATTAGCAATGGGAGGGCTGACCTGGCCTGTATTACCGAGACCTGGGTGAGTGCTGGGGGGGGGCTTTGCTCACCCAGCTGTGCCCACCTGGGTTTCTGGTTCAGGGAGTGGGCAGGTTGGAGGGCCAGAAAGGGGGGGGGGTTGCCATTGTTTACAGGGAATCACTTCATGTCAGCAGGGCCTCGACATTGGTTAGTCCAGGGTTAGAATGCCTTCACCTGTTGGTGGGACAGCAGGACAGATTTGGCATTGTGCTGGGCTACCGCGCTCCCCGCAACCCAGCACAATCCCTCCCAGAGCTCTCGGAGTTCATCGCGGCGGCACTGCTGAAGTCTGGTCATTGGGGACTTCAATGTGCAGGCTGGCAGTGGACTATCTGGTGCAGCTCTGGAATTCATGGAGTCCATGACCTCCATGAGTCTGACCCAGCATATTTCATGCCCCACCCACAGGTCAGGGCAAACCCTTGACCTGGTATTTACCTCCATGTCGGGGGATTCTAGTCTGGAGGTGGGGGACATTGTTTCCCTGCCTGTGTCATGGACAGATCACCCCCTGCTCTCTTTTTCCTTGTCGATCGCCCCTCGCCTCCCGTGGGGACCTCCGGCCCCTTGTGTCGCCCCGCCCCCGGAGCCTTCTGGACCCTGTCCAGTTCCGAGATGCCTTTGGGGAGCTTCCTGGTGGCTTGGCTGACGATCCAGCCGAGGCTGCGGCTGATCAATGGTTTGAAACAGCTTCCCGCGCCGTTGACCGGATCGCCCCCAAGCGCCTCCTCCGTGGCAGAGCTCGATCTTTGCCGTGGTTTATGGCGGAGTTGAAACTGATGAAGCAGAAATGGAGGAGGCTGAAGAGCAGCTGGAGATGAAACCGGATGGCGTTCAATAAGACTGCAGTTGTTATGCAGATTATGCGCTACTCTCGTGCGATCAGGGAGGCTAAAACATCCCATTACTCCCTGAGAATTGGTGAGGCCTCGAACTGCCAGGCGGAACTTTTCCGGGTGGTCCGGCACCTCATCAATCCTAGTCTGGCGAGGCCTCCTCCTACTTAGTTCAGTAGTGAGAATTTTGCAGTCTTTTTTAGATCTAAAATAGAGGCCATCCGGGCCGGTTTTGAATCCAGTTGCACTAGCCCTCCCTCGCCACTGCCTGTCGCTGCACCCCCTCGCTCTCCTTGATTTGATGATTTTGGGCCTGTTTCCTCTTTGGAGGCCTCCAGGGCAATTGCCCATTGCCGGCCCGCATCCACCCCCTTCGATCCTTGCCCTGCCTGGCTCATAAAAGCTGCCGGAGGGAGCATGCCTGAATGGGCTTCTGCCATCGCCACCGCCTCCTTCAGCAAGGGGGTTTTCCCCTCCCGCTTGAAGGACATGGTGGTAAAGCCCAATTGGCTAATTATCATCCGATTGCCAATGTCCTCTTTATGGGCAAGGTTATCGAGAGGGTGGCTGTGATCCGGATACAGTCCTTTCTGGAGGAACAACAGTGTGATCCGGATACAGTCCTTTCTGGAGGAACAACAGTGTGATCCAGATACAGTCCTTTCTGGAGGAACAACAGTGTGATCCGGATACAGTCCTTTCTGGAGGAACAACAGTGCAGAAGTCCACCAAGAAATGCAGAAAGTGCAGATAGCCCAACACATAGATTTATCCCTTAGTCTCCTAACTAGAATCTCAATTGACGAGAGTATTTTGTGTTTAGAAAACTGCAGAGATCATCAAACAGTTCAACTTCTAACATTGTGTAAATAAAAGCATTAACAGTTAAAGAGTAGGAAGAACCCAAGGCATATTTTAACTGCAGATTATAACACTCTGAAGGCATTGATTTGGAAATTATTATAAAATGGGCTTTTTCGAGTCGGACCATCTTGTGCAGCCAGGTATATTTACCTGAACTTCTACCTAGTACAGCTGCAATAGCTCACTTGGCAGATTTTAGCCAAGTCAGGTTTTGTCAAAAGCAGTAAAACAATTTGTTCTACTTATTTGAAGATTAGTTGACTTGCTAGGCTCTTCTTAATTGATTTTAAATTACAGGTGTGTTTAACCTAGCCTCACAATACCATGTGCCATTATAATACTTGCACTAGGTGCACACTGTTAAGTATTGCTGTAGTATCTGAAAACTAATTAGAGTTGGTGATACATTAGTTAACTGATGTGCCTGACATAAGATGGCATTCTGTAACCTCTTCAGTGCCAGAAATTAGCAGTTTGTATAAAGAAAATTCCAGTGCTTTACTTTAATACTGCTAAGATTATATGTAATTGTAAGATTGTCACTTTTTTGAGAAGACTGTTCCTGTTTGAGAGTTGTAAGTTTGTAACAGAATGAAATTGAAGATGGTCAAGGGGAAAATTAAGTTTTAGCTTAAGAATTTCCCCATTTGAATGAACTATGTGTCACTTGATGCAGTGCTTGTGTTTTCCCCATGTACAAATAAAACCAGTAGGGGCAGCAGCAAGGGTCTGATTCATAAGTGACCTCAATCTGTGTGCTTGAATAACGTGGACTATATTGAGAAATTCCTGCATTATGAATTGAACTGAGAACACAAGAGTGTCATTCCAAAGCTTCTTAACAGCATTGGATATTTGTCCGTTCCCCCCTCCCATGCACGCACTTGTTGCAATTGTTTTTGTCATGGTCGTGACAAAACATATTTCCCCAGTTTTAGAGTGTCTGGTTGTGTAATGTGACTGTAAATACTGTGGACCCTCGTATAACAAATGGTTTGTATAACATAAAATCTGTACAACATAAAAAATTCCGGAGATAGGGGAAATCTGCTTAACAAAATCCCCTATGGGGCGAATCCATACAACATAAAAATGGTCGCGATTAGGGATTACTGTTTTCAATGCATTCCTATGGGAAATTTGTATAAAGGAAAATTTTGCTTAACATAATTTCATTTGGAACGAATTAATTCCTTTATACAAGGTAGCACTGTATAAAGTTTAGTTTTCTATCCATTGAAAAAATGTGTTAAATTTAAGGGCAGCTAACATGAGTGAATGGATTGATAAAACACATTAATGCACTAATCCATGTGGGTAGTAGTATTAGGTAACCCTTACATAGTAAAAAGGGGCAGAAAGGAGTCGTAAACCTTAGGAAGATCAGTGGGATTTACATTTCAAACATGCCAGCCAAAGCCCTGTGAAGTGCAGTGGTGTTCAACTTCATCCTACCTACTTTTCAGCAGTCCATTGATTTAGCAGAGGAGAATTAAGTGGAATCCAGGAACTTAAAGTTGTTGGGATAATGCCAGCTTTATTTATGAGCAGCTGCATGTTACCAATGACCTAATATCAGAAAGCAAATTCCTACGTTATGGGGAACTCGCCCTTTTAGGTCATAACCTAGATGCAATCCCACTGTTAAATGACCAATAACTTATAACAGTAGAGTTTGCTGACATTTCGAAGCCATGGGGGGAGACACATAGTGTTTTTATTACCAACATTCCTGAAAATTTTACGACAGTTTGCAGGTTGGGAAGGACTGTTCTGGAACACTGCAAATTGCCAGTTTATACGACATTTGTATACTAACATATATACATGTGAGAGACAGTGACAGATGCTCATTTCAGTAACTTGCTGAAGTCAAAGTGCTATCTGGGAGTAGCAGAATTGTGACTGGAGGGGAGGAGAAACACTTCTGCCTATCACTTAATGAGCAGAAGTGGAAGGAGTTAAGTTGTCAAGTTAGGCATACCCACAATTTCATACCCAGCAACTTGGTTTTGTTTTGCTAAACATTGCGTGTTTTGAACTCTGCATTAAAATGACTTCTAGGGAATGCAGCATTCATGGTTAATTGGTTATTGTTACAAGTTTTTGTTTTATTTTTGATTGGTTGGTCATCGACTTCAGCTCCCAGAATTTCTCCAGGCCAAATTCTGGGAATTTCAGCCTGCTGACCAACACCAACAGCTACCTATATTTGTGTAAGATCATTCCTGTATGAAAAAAGGAAGTTATTTTGGTGCTTCAAGCAGGCGTAGTTCCTTGGGAGAATGAAAGGCAACAAGACCGTCTCTCAAGAAGTGTAGCAATAGTTCATTACAAAAAGGAAGCAAGGTTTAAGAAGAACCTTCTTGAACACATGAAGAAATGTAGTTGTTGATTTATGAGTTGGAACTTCAAGAATTCTTCAAGTTATGGTTAAAAACATGCAAATGTCACGTCCCTTGTAACTAATTGACACAGCAATACTAAGTACTGTATATGACAATTACAATACAAGGGCTTGCACTGATGTACAGAACTTGGTGCTTAGTTCTTCCTTTTAAATCTGCCCTAATTTGCAAATTGGGCAACATCACTCTGTTACAACCAAGGATTCTAATGTTGCCCATGTTTTCTTCTAAAAGGAAGGATGCTAACAAGATATGTTTCATATCCTAATCTCTCATTGGAGCTTTATCTGCATTTTTCTGAGCAGTATATTAGAAAACCATTTCTAGTATTTTATACAGATGTTCACTCCACCTGGACAAACATCTTGTGTGCATGATAGATAAACCCAGATTATTCTGTTTCTCCCTTACTGGCTGAAAATGACTTTTAAAAGATCTGATGATTCATTGGGTAGTACTTGTATATGTGTGTCCAGTGCTCTACAGTGGAACCTTGACTTACATACTGCTTGACTTGCACCAAGAAGGGGCCTGTTTGACTTGAGTCGCAGGCTTTGACTTACATCTCGGAGCCCCGGCGCAAGGCACCGAAATTGGGCGGCAGCCACAACCCAGCATCGTGGCTGCCGCCTCCAAACTGCTCCTGCCTTCTTCCTCTCTTCTGGCAGTGGCGGCTTCGGCGAGGCTAGCTCAGAGCACCTGGAGCTGGTCCTCAGCCTCACTGAAGCCACCGCTGCTGCCGGAGGAGAAGGGCCGGGAGCTCGGGGCTGCCCTCGCTGGTTAGACAGTCGGCTCAGTCTTGCAAAAAATCTGGCTGCAGAAGTCTGGTCCACAATGGAAGCATTTTAGTTGGGGAGCTGTACAGTTGTGGGACTCTAATGGTAAGCATAGAGTTGTTCAGAACTTGGAACGTCAGGTTAAAACTCAGTAAAACTTAGATGTTAGACATTGTTGCTATGAACATTAAAAAGTGGAGGCATATAACTTGTGGACTATAATTCCACTGCCTCCTCCTCTCTTTGAAGAGACATTTCATTTACATCCCCAGAAGGAATCTCCTATCCCAGTCAAATTTGTGTTAAATTG
>JAHTLZ010003518.1:27889947-27902679 GCA_023846285.1 Phrynocephalus versicolor | reverse complement strand
TTTTGAAAAAAAGGGCCCAGTTATATTGCCCGTTTCTTTGCGGTATATACAGTTCTCAGACATCTGAGTATTATTTTTTCTTTTCTTGTTTTTTTGGATCTGATTTTTAGGTTAGACCTGGATCTTTGTCTTGATGCTGTATTTGTGCAAGAGTTCCTCTTCCAAACTGGCTGTCCTTTTTAACAGAATAGGGACATAGAGAAGGATATGCTGAACCGGACACTTGAGATAGGTTGAAAATCTATTCTTGGCTACTCTCCTCTTAAAAAAGATGGCATAAAATATAAGCAAATGTTTTAAGCTATTGATTAGCATTCTTACTATACACATTTCAACAAAATAGTGGTTATATATCTGCTGTTTGTTTACGTATTCTTGTATAAACTTGAGTATTTTGAAGTCCCCCTGACTAAAACCTCTGATATACTTGAAAGGTTTGCTTTTTAAATCCAAAATTTCTCCCTTTTCCCTCTCTCCTTCAGGTGGACTGCGTGGGATAGCCAGAGGAGGCATTACAGGACTAATGCTTACCAGCCTCTATGCTCTCTATAACAACTGGGAACATATGAAGGGCTCATTGCAACGGCAGTCACTGTGAGCAGCCAAGAACTGAACTAAGTATTGCAACCAGACTTGAGTCCCATCAATACTACACAGAACAGAATGGAACTTAATAGACGAGAGAATCTCATTGTTATAAAGAGTGCCCGATCCTTTCAATGGATGGGTGATGAGATGTGTTACTTTTTCTTCAAGGATGAAGATCCTCCTCAGCATGTTCCTGCTCTTTTGCTCAGGTCAAAATTATTGTATTTTAACTTGGGTCATACAATATAATCATTTGTGCTATTTAGCCAGCTTTGTGTACCATTGCTTGATTTAATTCTAATAAAGTTTTGAGTCCCTATTCCAATTCCTCTTCAGAACTGGGCTATATTTGCCCTTTACTCAGTCACTGCTGGTGATGAAGGCACTTGGTAAGCCAAAAATGGACCAATGACTCAAAGGTACATTAAGGTGAGGTGTCTGAAAACACATTGTAATTGAAAAAACAAGCACATACAGTACTTTAAAAACAGTGTTGTGGTATTTTGAGTAATGAAGACATTTATGATGGCATAAGCTTTCATGGACTACTTTATTTTCAGATACATCGTGTGTGTACTGCCCTGCACCATACAGGCATAAATGGGAATAATTTTTTAAACTGACACCCGAGAACTGAATTCAAAAGCGTGTCCATTTAACAGTGGCTATTCACAAAATGGAGAGTTGAATAACTTCCACCTCAGTTGAAGTCCATTGTGCCCACAGTAAAATAAGAAGCCTGCCTTCCTTTTTAAGCCATATACGTTGAATCCATTTGAGATGTTTCGTGTTGAAATATGGAGGAATGGCTACCATTTGGCGAGTGTCCTAAATGGCCAAGTTCAACTAGTTTGATACTTACATTGCTGGTGTTGAATTTGTTACCACTCTGCTGTTTTGTGAATAAACTACTGCTTAAGACAGCTACCACCAGCTGTACTCTTGAGTTTCATCTCTCTGGCGTTACTCTTTGGAGGTCTCAACTTCATCACATCCCACCTACAAGTTACAGGGCATCTGTGCATGAGTTCAAGGGCACTGGGATTCACAAAAGATTACCCCATAATAAATTGGTTAATAGTCTTATATTGAGTGAGGCCATTACTGAACATAGCCTGAGATTGTTGCTGTTGACTGGCAGAAGCTCTTCGGGGTTGGGGCCAGAGAGCTCTACCTGCACATGATGAAAACAACCTGGAGAAAACTACACAAAAACTCCATCACGAGTAGAGCGTCTCCCACTACTAATGTAACTGAGTATTCGCAAGACTTGAGTTTTCTTGCTCCAGCAGTGCTCAGCTATTCAGAGAGGTCACTTTAAACAGTTATCTAGCTCCGAATACACTTGTGGAACCTGCTAAAAGATGTAGTATCTGTGTGTTTTGCGGGAATTTTGTAAAGTAAACCTGCAGATGCAGTATGCTATGTTATGCAACCTCAGTATTAATACTTGGCATTAAATCTTCTGGCTTTTACAACATTTGTCACTGCCGTGGGGATGAAAAGTAACCAATGCATAAGGAAAGTGGAGCAAAGGGGTTAAAGCAGAAGCCGCAGGCCTTGGTTGAAAGAGCAAGGATTTCAGGCTTCTACTTGTTTGACAGGAGGCAATCTGCTGTTCAAGGAGAGGAAGCCTGGTTTATCTGGGGCAGATTCATTAACAGAATGAGTGTCATATAGCACACACAAGTTGCAGGGCTGAAATTATTTTACACTGGTGGTTTGATTCAAAACTGTTTGGAGTGTGTTGGGGGGGTTAACTTAAATCTCATGCAGTAAGCTCCACTATAGCAGACAAGTGGTCTTTATTTCACATGTTGCAGCAGCTTTTCTTGCAGATCACTGATATGCACATATTCTAAAGCATCTGTGTTCCAGTAGTTTTGGACAGGTCCTATGAGTAGGCCCATATGTTGTCTGCATATTGGGACTTCCAACTTGCGACAGACAAGCTGAGTGTAAGCAACAAGTCCCTTATATTCATTGTGTTCATGCCTGGCCTGTGAGCAACGAAAGCTAATTAGTGATAATGTTGCTTGCTTAGCCCCTCGTCACTATACCTTTTGCCTATCGAAGTATTCTGTTAGGATCGCTCTTACATTCCTCTTAACATGTTCCTTGCAGCTTTAGGAGACACCACTTCAACAACTGGTTCCTCAATAAAGCAGTAAAATTTTCTAATTTATATCTAGTACCATGAATCAGCTTTACTGCAAAAATTAGTACCAATGGCTCAGGATTGATAGTAAACAAATAAACCAGAAAAGGAAATGGTTTAAAGAAATTTAATTTAAAGGAAAAACCCAACATTGGCTCTAGAACTAAGTACATTGCTGAATACAGCCTCATATAGAACTAGAATGAGCACACCAACTAAAAAGAAGGCAAAAGTCATGGCAGTCACAGCATGTAGTATTTCATTGTAGTCATAACGTCGAGTATTAACCATGTGGAAAATACAGTTCTTTCAAGATGAGGCTCTGTTTAGTTCACAGCAGTGGTTAAATGGAAAGACTTAGCATCAACAAATACTGAATTAATGGAAAAGACAGAAAGGACTTGATTTACCCCATGCCAGAGCTCCTCCATTTTCATTAGTGATTCCATCCTGCTAATTTGAGCAGAATAAGCATTTAAGAAGGCATCTTAGTAACTTGCTCAAAACACTAACTAGTTAAAGAGAGGTGGGTGATGATAGCAGCTAAACCCCAGTAGGGAGCCTCAACTAGTGTAGGCCCAGTGAATTAATAGGGATGTGATAGTCAACTTCTTTGTAAGTTCTACTGATTGAATGGGGCAACTCTATTTGCAGTTTGTTGCTGGTTTTCAGCCAGTAACACTTTGTGCTGTTAATAGAAGAGCAACTGGGGTTTAATGACCTTGCTATTCAAAACAAAATGCTCTGCATTCAGTAATGTGCTTTAAAATAAACAGCTTTCATCTATTCCCCATCCTTGTCACCTTAAGATATCAAAGTAACTTTTTCATCTGTTTTGCATAAAATCTATTTTTTTAAGATTTGTTTCTTAAAATCCATTTTTCAAAAGAAAATAGAACATTTCAGCCATATAGTTCATTACAGATCTGGGACACCTAATCTGTTGTGTAAAAGCCATCTCCTTGGACATGGTCTTAAGTACCAATTAAATATATTTACAACAGAAACTGATGGAAAGGAGATCAAGAGCTGTTCACTTAAAAAAAAAGTCTGCTAAACAAGTTTTCCCTCCCCAGTGTTTGAAATTATTTCTGAATACTCTTATCACCCACTCCCATATTCCCAATGATTAGGAGCAAGAGCCAATGTACAAACAGGTGTAATCCCAAAATCAGGAAGGTATTTTAAAACTGACTTCAACAACTGCAAGGTCTCAAGATAACATGCCTAAAAAAGATCTTAACATCATAGCCCATGGGATACATACAAAGACACTGTTGCTTCCAGGTTGCATAAATCAACTTTGCAGCAACAATTCAGCTACAAGTAGCTTAAGAGGCATATATCAGACACAAAGTTTAAACGCAGAAGACTGAGATCACTCAGTACCAATGTGCGGTGAACAGCAGAAAGGTGGCATATTTGAAATGGCTCAGGCGTTTCACATCTAGAAAAATGAAAGACTGAATTAGTACATTTGGAAAGATAAAGCAGGAGACAGTAAACTCTGAAAACCATTTGATTCAACTCCTGGGAGTACTTTAATACTATCCAGATTGTTCACACCATGTACTGCATGGGATGTTCTGAAAGATCAGATGCGGTGGCAACAGATCCCAGGTTTAATGCCATGCATTATTTTATAGGGTAAGCCGCATAAATCAATCTTCTTGTCTGGAGGAAGGCAGAGCTTCCTTGCCCATCATGGTCAAAGATAGCCTCCAGGGTGACATTATGGCTTCAGTTTGACCAACTCTTCTTCAAGTCTGAAGAATGTAACAAGATCTCCTATAGAGAGGTGGGGCCTTCATATTCAAAGGACTTGAATTAATCCAGAACCACCATCCCTTCCCCAGGCAAGATTATGGAAGTGAAAGCCCCCAAACCAGAAGGGGCTAGACCACTTCCTCCTAACTCCCACGCTGCTGCTGCTGCTTCAAACAGCAAGGGGAAAAAAGCACACTGGACTAGCAGAGTGTCAAGGATCTCTACAACTCACAAAGGTGCATCAAAGGATGAGTCCCACAGAGGTAGCTAGCATCCCGTGGAATTACTCTGTTTATACATCCACTTTTACACGTTGCAGAAATTCATGGGACAGTGCAGTGGAGCAAATCCCGGTACTAGAACATGTCTTGAGGCCAACTAAAACAAATAAATCCCTCCCAATGTGTATGAGAACAGAAAATAAAGCATTTGTAATTACCTGTAAAGGAGTCCGATAAAGCCACTTTTCTCTATCTCCATTCAGCTTCATACAGGCGAAGAGATCACAAACTGTAGATAGCCCGCCATCCTAAAAGAAATATATTTTCTTCCCATTAAAATGCATCAATATGAACTGCTATCTTATAGCCTGCCTCTCTGAACAAGTAACAGATGCTCTAGAAAACCATCTTAAAATATACACTAGTCATCACAAGCCTTTTTAAAATAAATTCTGGGGGTTAAACACACATGCAGTAAAATCGTCTTCAACGTGTTACCTTGTCAATTGTTATACATACATGTGCCTGCTTGCGTAGAAGCCATTTATCTTCTACTGGAGGATGGCTGGGTGCTTCCGTGTTCTTTGAAGACAACACCCAACTGTTGACATTAAGGGGGAGGTGGAATGGTTCCAAAAACTCCAGAAGGGAACTCTTACACCTCATCTCTGCCTTCTCTGTGCTTGCCTTCTCTTCTGTGCTTGGCGTTTTGCCTTCTGATTGGACGAGCCAGGCGGACAAAGGAGTATCCAGCAACGCCTTCAGCGGTTCTGTGACATCAGGGCTTTGTTGCTGTGTTGTGGTGAGTGAGGGCTGTTCGTCCAATGGCTGTTGGGAAGGATGAAGCCAGATATTCAAAGCAGGTTTGAGTATCTCAGGCAGAGAGGCTGAGCTAGGAGTTTGCCCAACTGGCATGCCATTCTTATCCTTGCCTTCCTTCCTAAGGAGCCACTTGCATAAAGCTTCCTTCCCGCAGTTTTCATCACACAGGCACTCTGAAAAGCTGGAGCACGGCTCGTTGGCTCTACAGACATCTTCTACTTTCAAAGCGGGTGGCTGCAACCAGGCGTCGGTGGTGGACAACTTCTTTCCTTCAAGGTGCTCGCTGAGGCACTTCAGGTTGCCAAGATTTTCTATCTCGATGCCCTTCGCCTGGCCGCCACAACAATTATTGCAGGCCTCAGATTTGGGCAGCCAGTCACTGATGCTGTATTCTTCCCCGAACGGCTTAAATACACGTTTCCACTTTTCCTCCAAGGCATTCCTCTTCTCTGATTCAGGAGGAGTAAGCAGCCAGTCAGAAATGTCCATCTCTTCTGGTCCCAGGATCTCCTGTTGATCTATCTTTTCGAAGGAAAAGGTGGAGTCAACGGTGGAGGTGGAACTCTTGCGTCGGAGGGAATCAACTTTTTCGGGAATAGCCGGCTGTTGGTTCTGCAAGAGCCAGTTCTCCAAACTTTTCAGATTTCCCCATGCTTGTTCCAAGTAGCACACATTGGACGAGTTTAAATCCTAACAAAGCACAACAAATAATTCAACGTTAAGAAGGAAAATCCCAAATGTTGCAATTCTATGCACTAAGCAACCTCTCTCCCAATCAGCATAGACAGAGAAGCCAGTCAAGTATACCTGGTGGGTCTCCGGTGCATGGGGGTTCAAAAGCCAGTCCTTGCAGTTGTTGCTGGGATCATAAGGGACATAGCAGGCGCTATCGGGCTTGCTTCCAAGAAGCCATTCAGAGAGCTGGCAGTCCAATGAACTAAGTACAGGTTTCTGTGAATAACACAAATTTAGCATCACACATTTACTTTCTGACTATATTTTTTTCTGAATAATATGAACTACTGACATCATGGGGCTAAAACTGAAGGTCTGATCATTTGCTTACAAATAGAATTCTATCATTCAGACAATGAAATATACAGTGTTCAAATTGAGGGTTGCTTTATGCACAGAAGCAAGCTGAGGAGAGAATCGCACAGTTGTGAAACTAATTTTGCATTGGAAAAGTAGGGGTCTTATACACGAGGGCATCTTATAGACAGAAAAATATGGTACTTGGAATGTGAACTACTGCCCTCTCTTTAGTGGCAAGTTTTCCGCAGTGCCCTACATGGTGGATATAGAACAAGGTAGGCAAATGTGTTGCCCAAAAGAGTTAAATGTGACAGAAAGCCACACAGTTACAATGACCTGTGCCTGAAAACTGCTGCTATTCCTCCCCATGTCTCATGCAGGCCTACCACTCCCTCCGTCTTCCACCCACTCACAAACCTTTTATCCCTATTCATTCTCCTTACCTACTCTTAAACAGGTTCATCTCGCCTCCCCCATCCCCACGTGACGTCACCGGAAAAGCAACATTCAAGATGCTCTTGGCCAGGGAACTCACCCTGGGGTCGAGAGCGACACAACAAATGTGTCTGATACTGACTTTGCTCTGAAAAAAACTCAAGTTAACAGAACTGTTGGGTTGTCATTACCCAATCACATTTGCAGTAGACAATATGGTACTACCTGCTGCAGCGTGGATGTCGAAGGACATTTCTGCACAGAAATCCACAGGCCACCGTCTTCTCCCTCAGAGGTTTGCTGCTTTAAAAAAACCAACCAACCCATAATAATACTGTATTAGAAATTGCTCAATGAAGTTTCAAAATAACTCCCATTCTTTGGAATTTTAAGTTAGTTCAAACAAGTTCTACCAAGTGTTGCAAACAATAAATTTGGGTGGCAATTTTTAAAGTAACAAACAGAAAGGTCATTTACCAGGAACCAGAACCCTGCAGTTAGTTCCAGGCCCCCTCCTTCCCCCAAATGATTGGCTACATCACACTGCAATGTGCTTGTGAAACGAAACGAGAAGCAGCTTTTGTGGTTAAGGAGAGGCATTCGTTGCCAGTCAAAAAAAAATCCCTACTACTATTTACAGGTTTCCAACATGGAGGAAACTGTACAGCCCAATTAAAAAAAAAAAACCAAGAACCCTTCAACTCACCATGGTTTTGATTGAGCCAAATGTTGTAATAGCCTGGCGAAGAAACGGGACATCAGCCTCAAAATTCAAGATGGAAGTTTCTTCTGGCTGGAGAGTTAAATTGCTGAGTCTGCAAAGGCCGGGGGGGGGACCAATTCAGATGATGCAGCATATAGAGCTCTATCTTATTCATAATCAAGCCACCAAGCAGCAAAGAGCCAAAACCCAGAACTTTATGACTCATTGTTTTGATCACTACCAAGGGATATCGTGTAGCCTCAGTTTTTGAAAAGCAACTGAATCATCAAGACCCCATATTTTAATCCATAGACAAATATATCTTGGTGGTAAATCATTTCATTTTATTTATTTTTTAACAGATTTACACCAGAGTGAACCATTTTTGTGGGCTCTAGCAGCTGATTTTCTACACACGCGCACACACACACACACAAACACACACTCATACAGGATCATTCTGGGGCAACAAAGGACACAAAAGGTGGGAAAATACCTGGGGGGGGGAGGAAAGGTAGTGATCAAAAGTTCACTTCTGTTTTTGACAAACAGGTGTTGATGGCACTACGTATCATAGTATTTTAGACTAAACTTTAGCTCAAAAACTGCAAGCCATTAAGAAACCCAGTTCCCTTTACTAGAAAGACGTATGGTGTGCCATGTCATTATTCATAATACATGCGGGAATGGACAGTGTTTGCCCCTGAAGTAAATCTAAATCCAGCATCAGGCAGAATAACTTTACAAACCCCATAAAAACCGCTTCTTACCTCTCTAAGCAGAGGGAAATCTGACTGGCAAGGTCATCCCTGTGAGGCTGCTCCAGTTGATGGATAAGGCAATTGAATTGTCCCAGCAACTGTAAGATGAGGAAAGGAGTGACAAATGTATATTCCACTGAGAACAGCTTGAGCTAGCCATCCGCAAGGCTTGGATATTGAATGATGTTCTCATGTCAAGGACAAGCAACACAAGTTCAAGGCTATGGTAACTCTGATAAGTGGGACATGTATATAGGCTTACCAAACAGAGTTGCTGTGCTTGCTGCTGCAAGGCCTCCTCCTTGAGCTGCTGGATGAGGTCCACCTGCTCCAGAAGCCACACTTCACGGCTGCGCAAGCATTCTAGGTGGCGGCTGATGCAGCTGTGAATCTGGGCTTTTACCTGCAAAACAGATGCCACATCCCATCACTGGCTCTCAGCCTTGCCACTGGCTTAATCAGTATAGGTCCTATAGCAATTCACAGGAGCTTCTTCTTTAGAAACCATAGGATCTCTCAGCAAGTAATGCAATGGTAGGTGGATTCAGGAGGACACAGCATCCTGAAACAGATGCTACCTCCTCCTCCCCCTCTGCCAAGAAATGGAGGCAATGAATCTTCACTGGCAGGACCCTCAAGCAACCCAGACTAGTATTTGCGACCAAAGATACAATTATTGCCAATGGGATTGGGAAAGGGTCAAATCCAGAAAAAATATGTGCTTGTTTTTATGGTCCCTTGCATGTGGCTTCAGGGGTCCCCCAAAAAAATCATTTTAATACCAGTATGTGATTAACCATCACTTGTTGGAGATGGGCCAAAGTTCACACAACACTAATTTTGAATGCCACAAGATCACTCTGGCACGTTTAGGACTAGAAGGTTTATCTCAGTCTCAGCTCTCGCAAATCATAACCCACTTCCTCAGACATCTACACAAGATAAAACCTACCATATAAGCAAACCCTCTACAGAGCACTAGATCCACGCTATACCGTGATGCCTTGAAATCCAAAATTAATCTGTTCCAACAGAATTTTCATAGTTTCCCATAAGAATGCACTGAAAACCAATTAATATGTTCTGAGGTTTTGGGAGGAGTTGCCTTTTTTCAGACCTCTGGAAGCCTGCCCCAACCCACCAAAGCAGGGGAAGAGCTTCCCCCCTTTGCTGGGGGAAGCACATGGAAAGCCTACTAAATAAATGTTTCCATAATTTAAAAAAAACTGCCTTTTTTATAATTGGAAATTTTCCTATACCAATGGATTTCCTTTCATAAATCAAGTTTTTTGTTGTTCAAGGCATTCATAATTCAAGGCATCACTATATATGTATCATCTGTTTAGGTCTGCTTTTTGTTAATTAGACCCTCCTCCCCCCCCAAAAAAAAGACAGCTGGATAAGGCAACTAGGATACAGTAAACAAAGCTGTAACGCAGATGACCTAAAAGCAGCTCTCACCTATCCTCAAAGACCTTCACATATTATGCTACATATTTACAATTTATCCTGCAATTTTAAGTGACATATTTTATTTTATATCCATATTTAAAAAAACTTTGAATCAACCCCGAAGTTAATATTCCTAGGTGAATGTCTGGACCTTCTGCCACAAGAGGTGCTTTTGGAGAAATCAGCAAGCTTCCCTCATGCCCACTTTCTTCTACATGAAATGATTACAAGTGATAAAATATCCAGGACTTTTAATACAGAACTCCCCTTAGCTCTGTGATAAGGTCCATTATATATGGTTAAGCATCAAAATGACCTCCATAACATTTTAACCAGTGTTAAGTTGCTCTGCCTACTACTTCATACCTCCCTCCAGTTGTCTTTAACTTGCTGTTCAGCCTTGACTATTCCACTGAGTGCTGTCTCCAAGTCCTTCTTGGCTTGAAGACATCTGTCAAGAGACTCCTTGCTTCCACAGCTGCCACCTTTCTCCTGAAGCAGGCTCATCCTCCACAATTCTGAAAGCACAAAGGAAACCACAAAACCTCTTACATGCCTGACAAAGGCATAAGAAACAGAAGGGTTGCATTGATTATGTACAGTGGACTTTCTACTGCGATACCCAGGTTAATCACCAAGTTTAAGTCAACGCTACACTGCCAACTCAAGTCTGCCTTAACTGTGCTGGCATCTCTCTCTCTCTCTCTCTCTTTCTCTCTCTCATGGTCTATCTATTATCTGCTTAACCTCTATCTACTAGGCTAGCCACTATCACTTCCAGCATTACCTCTGGACCCTCCAACACAGGTAGCGCTGAAGCGGTATCAAGAGGTCAAAAGCAAAGGCAGAGAAAACGTCTATTGGAGCAGTGGTGGAGAAACAGTCTGACACAAAAAATTATAATGATCCCACAATTTGTGTGTTCATTTGGCAAGAAGAGCAAAGAACCAGCACAGAGAAGCTGAGCAGAGACGAATTCAGTTTTCCCCAAAGTAATGTCCAATGCAAACTAATAAGCAGCCACATGCCAGAACTCACATTAGGTTTCTGTTGACATTATACACATCCTGTCCTTTATCATCTCTGTGCACTCTTGCCTTGCCTACGACATTTAGGTAATCTTTGCAAGCATGTAAGAAATAACCGAAGCCCACAGTTAAGCTTTAAATATAATTCCTTACGTGGCTCAAAATATTTTCCTAAAAACGGGGGGGGGGGGACCAATAATCTCCTATGGGAATTCTTTTTTTTTAACATATCTTCAACTTTCCAAACTACATTATTTCCAGTAGCCGTGGAAAATAAAGTGTTGAGGATTTCCTTCATACTAAAGCAAACTCCCTTTGTATTTTACACTTGCCGGCTGCAAAGAAAGGCTATACTCAGGGTGCACACTAGGCAAGTTTACTAGTACAGTGTAAACTACAATATCTCCTCTAGGTTTAGTTATAGGACGTACTAACACCAAATGGGAGTCATCAAGTGAAGAGTAAGGGGGGGAGGAAGGGGTTAACTCATGGGTAGAAGTCAGGATTCAGATGCTCCAAAGCCAGATATTCACCCACTTCCTACAGCTTTAATAAAAACAATGTTGGCTAGAGCTGAACTTTGCTGACAGAGAGGACATATTGTTCAGCTCTTCTTTTCCAACACACACAATTCTACGCTTCCCTCATACAGTAGAGCTTATTATTCCAATTCTGTGATAACTCATTTTAGCTTTGGGCTTGCTTTTGACATTAAAATATACACAGAGCGAGTTTTTTAATGCTGCAAAATGCACCTAACTATTTCACGCACGCAAAACACAAATCTTTCACAAGTTAATAAAATATTTCCATCTGCCCAGCTTTTCTTGCAAGTATGGCATCTGGACACCAGCTCTGATTCAGACCCTAATCCCTTTGCTAGATAGAAACCGGGAGCAGTGCCCACGAGGCTTGTAAAGATCTTCAGGCCACACACCCTACATATTTGCTCCCTTGTGAATTTTCAAAATCTTCGGAGGGGGGAAAAGAGAGGCTTCTGGAAAAAGCATAAAAGTGGAATAGAACTAAACCCCGCTTATTCCAGGCAAACCCAAGCGAGATGAGAACCAACCTGCAACCGGGCGCCTAGGACACCATCCGTAGTAACCGAACACGTTTGCTTACATTAGACCCTCCCGACGTTACTTGTCGAAGGAACTCGCTTTTGTTTCAAAATGGTGTCCGAATCCTAAACTTGATCAGGCTACGGTAACCAGCCCTCCCCACCCCCGTGCCGGCGTTACTCCCTCGTCCTGCCTACCTTGTTCGCTGCCTTGCCCGTCCAGGAGCCCCCAGCGCCGAGGCCTCGCCTGCCTGCCTCCCTCCAAGCAAAGCGAGCGAGCCAGCCAGCCAGCCGCCCTTCTACAGCGCCCGATAAAGAAAAACCTATCGGCCACGAACAGGCCGACGATTTAAGCTGGCGGGCCAGCCCGGGACCCCGCCTCCTCCCTCCCGGCCCACGTGGGCCCCGCAGCCGCCACCGCCGGGACAGAGTCTCGCACGTCGCCGGGAAGGAGGAGGAGGAGGAAGAGGAGGACGAAGAGGCGGGAAACTGCCCAGCAACGCCCAGGCGAGGAAAACGGGGGAGGGCCCGCGATCGCTGCACCGAAAGGGAGGCGGCGCAGACTGGGACGGAGGTGTTTGCAAGCTCGGGCCCAGACCTTGATCAGCCGAAGGGGGAAATTCGCTAATTAATATACAGTGGTACTGGATAGATAGATAGATAGATAGATAGATAGATAGATAGATAGATAGATAGATA